>JAGDYQ010000243.1:871015-1065761 GCA_021962125.1 Bulinus truncatus
GGAGCATAGGGCCTCAACAACGCTTCCAGCTTCTAACTCTATTTTGGGCGTCTTCTTCAGCTGAGCCCACGTCCATCCAGCTGCCTTCATCTCTCGCCAGTGCAGCTGCCTCCATGTCTCCTTTGGCCTGCCTGCTCTTCCTCTTTCCTCATGGGTTCCACTCTAGTGCCTGCCTCAGACATTGTCTGGGTTCTTGTACAGAGTGTGGGCTCATCCAGCCCCATTTTCTCTTCCGGATCTCTTGGTCAATGGGGTCTGATTTTTTCCTGCCAGGGCGGCATTGGAGATTTTTTTCTAGCCATCTGATGAGTAAGATATTGGTGGAGGCATCTGTTAATGAACACCTGCAGTTTGTAGGTTGTCTTGGTCAGTCTCCAGGCTTCTGAACCATGTAGTAGCACTGCTTTCACGTTGGTGTTGAAGATGCGATTTTGTCCGCCCAGTGCGGGGTAGAGTTCCAGATGGGACAGAAGGTATTGAAGGTGTGCCTCGCTTTGTTGATACGGCTTCTGATGTCTTCGTTCGTTCTTATCCTTGCTCACCACACTGCCCAGGTAGACAAACTTGTCCACTTCACCTGTTGGATCCTTGTAGTTGGATTGGATCTTGTTGCTTGTTGTTTATCCGTATATTTCTGGTCTTTGAAAGATGTTGAGCCCAACTTTGTTTGCTTCGTCTGCGAGCCTATTCAGCTTTCTGTTGTGCATCTTTTGTTGTCGGTGTGACAGTAGCTGATCGGCCATCCGCGAAGCTCAGGTTCAAGCAGCGGGTGACGACTCCCGTGCTTGCATTCTCAGTGGACTTCTCTAATGATCCAGTCTACTACCAGAAGGAAGATATCGGCGCATAACAAGCAGCCCTGCCTCACCCGGTCCTGACCCCTCAAAAGGCTCCGCCAGCTTGCCTTTGTGAGGCACCTGGGCATGTGGAACTGGCGACATTTGTTGGATGATGGCGATGAACTTGGGTGGGATCCCAGAGTGTGCTATGAGGTTCCAGACAACATTCCCGGTCCACACTGTCGAAGGCCTTTCTCGAAGGGTTGAGTAGAGTGGAGACTGCCATTCAAGGGACTGCTCTATAATGATGCGCAGGGTGGCGATGTGAACGGTGCATGACTTGTCCTGCCGAAAGCCTGCCTGTTCGTTTCTAATATCTTTGTCTAAACCTCCTTCAGTCTCTTTAGCATGATGCGCTGTCAAGATCTTGCTTGGAACAGACAGAAAGCATGATGCCTCGCCAGTTAAAGTTACAGCTGGATAAGTCACCTTCTTCGGGAGTTGACGAGGCCCTTGTCTCCATTCAGCAGGTACTTGTTCTTGCGTCCAGACTTTCGACAGAGTGGAGGCGTGCCATGTTTGCTGTTGGGACTCGGCTTTCAGGGCTGGTGGGTATGCCGTCTGGACCTGCGGTTTTGCCTGATTTGATATTCTTTTCACCGCTTTAGTGATTCCACTTTAGTGGGTGGGTTGGTGTTGACATCTAGAAGACTGGTCTGCTTGGTGGTTATAGTAGGGTTGTTTTGGTTAGTCTGTTCAGAATTTCTGTGAAATGCTTGGGGCCCAACGTTTTCTCCTGACTTTCAGTTGTGATGGTTTTCCTGTTTTTGTCTTTCACAGAGCACATTTGGTTCTTGCCTGCCAGGGTCCTGGTAATTTCGTACAGCCTCTTCATATCTCTCTTGCCTGCTGCTGTTTCTGCCTCCTCCTGCTAGGTCGATGAATTTCCTTGTCTGCTCTGGCGCTATTCTTCACTTTCTTGTTTATTTCAAGTACTTGCCTGCAGGTCTTTCTTTTCTCCTGTTGGTCATGACTGTGGTTGATCCTCTCTTTCAATGTTTTCCTTCTCCACGAGGTCCCCAGGTGCTTGCGGTCAGCCACTCCTTGGCTTTTTGTCTTCTTTCCCAGGACTTCTTTGCAGGTATCTGTCCAGCTCTTTTAATCTCCAGCCAGTGTTCCTCTATTGTTTTCTCTCAGCCAAGTCAGTTAGTGGCCTCAAAGCAGTTTTTAAACTTCATTGGTACTCTGGGGCTTTTCTGGCATCTCACCAGGCTCTGGACGTTGTACTAACCTTAGAAATAGGTCTCTGGTGCTTTGTCCTTGTGGGCTCAGTTTCAGCTTGCGGTAGCCTGCACTAGGCATGGTCCAGAGGTGCAGCTGCTCAAGCCCCGTTTCACCCTCACATCCAGAAGGCTTCTCCCCACTTGCGTCGATGGAAATGTGGTCTATCTGGTTCTTAGTTTTTCCATCAGGATATCCAGGTCTTCTTGTGGATGTTTTTGTAGGGAAGATGGTGCCTCCAATCAGGTCATTGAAAGCGCAGAAATCCAGGAACAGTTCTCCGTTGTTGTTCATATCTCCATGCCATGTTTGGCCCATGATGAGCTCTTCTTTATTAGTGTTGTCGTTTCCTACTTTGGCGTTCAGGTCCCCCATCAGTATCTTGAGGGTCTCTTCTGTGCACTTTGAATCAATGGTATTTGTAAGGCACTGTAGAAGTTGTTTTTCTTTCTTCATCTGCTGGGGTAGGGGCGCAACACTGGTATGATGGTGACGTTTCTTTCCTTTGACTTGAGTCAGTGCTGTCAGTATCCTTGCAGAGACAGGCTCCCACTCTTATCAGTGCCTTGGCTGCATCTGGTGCCGCGAGCAGTCCAACTCCTCACATGTTCTTTCTTCTGGCCCAGAGAGTAGATGAAAGTTTCTCCACTTGCCAGTTTGGTTTGTCCATTTCCATTCTATCTGGTTTCGCACAGTCCTAAAATTTGGAGCCCATATCGTTTCATCTTCTTTGCGATTTGTGCTGCTTTGCCACTTTCATACAGGTTCGGATGTTCCAGGTTCCGATCTTGGTTTTGGTCTTGGCTGTCAGAAGATAGGTCTAGCGCACGGCTTCCCTGAGGTTTTCACCAGTCAAGGTCATGTGCTCTACTGGAGAGATATCTTCATCCTCAGCTGGTTGCTTTTGTTCGTTGTTTTGTTTATAACAAAGTTTGTTTTTTACGGAGTGTTGGTCCCCCAAACCAACCCCCAACCTGAGGACCAGTGGACTGCTCTTTTGTCTGGCCTCTACCCGCTCGAATCTGTCTGGCATGGGAGGCCCTACCAGGAGCACGAGGCTCCAGCCAACTTAGCTCTCAGGGTTATCAAAGCACGCAAGCCCCCCCACCGCGGCAAGGTGGCAGTCCTTGGGGAGGATAACCTGACTTGCTATTGGACTATATTTGATGTCACTGTGTAATAAACATGGCCATGTTTATAGCTATTTTATTTGTGGAGACATCCCTAGTTACATCTGTAATACATGTAATATATTGAAAGGAGGCCACAACACTTAAATAGAAAAAAAGTAAACCAGACACACAATCCAAAGAATTTTAAACAAATGCACAACGTGGGAGTTGTTTTCAATGAGTGCCATTAAAAATTTCTATGAAAATACAAATTTAAAATCCTATTAGGTTTGCTGGATCCGAAATGGATGGAAGACCGACAGCGCTCACTGGCAGACAAATCTGATCAGGAGGAAGTCTTTGCTCATGGCTCGGCCATAGACTCCAATTTGAAATTGTTGGCTGAAAGACGTACAGATATTTTTGGTATTGGTACTGAGGAAACACAGATTGGTAAAAAGGTAATTTTTAAACTTATTAATTTTTTTCATGTTTAAAATTCATTAGTCATTGAATAAACAGCATTTATTTATTTTTTTTAAACCAGTACATGTACATGTTGGCCCATCTATGAGTTGTACTAGAACTTGAAAACTAATGTTTATTGAAATATCTTTTAAGATTGGTGAAGAAGAAAAGAAAGAGACTAAAGTTGTTTGGGATGGACACACTGCCTCCATGGAGAAGGTCTCTCAGTTGGCCAGAGAAAATATTTCCATTGAAGAGCAGATTGCTACCATTCATAGAGCCAAAGGTCTTGTGTAAGTAGAAATTTAAAAAAAAACATTTTTTTAACCTGAATATATTTATTAAAATGCTTTTTTTTGAGTGTGCTGTTCTGCACTTAGCTTTCACACGACGTGTGATACCTGATTTGTAACAAACACTGGTATAATAAACACATAAAGAAGTGCTTCCAAGCTATGTTGCAAGGAAATATAGGCTTTAAGGGTGACAAAAACTGTGGCATGTGAGACTTGAGGAACTGGGTGAAGCTGAATGGACATAACAAATAAAAATTCAATACAGCTTATTATATGTACTTTCCTAGAATCACGAAAAGAAAGAATTTTGTCATTTAATTTGGTAGATAGTTAATTTAACATTTCTTTATTGGGACTTACTGCCATCTATTTATCTGTATTAATTAGCAGCAAAAAGCTTTATGTAATATATTTTTATTTTTAATATAACTTCCGCAAGCCTTTTTTTTTTTAATAATAAATCTTGCCAGCGTAGTTTGGTATAAAGGTTTTACAGTCTCTGAGCTCTTTTTTTAGAATGAGTTTCTACATCTATAAGATTTTACAAGGTTGTACTTTTTTTTTTATTTTTTTTATTTAGTACATGATTTAAATATTATAGTAAAAAACTCAGTTTAATTGCTCTGTGATTTTGTTTTCCTCGTGATCAGACCTGATGAAGAGAAGGAAAAAATAGGACCAGCAGTGCCAAAAGTAGCCCCGCCACTGCCTCCGCCCCCGCCATCATCCGGAGCAGCTGTTCCGCCTCCTCCACCAGTTGCTGCCATAATCCCACCACCTCCGCCTGCTCCTCCTCAGCAGATTCGTCCTGCACCAGCTATGCCCCAAATGGCCCACCCAATGATGGCAGGTCCTCCAATTGGCATGCCGCCAATGATGGTGGTTCCTCCTCGGCCACCCATGATGATGGGTAAGTGCTCGTAGCATGGCTTATTTTCTTAATTCCTGGTTAAATAATCATCTATACCCTATATATTTTTTATACCAAGTTATCAAATGTTCATGATAATAATTTTTAAAACAATTAGTGTATATTTGTGAATCATGTATTAAATGTATTTTGATTCCTGTGATGTATTCAGCATATGTCATTCACTTATCTTGGAGCTTTAACAACAAATAAAACAAATAATATTTTCCTTTTAAGGCATGGCTCGACCACCAATGATGGCCCCGATGGGAATGGCCATGCCACCTGCAGCTCCTATGATGGCCCCTGCCATTCCTATAAGACCCCCTGGAATAGGTGGACCTGTGCAAACAGAGGAGCCACCAACTAAGAAACAGAAGACAGAAGAAAATCTTATACCAGAAGATGTCTTCTTACAGACTCACAAGGTGTGTGGGGCATTTTTTTTTTATCATTATTCAGATAGTTTTCTGAAATTTTCTAATAGTGTTGGATTGTTTGATTGTGCAATAGATATTTCTATTCAAAAGAAAACTGAACTCTAAAACTAGTTTGAAATATTTCTTGTCTTAGTTTCTGTACTCTCATTGATCTTTCTGCTTGTTAAAAGTAAAAACTAGGATTCTTTATCTCTTGTAATCTGTGTGTTTCTGTACCTGCTTGTAATAAACATTATAAAGCAGATGTAACGGTAAATGTCATTTAAAGTTATTCTGCAATTTTATAGCTCCTTCATTGATATTGAATTTCAATTTAGTCGCTCTCTCGTTGATATTGAATTTTTTGAGAAGCCAAATAAAGTACTTAGCGATACAGTCATTGTTTTCAATCTGTTCTTCCCAGGGCAATGTTAAGATCAATGTCATGGTGCCTAATGTATCAGATAAGCCAGAATGGAACCTCAAAGGACAAAAGGTGGAATACACTCTGCCCCTTACAGATTCTGTAAGTTCATATTGTGTGATGTTTACTGAAATGCTTATTCTTTATTGTTAGCGTCTTGTCACTTTAATTATTATTAATTTAATCTTTCAATTTTTGTGCTCAGGTATCTGTTCTAAAAGTCAAGCTGCATGAAACTCTTGGGATGCCAGCAGGAAAACAGAAACTTCAGTTTGAGGTTTGTATCAATTTGAATTTTTAATCTCCGCATGTTTTTTAAAACTAATACCCAAAGTGACTTTTAAAGAATTATACCGATACATTTTTATTTTCTCTCACTATGTGCAGGGTATGTTTATCAAGGACTCCAACAGCCTTGCTTTTTATAACTTCCTTAATGGCTCAACTGTTCAGCTTCAGTTGAAAGAAAGAGGTGGTCGTAAAAAGTAGACGACATGAATGTTTCATAAAATGCACCAATTCCAGTAATCTGATCATGTTTCATTCTTTTCGTTTTAAGTTGTGGTTCTTGTGAATAAAACCATTGGATGAAAATATTTATCGTTACTTGTTGTCTGCAAATGAATGATAAATTATGGTGAATTCATAAGCTTTAAACAGAGCTGCTGCCAAGTAATTCCAGGGCCACAAGTAAGAGCAGTGCTGAAAAACTATTTTGCAAATTAGTGTCAATTGGGAAATTTTTTAGACATTATTCCGATACTTTGGAATATCATTACTGTCCTAAACTTTTACGTAACTAGTATACAAGCTCATGTTTTAAATTGGAGCTTTCTCCTTTTTTATATCTTGTACCAAAACTAGTTGACTAAAAAAAACTAATTGTAAGTCAGAAAATTGTTTTAGAAGTTTTGACTAAAAATTAAAGCGATTATACATGCTAGTTTCATGTGGAATTACCAACAAATGTAGTTGATAGGAGCATGAAGTAATTTAGTGCTCAAAATTATGAGATTGTTTTTTTTTTTTAAAAGTTTGAAAAGGTTGAGGAGCACTGGTTTGTCTGGTGTGAGATCTTCTGTGGTGCCTCCATGGCCATTACATTATTGTTTTGAAGTGGGGATGAAAAGGGCACTACAACTACCATCCCATTAAAGGATCAAAGAGAAATATCACATCCTTAGAATAATTCTCTGACAGTAATTGATCTTTTTGAGACATACTAGATAGCAAAATAATTCTTTAAAATTCCACAAAATTTGATCGAATGACTACATGCAGTAAATTTCTCTACAAGTATTAAGAAGAGGTTAAAAAACTTATAAGTCAGCCAGCCTAGTAAAAGCTTTGATATTTATTATAAAATCCAGGCATTTAAAAATGCAATGACAATTCAAAAAGGGATCATTCAATTAAAGGGAATGATTAGAATATTTTTACTAAAAGAAATAAAATCAAAGATAAGTGAAATAAAAAAATATTTTATTGACCCTCGATGTGTACATTCATTCACAAATAGTGCATTTTTATATTCCAATGTAACAAACTCAGTATATCATTGCAAGATGGATTAATGATGTTGATATGGTAAGTAGTGATGGATAATTTACTCTTAAATGAATATAATGGCATACTGAGAACAGTTACTAAAAAAAACCAGGTAAAAAAAATAAAATATATAATTTACAAGTTATTAATGAACTAAGAAAATCTAAATTAGCCGCAAATAAAACCAAAACACTTTCTGGCATATAAGTAAGACAGGGGCTTTCTTTCTAGCACACAAAGTAAACATAAAAATGCAGACTGTTAACTTCAGTAATATTTCAATAGCAAAACAAAACTTTCAAACATACAAAATAGAAGAAATTGCATAGAAAAAAAGACTGCCGATTGGTCAAACAATTGCTGTTTTTTTTGTACTTTGTGTGAAAGAAAATTTTCTTTTTAAATTCTAACAATACTTATTAATTTCTTTTTATTTTTAAACACGATCTGCATTTTACGGTAACATACTCTCGAGGTCATGGAATGCAAAGAATGGCTCAAATACTGAAAATAATGTTAGAATATGAATGTAAAATAAAAATGATATAAATTAGCTGTAAGCATTTGTTAAAGCAACTTCAAATTGTTAGTGTAAAAAAAAAAAAATATAAATATAGATTATATTGTTGCAGAAATCTACCTAGCCAATTTATTAGAACAATAATTGCTTCTAATATAGTAGCCACATTTTAAAATTACATGTCTACATAAAAATTGAACCAAGTTCATTTGTTTTAAAGGTCACTTTTTTTATATTGAAAAATACCTTTTTCCTTGTAGGACATTTATTTTCAAAAAGAAATAATTTATAAGAGTATTTAAATTTTTTTTTATTCATTTAACTTTTAATTTTGTTAAATGTAAATAATTCATGAACATTTCAGGGCAGCCAAATAATGGCAGATTATAAAAAAACATATTCTCAATGAACTTTTAAAAAAAAAGTGAACAAGTTTTCAAAAGGCTAAAAAAAAAATAATCTAAATCACAAAATGTATCACACAGGTTTGCTTTTACACAGCTGAATAAAAGCAAAATATATAATTAGATTCAACAAAATAACTTTCAATCAGATACAATTTTAACAATGAGATATTTCTGTTGCTGTGACAAATACAATGAGTTTGTTCATGAGAGGAAATTAAATTGTTTTTAAATTCATATCATACTCCCAGCTAATAAAAAGAAAATCTCAATATGATGAACCTTTAAGAACATCTATATCAAAAAGAGAGAATGAAAAGATGCACTGGGCGTAATCTAAAATAATTTTTTGTCCATCTGTAGCTCCAAAAAAAAAATGCCTGGGCATAAGTCATTTTCTTTTCTATTTACTATCCTTAATGTATAAAAAGTTAGAACAATGTAAACAAGATTTAACCTCAAATTGTCCACTTTTTATTAACTTAAAAAATTTCAGGACAACCAAAGTCTTTTTTTATGGCATGAACTCTGTTTTTCAAAGCTTTATTTATATGTTAAATCGTAGAGGATACCAGAGATTTATGTCAATTAAACATCTAGGTAAGACTGATAGACAATAACTTCCCTCCATAATACATGTATTGACCACAATATCAATAGTGAAAAAACAAAAAAAAACATATATACTTGAGTTGTTATAACTAGAAGTAATTATGGCAATAACAAAATAGCTGGATGGGGTTACACCAATCCACATAAATAATAGAAAAAAATCCCATGTACAAAAAAAAAACATTCATATACCATATTTATAGTCTATTTACAGCACAGAATTTATAAATTATCATAAAAAAATTATATGTTCAACACTTTCCCAAAATATCAAATTTTTTTTTCATTTCTACAGTTTTAACTTAAAAAAAAACTGGATTGTCCACACAATCTGTAATCAAAATACTTTAAATACTAACAGCATGTTATAGTTTGGAATATTTTGGTATTTTTTTTTTAAAGAATTAGAAAAAAAAAACATGTATGTTATTCTATTGTATTTCAATACAAAATGAAATATTTTTAATCCCCTTGCAATTCAACTTACAACTAAATAAATTCATCACTTATTCTTGTGGTAGATAATTTCTTCTGTATTCCTCTTTTCACTTAACACAAATAGAGAACTAATCAGTCAACTTTTACAACACTGTAGATTTTAGAGACAAACCAAAAGCAGGCGAAGAAACCTATGGAACCTGGAGATATAAAAGACAAAACAAGAGGATAATAAATTCCTATACATTTCTACAACATTTTAATATTTTTCCTAAAAAAATTCTCATTTTATTTAAACAACCTATCATACACAATTCAGTCTCTAAATAAATCTTACCTTATGCATGTCGATTTTGTTTAAGATATGCCCGTTAAAAATGCCACTTGTCCATTTTTATATATTTATTAATGTGTAAGTACAGTGTATATGTTATTATTTTTGGAAATTTAAATTTTAAGATGTATTTTACCAAAACTTCCCACTTCTATAAGCCACATTTTTCTAAACAGAGGCCGTAAGTAAGCACACAGCCCGCGAATGACATGCTTATTATGACACAAAATGAGATGCTCACACTTCTATCTTTCATTGAAACATTTGGGTAGGACTGATAGCGTCAACCAAACCTCAATGAGAGACATCTGCTAAAGATTAACTGCTTATTACTTCTCAAAAGGTGAAGATTGACCACTAACTCAATCAAAATGACAAGATGTCTTTCAGTATATTATTAATAAAATTAAAAAAAAGCATACAGGTATATCTTACCAGTTGTAATGAAAAATAAGAAAACAATGATTCCAGTGTAGCCAAAGTACAGAAAGGTGTTGGTGAATCCGCTCATCTCCAACTTGGTAAAGAAGAAGTGAATACAGTAGAAGAAGAAATAAATGGCAGTGAAGCCACTTGTTAGGAAAGATCTCCACCACCAATGATAATCCTGAAAAGAATCAATAACAAACATGAACATAAAAAAAAAAAACAATTACACAATAATATCAAAGAGTGAGTGATATTTCAATTTTTAACTTACCTCAGCACACAGGTGGAAGTAACAAAGAAGGATGGTTGCTTCACTGCATGTGATAATAAGGATGATGAAAACCAGGAACAAGAATCCAAACATATAGTATGTTTGGTGAGACCTAGAAGATTGAAAAAATAAACACATTTTATTTTCTAAAATATAGGAAAAAATAATAATTTTTATGTTCTCTATAAGCAAGTAATGAATGAAAATTACACAACAATTTTCAGGGTAGATTTCATATTATTGTATCTAATAAGGTTAACGGATGGCTGAGATGTGGGGTTTTGGTTTCATCCTCTGGTAGAAACAAGGGAATTTTTCCAGGTAATGGCAAAAGTTGATTAAAGTTCCCAAAGTCTATCCAACTATAAAACGGTACTTTAATTGGGGAACTAAAGGCTGCATGGCCTTGTGCTAGGCCACATCCCTTCATATGCTGTGGCTACAGAAACAAATTATTTCAACACTTCATCTACCCCAATGGTAGAAATGGAACTTCATTTAAAATTTTATAGTAATAAAAAATATTCCCTGTAGATTTCATATCATTATAACTAATAAGAAATCATAATAAAACATTATTTACCAGATACTGTTGAGAATGAAGAACAACTGTATAAAGATGCATCCAAAAGGCAACACACCTCCCATAATAATTCCCGGCAAAGGACGAGTGTAAAGTGACTGCTCAGGAATTTGGCGTGGAATTTGATTGGTTCGAGTTGGGTGTTCAATAGGCTGTTGATAAAAGATGTAGAAGGAAAAAAAAAAAATAATGCGTGCCCAAAAGAAAGAAATGGTTAATTTACAAATTGCAAACCTATGTTCAAGCTACTTACCCTTTTCCTAAAGCCAAAGTAGGCCCCAACAAAAGTTAGTGGCACTGATATGCCAAACCAAAGGGCCAACAAAGCTATCAGCGTGGAGAATGGAATAGCAGCTGAGCTACCCTTTGCCCAGAGAACAAGATTTAAGAGAAAAAAAACTCCAAAAATAAGTCTGAAAAAAAAAAAGAGAAGTAAAAGTTTGTCAACTACGTTGTAAATAAGTCATTAAGAAAATCTGCATGAAAAAAAAACGAAGAAAAATAATCATTATCTAAAAATATTACACTAATTTTTATATCTAATCTAATCACGTCACTTCAAACTATTTTTTCTTAAGCAGTTATCCATGCATATTATGTTAATCTGATCAATGGATGATTGGTCAAGAGGAAGAAATGCCCCGCTTTCAATATTTATTGAAAAGATAAATTTATGAAGCTCAATTATTATTATGATGACACAATTTAAATCAGGCTATCGTTAAAAAAATATCAGAAACAATAAATCAAATCATTTAATACAAAAAAAACTGGTTTACTAATCTTACACATACTAAGCAAATTAACATGATGCACCAGGAGAATCAATAGAAATTTGTATTTTTTTTGAACATTATATAAAGAAAGGTCGTTACCCTGGACAGAAGAAAGCTGTCAATATGACATTTGATTTCCATTTTTCACCCCCGAAGGCTGTAGAAAAAAAAAATGGCATTGAGTACTTTAAAAACAACAGGGTAACATACAAAATCAGATTCATAATTATCAGCCAATAATCTCAGTAATCTAATTCAAATTTATTTTCTAACAAATGTGGTGAAATATTGACTCACTTTTGTACAATCTTGCTGACACATACCCAGCTGGAGTACCCAAACAAACATACAGTACCTAAAGAAGAAAAAAAAAATCTGCTTTATATATTTTAAACTCTCAATACCTGTCTAGATTATGTAGCAAAGTAATAACAAATAGCATCGTAATATAAATATTTTTTGTAATTCATTTACGAAATGAAATATATATATATATGTGTGTGTGTGTTTTAAAAAACCCAAATACATTGTAAAAGTGGAATTAAATTTCTTTGCTGAAGAAAATGCATGTGTTCTTTATTAGCAGTGATTTCATTAAATAATCTATCAAGTGGTAATAAAATAAACATAGCACTGGGTTTTTTTTAACTTTACATTTTTAAAAGAGTGTTGATACAGAAAGTATATCTATTTAACTTTTTTTTTAGTCAACAGTGGACATAAATGTTGCATACTGACATCTCTGTGTGTATTTTTAACCAAAGCTGTGTTGACCATGGATACCTATGCAAGATATATGCTACATAACCATTTAAGAGGTCAAACTTGGCATTAATAAGACACTGTACAATATCAAAATGAAAAAGTCAACAGTAGAACTTTTAAAAACTTGGGGTGGGGTTAAAGATAATATTACAATTTTTTTTTTAGCTGGCTCTGTTTAGAAGTTTTCAAAAATTTAGTTGTCAACTGAAGTTATAAATTCTAATTACCAAAGCACATGTCATAAGAGCTCCTCGATTGGCTGGAGACAAGAAACCTAAACAGGCAAAAACTGTTGACAAAAAAAAATGTAATATTAAACATTACATTGATGAAAAAGTTCTTTTTTTTAAATAATGTAAAAAGCTTAATTCAGACAACTTAAGTCTCAAGCTTTAAGTAAATCGAAAGCTTGACAGTCATGATTGTGCCAATGATTGTCTTGAAATATTTTAGCTTTGTTTAAGAAGATTGGCTTTAAAAAAAGCAAGCACATGTATACATTATACAACTATGTGTTCAGTTAATAAAATTGGCTCCAACAAAAGAGATGGATTGAAATCCTTCTGTCCAGATGTGCACAACCTGGCATTGAATGGCCCACAAGCGATAATACAAGAGGTAAATATGTGGCCAATGAAAAAATTTATTTCTTCATAAATCAGTCTGGGTTTCACCCTAACTTGAGGCTATCAGAAGTCAAACAAAAGAGACTAAAACTTCCTAAATCAATAATATAAACAAAATATCAAACATACCCAATGTAATGAGAGTCATGAAGAACAGCTGTGTGCCATTACCAACAAGCACAGTTAAGAACATGCCTTTTCTTGGTGGCCTAAAGACATCGCCATGGACTAACTTCCAGCCAAATTCTTCTTGAGCATCCTCCTAAGAGAGAGTGTTTCAGTGTTAATGTATAGCAAGAATACAAAGTTAATAACAAATACATCATATATATAAACCAGTTCAGTAAAAAGTCATTACGAATGCCAGTGCAAGGATATTTTGGTAGAGCAATTTTTTTTGCCCCTTTTTCCTTGGCTCATATGACATTTGTTAAAAAAAACTTTATTGTAAAGAATATAGTACTTTCAGTATTGTGGAAAAAAATAAGTCTAATTATAAGTGAGCTATGGTGGGGATCAAAGAGGGGCACTACAAAAACTGTCCAAAAGTGAAATAGTACCTAAGAGATATAAATCTCATACTTACAGGAACATACCACATCACCACAATAGGGAAAAAACCACTAGACCAGGAAGATGTCAAATTAAATTCAGGCAATAAAAATACCATTTATTTATGATTACTGATACTGTGGGATTGGCCTTGAGCAAGATGATAGGCAACTTACAAGGCAGATGGGTGAGATATGGTAAGGGGGAGCATCTTCCTACCGTATGTCACAAAAAGAAAAACAATTAAGATTGTTCACTTAGTACATAAAGCTGAAGTACTGACAATGGAAGGTGGGTGATTCCGGAGAACAAACATGCAAAACTTTTAAATGGCAGTGAATCCCTGGATTAATATAACTTTTAAGCTGATTTTTTTTTAATGAAGATCAAAACATATTTCGTTAAACAGAGTTACACTTTATTACTAACAGATTTTAAAAAAACATTTGGGACAGTTTTAGTGAAATTACTTAAATATCTTTACATAACTATAGTGAACAAAATGCACAAAAGACAGAAAAAAAAACTTATGCTGCTGCTTCCACCTTCTCCAACTTAATTTTAGTGTAACAAAATTTAAGTATAATAAATAAATTTCATTTTGGCAACATTTCACTGTATAAATATATTCAAGAAAACGTAATATTCAGATTATTGTCAATATTTAAAAAATTACCATGCTATCCATTTGATTGTAACGTGCAATGTCTTTGTGCAGAGTTCTCAACATAATCATAGCAACCATGCCAGAAAGGAAGACCACAATAACCAGAGAATTCATAATGCTAAATATAGAAAGAAATTAAAGTATTACGCAATAATTTTCTTTCAGACATATTCAATTTATTTCTAAATAGGTTACTATGAAACTATATAGTATTAGACAGGCAAAAGTAAGTTCTCACCTAAACCATTGAATATTAGTATGAGGCATGGAATCCAAAATGTAGTCCCAACGAGATGTCCACTTGATGTCTGAGTTTTCCTGAGTTTAATAATAAAATTAAAATAAATTAAACAACAGTCATATGATGCATGAATAAAAAGATACTGCATATAAATGTTTACAATAAATACAGATAAAGATTAAAACTGTACAACTTACTTTCCATTCAACAGAATATGTGTAGATGATTTTAATTTCTTTATCAGACTGAACACCTGGGATTCCTAAAACTGGTGCATTTTGTGAACAATCTATTTTTTTTTCATGGTCAATGCTAAGGAATGCAAAAAACAAAATGCTGAAGGCTCTGCTTATTTGCATTCATAAATTTCAAACTAAATAGATTCTATTTGGTTTTTAATTACACAGAAGCTTATGAAAGAAAAGACATTTGTTGTTGATTGGTCCATATTAACTCCTTTCCTTCAATGGTAAACATTTTGCATTTCAAGATTTTTTTCAATTCATATTACCAAACACAGGCATTTCATACAGAAAGTTAATATAAAACCAATTCAGGTTTCTAAATTTGAATCATCTGACACTTTCATTAAACCTCAAAATATTGAAACAAAAAGGTGATTTTAATATTATATTTTTTTAATGTTAATGTACTATATTTTTTATACCCCCCCCCACCCCGCTATAGGAAAAGTCATTGGGGTGACACTGCATGGTTTTATTTGATTCCGCTTGTTCAAAATAAATTTCAATGTTATTCAGAATAAATTCTAAATTACATTTTCTAAGTATTAGTAATGTTAGTTTTTTGTTACATAAACTAGATGTTTCATTACTTGGAACTTTTTATAAGATTTAAGCATTACTTTTCTAATTTAACTAATTTTGTTCAAACATTATTTTTACTTTTTATTTTTACTGGGAAGAAGAAGAAAATTCATTATTTTAAAGGTGACAAATGAAATAGATTTATTGGGTGATGGGGAGCAGCATGAATAGCTAGCTAACCACAGTAACAGTACCAATGAGGTGAATGGTGTGGTAGCGAATTAGTCAAAAGGCTTTAAAAAAAGTTAGAATCACAACAAATATGTTTATATTTATTCTCATTTATCTCAAGAGTTCCTAAACTTGAATTATTAAGTTGTTTACTCTCTTTTTTTTCTATAAATAAGTGCATGTTGGGTAATCTGTTACTCTGTTTATTTTTTGCTATAATGCAAAAGATTAATCACAGCGTGATTGCGTAAAATCTTTTATTTTTGTCAGATAAGCCTATTTAAAAGGGTCAAACTGTGTAAGGCACTTGACTGTCAACCTAAGTGTCCAGAGTTCAATCATTGTTGAGATCTAAGGGCCTGGTGAATGCTGGTCTTAAGTAGTTTCCCCTCCCCCATCCCCTACTTTAAATGAGTACCTGACATTAGTTGAAGAAGTAACGGTGACTGGGCATTGTGCTAACCACAAAACAGTTAATATGTCCTGGCTATACAAACAGATGAATTCTACACTTCAGCCTTCAAAGGCTGAGGGAACTTTACTTTTTTTATGTTTACTTAGGGCATTTATTTCTTAATTATAATATTTTCTTATATAAATCACACACTATTACCTTCTTGGTGTTAATTTAGCAGAAACAATTCGTCCTCCAGATCCCATGTGTTGAGTACCCCAATCTTCTTCAGACACAGGGTGATATTCAATTTTTATATCCACATGATTATAAACGTAATAAGTGTCTGGGTCTTTAAAATTTGACTGAAAAGAAATTTAATAATGGTGTTAAAGATTTTTTTATACAAAAAAATTCTTCACTCTGTGAAAAATTATAATGCTAATATACAGCTATACCTTGATTAGAACTATTCAATGCTATTGAAAAAGCAAAAGAAATCGTAAGAGAATATGATCCCTATGATGAAAGAAGCATGAATGTTCGTCGTGAATTCAACAAGCAAGTTGGCTGTTACCGGAAAATTATGGAGGAAAGAAAAAAGCTCGCTGTTCAGTTAAAGTTAGATGCATTTTTTGAACAGCAGGCTTTTTTCTTTCCTCCATAATTTTCTGGTAACAGGAAAGAAAAAAGCCTGCTGTTCAGTTAAAATTAGATGCATTTGTTGGTAAAAATAAATTTTAAACCTACATTATTTCTTTTACTTATATCCTTCTATTATTTGAATAATATAAAGCAGGTTTTTAGTGAAAATTAAAATATAGGTCTAGCTTAAATATTTTTCAGGATTCATTATAATTATTCCCACTGGTTTATAAGTTTGATGAGCCCAGTAAATCTCGCGCATTTATTAGCCGCGCTCATCAAGGAATTGCTGTAGTAGCAGACTGTTAGTGCACCAACACTATGTTAGACTTGTGCTTACCAATGTAATACAAGTATCCTTTCTTTTACCATTTTTAGTTACATAGCATCCGATGGGGAAACCAGTGGAACAGTACGTTTCACCAGACTCTACATTGTAGCACCAGGTAATTGGCATATTGTCCAGAATCCTGAGAAGATTTTTTTTTAAATAATTTTTTTTACTAAATAAACTTTTTAATACTCAAAAGCTTTCAAATAATTGTTCTGCACTAGCCGTTGAAAGCAAAAAATTTTAATAAATAGTATAACTGTCATCAATTAAATTTTTTACGAGTAGAATTTCATAAAAATTATTAAATTGCTCAAGAATAGCACTACATTAAATTAAGTTACATTAATTTGTTTTGCTAAAATATAATGTTTTTTTTTACCAATGGTGTTGATAGTTGAGACTAATACCCCTCTTCAAAAAGGTCAATTTCTCCATTTGTTTACCATCTGATTTTGAATAGCTTTTTTCACACACTTTACGACAAGTGACTGGTTCTGAGAAATTCATCTGTACAAAGCAAAGTAGTTTTTAGATTAGTAAATGCCAACCATGTTGATAAATATATGCAAAAATTATAATGCAGTCATAACTCAAAATCTATCCACCCCAAAATTCAAAGAATTTTAAATCCTTGTTGGAATTTTTAATGAAAGCAACTCATGAGATATTCACTATACGTGGTCAATGCTATTTTTTCCCTGTTTTGTTCATGTTTATTTACCAATATTTAATAGCTTGGATGGGAAATGAGCAAAGTGCCAAAATAGACCAAATTTCATTTTCATGAACCAGTACTTTATATTTTTACTAGCCTAGCAGCCTGTACAACAGGCAAAAGCAATAGATCTACACCTCTAATACAACACAAAATATAGTCATAAACATTTGTTCAATGTAACTGTAACTTTTTTAAAATTATATAGCAGAGCTAAGAGTAATACAAATTTAATTTATTATCTATTTTAAATTAAAAAAATTTTTTTAATAAAATAGTGTTATTTTAAATAATTAAAATAAATAAATAAATACAAGCCATGTACTGTTAATCAGCTATATAGACCAAAGTGTTAAACTGTGTCGCTTGATACAAACTAGTGACCATTTTGATATTAGGGTGAATAGAATAAACATGTCAACCAGGGAAATATAAATATATGCAATTTGCTTTCAATTTATAAAATTCATTACCGTATACAGTGATGGTCTGATTCTCTCTCCAAACACTACCTGACCGAGATTTTCAGTTGGTGAATTAGCTACATCTGATTCAGGAACACAGAAGTCAAAACTATAAAAAAAAAAAAAAAAAAAAAAAAAGGTTTACTTGGATATACAAATTTCAGATAATTTACGTTGACAATTCAGATATTTTTAAGTTAGCTATTTTTTCAGTAATCTGCATTATAAATTTAATACATAGCTCACTCATGATACTCATAAGGCACAATATTTTCCACAGTATTCAGTCTGTTGACATATACCATAATGTTTGTCTGAAACAGAAATTAAAAATCTTATACTTACAGATCTTATACAGGCTAATTTTATGCATATTCTGTAAACCAAAAATATATGAAATATATAAAGAATAATTTAGAAAATTATTTTCAAAAGTTTTACTTCCCAAAATATTTAATATTATAAAATATTAATAAAAATGAAATAATTTTTAAATTTTGTTTATCATGAAACACTCCCTTTTATGTAGTAACCATTCTACTCAAATCTAAAAAAAGAAATGTCAGATAAAGCCACAACTTTGAAGCAGAAGGAACCATATCTGTATCTTTATCATTTATGGGTCAATAAAACCATAAATGGACTATGCTGAAGAACCATTATAACAACAGTAAGATTCTCATTATATTTTCAATATACAATTATGGTATCCGGGCAGGGTAGCAGCCAAAAAGCCTACAATGTAAGTAAAATCCTTCATCTCTTGTGCCCTCGACAAAACCAGGACAAAAGCCAAGCATTTTCCCTGGTAGATGCCAGGCCCAAGGACTTTTACATTTAGATGCCAAGTCCTAAGTCATTTTATACCAGTTTATGAAAAGCAACAGAAGCAGATATAAGACAAGATGTCAAATTTCACCCCTCTCCAGCCAGTGGAATCTTGGAAATTGAAATATATATAGCTATATGAGTCTATCACAATCAAATGTAGTAACATAGTCCCATTTTTATGTCTAAATAATCTCATACACATAAGCTCTCAGTAATCATGGCTATATCTGTCCTTAACTACTTAAGTTGAAGATTTGACTTCACCATTTGGCCTATCAGACCTGTATAGGCCATATCTTATTTAGTTGGCTAGGATTTGAAGCTTTAAGTCATCAAGTGTAAATAAGAGTAACCTAGGCTGCCTAGGGCTACAGGCTATACCACTATAGTTCTACTTAAGTATTTATTATGGATCTGGGGAAACAATTTTACTCTTAATGAGACCTTGGCGGTTTATATTCAAATTCATGGGTATGCTATTACGACATTTTAAAGCGTCTTGAGTTAATATTACTTTTTGATCATTACAGCATTCATTGATTAAATTTTTTTAGAGATTTTACATACCTGGCAATTGTTGACTTGTGCTGAAGCAGTACAATACGTAACTGAAGCTATTCCGGGTAAGTAAAAGCCATAAGAAAAATGCAGAATTTGAGCAGTTATTAGTAACGTGAGATGTAACATTTTTATAAACAATTGACTAATTCGAACTATTGTAAATACAACCAAGTCGTTAGGAAATGGCTGGTATAAAACACGTCATTTAATGCATCATGGGAAAGCCAAGGGGGAATAACTAATAAGACATGTATCTATCGGACTATAAATATTAAATGTGTACAATAAATAATGAGCTGTACCGGTTTCGCGTGTTAAATATATATATACTATTCAAACTAAAAATAAACAAACATTTGTTTTATCATCAACAAATAGAGTTGGTGATATAATATTATTTATTTGTAGAAAATGTCACAAGATTATTTTTTTAAAGGCGATAGGCCTACTACTATTCTTTTGTAAATCATACACATCGATATTGTGGAATGGGTTGCTTTCAGAGCCTTTCAATGGTATTGGCAGGGCCTTGGGCAGAGATCTGGGCCCTGGTGTCCTTGCACGTCTACGCGATAATAATCTTAAATATCAGAAATCGTTTTCCATATGACGTGAGCGATGCTACTAATGTTAAACTAGTGATGAACACATTAAATAGGCAACTTGAACAATGACAACCATAGGGATACCTCGGCTACACAGTTTGAGTGTGTGTGTGTGGGGGGGTATCTTTTTAAATGTATTTGTGTGTTGCTGCCAGTGGCGCAGTGGGGGGGGGGCATCATGCCCCGGGGGCTACTCACAAAGGGGCGCCAAATGGTATATTTTACATATAATATTATATGGTTTTCGAATGAGGGGAGTGCGCTAAAAAGGTATTGTGCCCCAGGCGCGAGTTAACCTCGCTACGCCACTGGTTACCGCTACATTGAGGGTCAGGCCCGTAGCCAGGTCAAAGTAAGCAGGCGAGGCACCAATACCCAGCAAGGGGGGCTCCTTTACTTTTTCTTTATTTTTTCCTCTTTTCTTCTTTTTTAAGCAAGGGGGGGGGCACTCCGTACCTAGCGGGGGGGGGGGGAGGCACGGGGCTGTTGATGGTACAGGCGATCAGGGTACTAGATTTACTGACTGCGGCCATGTCTAACAGGTGCACATGATAGTAAATAAGTAATGTAATAAAGAATGTAAGTAATGTGGTCCTGTAAGAATGTGAAACTCGCCCAAAGCTTATCTTCAAAAAAAAAAAAAAAACTGTAAAGGTTTGTTTTCTTTTCTTTGTAAGATCGACAACAAGATGGTGGCCAACTACTGACCGCGGTGGTACGCGTACCCCCCTCCCCTCCCCCCAAGGAAAGCCGCGACATACATTTTTTTTTTCGTTTTAAAACAGCCCAAAGTGAACAGTTTGCTGCATGACTCATCACCCAAATCCCGTGTCCAAGTAACCCATTTAGAATGGTGCGCGCCTTCTGTTATGAAAATAAGTTACATTTATTCGGGAACTTACGTGTCGAGGGGTACACGCGGACATACCTTCGCACCCTTTGGGGTACAGGTTGAGACCCGCTGGCCTATTTTTAAGACGCGATGACAGGCTAGGTCATGCATGACTGGTCTCCGAATAGCGTTGATTTCATAGCACTATTTCACATGACATGAAGCGAGGAGTTGATGTTTGATGTCCACGTGGCAGCTTATTTGTGGGACAACACAGATTGGGTTATAACATTCATTCAGTGCGTTTAAGTCATATTAAAATGTCTACAACGCTAGATATTGACAATTAATTTGTGGGACAACACAGACAGGGTGAGGGTATAAGTTATACCACTCATTCAGTACGTTTAAATCATATTAAAATGTCTCAAACACTGGATAAAGCAAAACAAAAACTTTACCCCCGTAACAAGGGATCAGGCGATTGGGTCCAGAACCCTGCTGATGAAAGATCGTTGTGCATCCGCCGGTTGACATAGCTGCATGAACTTTAGAATCACTGCCTTCAGAGCCGTTCTTACGTTTGGGAATGTGCATCTAGGGACCCTAGGTGACGGTTATTTGGGGGGTCTTTGAAAAAAAAAGGTGGGGTGGTGTAGATACTCGACTGTCGACCCGAGTTCGATCTTCAGTGAGAATTATTGAATTTTTCCAATTGTTATTTGGTACAAAGTCGTCCCCCAAGTACACCCAGTTTTAAGTCGGTAGCCTACCTGATTTGAGTTGGGTAAGTAAAGGCGGCTGGGTGTTGTGCTAACCACACCAACTCCTCATATGCCGAGGTTATAGAAACAGATGAATTCTACACTTCATCTGCCCCGATGGCCCGTTAGGGTTAAGAGAGTTTTACTATTTTTTTTTTTGTAAAAAAAAAATGCTAGTCCACTTCTTGCAAATATCGGGCCACTAATAATCGTTTCATAAACTGGCACCGTCTGGCAGCCCCCCCCCCACTCGAGGCCTCGGACAATGGCACATATTGTATATTATTGTGACTGTGTCCCTGTACCTCCGCTTAGTTTGCCTATCCACAAGAAAGGTTCAGACTGCAGTTCCTGGGATGTCATTTTATCCCATCAAAGGTCAACGGCACTAAAGTATAAGGAGAGGTTGTTTTTTTTTTGGTTTAATAGGTCACGTGGTTCATTAAGAAGTTGTCATCTGATGGCCACTGTTTGGAAGGAATAAATAGCAGCACCAAACTATGGTGAGGAATGAATACATAGAAGCCCCCAAGTATGGTGAGGAATGAATAAATCGAAGCCCCCAAGTATGGTGAAGAATGAATACATAGAAGCCCCCAAGTATGATGAGGAATGAATACATAGAACCCACCAAGTATGGTGAGGAAGGAATAAATTACAATATGAATTATGGTGATAAGTTAATACATTACAATGCGAGAAACTATCCTGAGAAATTAATAAATAACATCAACAAAGGAATGATGAAGAAACAGCGGTCCTAAGCAAACTATAGTGTTGGGCAAATGTACAAAATATGTAAAGATAGTATTGGACCCAAAAACACACTGCACTCCCTAAGCTAGTGCTATAATAAGCCCAAAAACTAAACTGGCCGTCTCCCTTTATTTTATTTGTAATGTTGACCTGTTCACATTAAAAATGCTATTTTAAAAAAAAAAAAATCTCAGCTAAAAGTCTAGTGAAATTATACACATGCTTTGGAAAATGATTGATGTTTTTGTGGTATTTTCTTAAGGTATTGCAGTCAACAGTCTAATGATATTACTATAGAATTTTTCTATGTTATTGGTTTTTTTTTTCATTATCAATACTGTAACTGTATTGATATGTTTATATACAAATCATGATTTTTTTTTAAAAGAAGTAGTATTAATAGTTTTCAGACTTCTGTTCAATATAGACATGCTATTAAAAGCATTTTGTTACCTGTCACATGTGACATTTATGTAATTGGTATAAAAAAACATGATCGTATTCAAATTCAATGCTGTTTCAAAAATTCAAAGCAAACGGTGAAGAACTTTTGGAGATATAATTAACAAATGAACACTTATATTTTTATTTATACATAGAAAATCAAAACTAATATATTTAACAATACCGCTTCTTAAGTAATTAGACATCTGTAACATATGAATAATCCCATTAAAGCAAGTTGTCAGATTATTTTCACTTAGTGTTTTAACCTGATTTGCATGTCTTTTTTAATCAACATACATTGTGTAAAAATAGGCTTGGGAAAAAAAAAAATTAGGTTTTGAATGATTGAAGTTTCAGAAACGGATGGTTTTGATTCAATATAGTTATGTAATAAAAATTCATCACTTTAAACAGATCTATATGCAAGAGTTTTTATTTGAAACTTTGACCCTACAAATAATGTAGTTTGTTGATATAAAGTTTACTGAAGGAAAATGATGTATGTAAGGAACTGTACGGTTAAGGAGAACAGAAAAACAACAATCCGAAATTCATAAATAAGACTGCTTTAATAAAATTTAAATATTTACACTGGCATAAAGAATGAACATATTTTGAAATTTATAAAGCCAATGAGAAGCAGTGCAATTAGATAATTATATATTTTTTTTTTTCTATTTTGTTTAAAAGAATGTAAACTTTTTATCTCTGGCCAGACTATATTAAGGTTTTTTTTTAAAAAAAAAAAAATGAATAGGAAGAAAATAATTTTGAGGTTATGAACATAAAATAACAGCTTCAGTTTATCATGTAACAGAAATTTATGTGAAATGTAGTAATTCCAAATATTATATTCCCTCACACAATGAACACCTACATAATGCACCGTTTAACTCAAACTGAAAAATTGATCAAATTGTTAAATGTTTGTTTTTTTTTTTTTTTTTGAAAAAAATTTCAGAAAAGAAAAAAAATGTATGCTAACATTTAGATTAACAGGTCACATTAAAAAAAAAATAATGCACATGAATAAGTTACATAAGTTAGTCAAACCAGTGAGAAATATAGAATTTTTACAAATCTATCCAACAAAAAAGAAAACATAAATGAACTATTTCTTTTTAGCGAGGAGAAAGAAAAACTGCTGTCCTTTAAAACTAACCTGCTTTACTACAGAAGAATAAATATTGCAGTCAATAAAGAACATGGAATTTTTTCAGTTGTATGATGTGAATTGTTCGACAACTTGCTAAGCTGAGGTCTACTGTTTACTAAGTTTTTCTGAAAGATCGCCAAATTTTGAAATTCAGTATTTATATATGTAACACTGTTAAAATAGGGCATGAATTACTCTAGAAATTAGGTTTTATTATAAAGGCAATATTTTGAAAGCTTTAATTTTTTTAAAAAAGGAGGCAGGATAAATAAATAGAGCAGAATAATACGTAAGTCGTATATTGTATATATATATAATGACTTTCGTGTAAAAATAACACTTGATATTTACAATTTAAACTTTAATTACATCTTTAATGAGCTAACATAAAATAAACAACTCATGAAATCATTGGGGAAAAACAACATTTGCTTGAGATGTGATGACTGCTGAGCCTTTATCTTAAAAAACTGAACCGACTGCTGAGCATTTGACTAACACAAAACCGAGCCGATATTAAAAGCTTACATAATAACCTGAACATAATATATATTAAAAAAAGAAAGCTTTTAGACAGCAGATTTTCTTAAAAACAAATTTAATTCAGTATTTGTTAAAATTAGTGTAAAGTGTTTGCAGCAAACATTAAAATAAAGAGGATTTAGAAAAAAAAATGTACAGTCTATTGTCATAGTTACTTAACATCACATATAAAAACAGTCACAGGTTAGAATTTAATTTATTATTCTAAACAGGGTTTCAAAGTCTAGCAGTTAGCTCTCCAAAAAAAAATAATAAATAACTGAAGCGTCATTATAGTTTCAATACCTTAAGTTGTTGTTTTTTTTAATTAAATAAAAAAAAGTAATACATCATAGATGTGCCAAATAACTAAAATGCAACAATTCTATGATATATAAATAGGGATTGGGGGACTTAAGCAAATGTCCTACACCCCAAAACCCCATGTAGGGCAAAGGGAATTAGTCAGTGGAGATAGACAAGTGTATATTCATCCTGGGTGTCTGTCTTTACAAACACTGTCTGGGATGTGTCATAATACAGTGTTTAATAAACATGTCCTGTAATTAGAGAACAGTCTTGTCAATTGTTCTGTCTGTGAAGTAGTGACCTCCATAAGTCTAGTCGGTCAACTATATGCATTCCAACACAAATATATGAGTCCAAGGGAACAGCAGCGATCCTGAAGCTAAGTTGCTAGACAATGCAATTGTAAATGGGGACATTATACACATAATTTTCCACCTCAGCAATGATCATGCTTTGTCCATTGAACACCGCCATCTGTAATGATACATTATCATACTGTTGTCCATGAGGAAGTATTTGAGTATATTTGTAATAGTGGATTGTCTTGGTTGTCATTTGGAAGGCAGGTGGTGATCCAATGATGAAGGCGATGACGTTGATCCCCTTAGTGAACGTAGCACAATGGGGGATGAGAATTTGTGTTGGATAAAAAAGAAGAGAGCTGATGAATGCTCTACAAAGTCTGGTTTTGTTGAGTCCTGTTCAGATACGTCACTACTAGTATATTGTCCTGAAGCCATGTGTAGCGGTCATCAAAATTTGAAGCCTTCTTGGGGAATCTGTGCATTGGGATCAAAATGATAACCTTCTCTTGATGTCTGAGGGAGCAGGGATTCCTCATCATTCTGAATGTGAAATAATTTAATTTTTATTATCTCATTATAATAAAATTCAAGTATAATGAATGAAATCCTGTCTATTTCATTTTAGCGACATTTTACTGTACAATATTTAAACTCCCACATACAATTCAATGATCGTTTTTAATTTGTGCATGCCTTCAAATAACGGTGCTTAATTTTCTATCGACTGACAGAAGTTTGTTTTTGCTACATACAAATAATTTATTTATTTTAAATGAATATCCTTGTTTATTTATTAAAACTCTCACAACTCAATGGATGCGTTTCTTTAAATTAATTTGGGTATGCCTTTTTATTATGGTACTGACTTGCAGAAAAAAGAAAGCAAACAACCTGAATCCAGCTTTTTTTTTTTTTCTGCACTGTTAGAAAATCTATAAGTTTCATTTTCTTAACACATTAATGACATTTTTGAAAGGGTTATGAGTTAAGTACATCAATGATACTCACTTCATCTTGGAAATATCCATCAATGATCTCATATGAGAGCTTATAAATTTCTTCATTTTCATGATTCTGAAGACTTTCAATCTTGTCTAGTCCTTTAAGAAAAATATACTTCATGAATAAACAAC
This sequence comes from Bulinus truncatus, assembly GCA_021962125.1. Classification (NCBI taxonomy): domain Eukaryota; kingdom Metazoa; phylum Mollusca; class Gastropoda; family Planorbidae; genus Bulinus; species Bulinus truncatus. Next base: position 897,242 of record JAGDYQ010000243.1, read on the forward strand.
CCCAAAATATTTCAATGGGTAAAACTACATGAAATAGTTAAGTGAAAATGAAAACAGTAAAGTTCTGAATCCACCAAGACGAAACACTTTCGCGCGGAAGTCTCAACCTAGCGAAACTCTTGTAGATACACCGGGACGAAATGGTGAGCGCCGAAACAACTCACCGGAAACAAGATTTTTTAATGATTACTTCGCACTTTTTCCTGCTAGTGGAAAAAAAAAAAAAAACGATACTTTGAAAAGCAGAAAATACTGCATTCCGTGTGCCTTTTTGTTCTTATTACAAATAAATTGTCTAACTGGAAATGGAAAACTGTTTTTTTTTAAACTTTTTATTCGATCGGTAGCCGTTCATTTTTTTTTGTTTTAATGATCAGCCAAACATTTATTTAATAGCATTTGTATTTTCAGACAGTGCTCCGATCGAAAGAAATTTCATTTGTAGAATATGTAGATAGACGATGTAAATTTTCCTTTCAGAAATTCATATACAAAGACTGTTGCCGGCCAAAACTTATAGTAATTCATGTTTTTCTGTCAAAATTCACTTTGTTGTTGTTGTTTTTAAAAAATATACACTAATGTGAATCATTTTTTCTACTCGAATCGACGTTTCTAAGCAGCCATTTTGTTTGTTTATCATAACGGAAAATGTAGCTCTCCGGAAAAAACTCTGCAAGCAGCGAAACTGAAAACTTTCGCTGTTCCGCACCGGAATTCCTGACCGGTATACATGTTCTCAATAGAATTAGAATATCATTGCAGCGAAACAGAGACGGAATTCGCAATGCCCTTCAATACCGGAATTTCGTCTTGGTGTATCCATACCTTAATTTGAAAATAAAATTGCTTTTACCTCCACATTCCTCAATAATTTGACAGATTCGCTCCACATCATCCCCTGCCATCTTCAGTATGTTATTGATACCGTCCAAGACTACATTGACAACTTGAGCATCTTTCACAGAGAGCAGGTTGCAAAAAGGAGGCAAAACTCCCATCTCAACAACATAAGCCACCTGCTCTTTTTTACCGCTGATTGTTAGATTACTGATAGCCCAGGCTGCTTCTTTCTGGGTCTGAAAATCTCCCTGTTAAATACAGTAATTAACACAATTGCATTAATAATAAATATAAATTTAAGATTTTTAAAAGCATCTTCTCAGTATGTAATGAATATAATTTTAGAAGTGTATTTAGATATAATTTATTGAATAAGAATAATAAGAAAGATGTCAAAAAGAACCATGGTTAAATAATTATAACATTTGAAAAAAAAATCTGAAGAGATTTTAAAATGTGCTTTGATTACTGAGTAGTAGTAATTTACTTATTTGAAACTGTGATATGAATAGATTTTTCAATTGGTAGTTTTAGATTCAATAAAAACAATGAGTTCATTTACCCTATTGAGATGATGAATGATTAGAGGAATCAACCCAGCATCAATAACTGCCTGTACTTGATGTTGATTACCAGCCGTGATGTTAGATAAAAACCAAACTGCTTCCTACATGAAAAAAAAAACACTGTGAAACAAGCATAATAATACATTCAATGGAATCCCCAACAAATGAATCAATGCACCAATAAAGTACATTTTATTATTTATTTAAGCAAGTGTAATATAAATGAAACGCCATATGATTGTTAATACCTTGTTAATTTTCTCTTTGGGATGTGTTAATAGAGAAGGAAAGTGTTGTAATGCACTGCAGTTAAGAACAGCTTGAGTTTGTTCATCTGTTCCTGTAACAATGTTACCAACAGCTCTCAGGGCAGCAGTCTAAAAAAAAAAAGATTTATTTTAATAAAGATAATAAAAAAAAAGAACAACTATTTAAAAAATAACAATCATCAAAAATCAGACAAGTTTAAGTTTAATTCTTACTTGAACTTTGACATCCTGATGACTAAGTAAAGGAACCAAAAAAGGAACAACACCACTGTCTATAACCATTTGTATTTGATCATTGCCACCATCTGTGAGGTATGACAATGCCCACACTGTATCTACTAAGATCTGCATGATTAAAAATTAAAATTGGATAAGAATAATTTAGAACTAACCAATACAAACCAATATATTATAAAAATGGATTAATAAGTAAAAAAAAAAATAGCCACTTAATATAACCAATGTATTCCTGGAGTTGATTTTTTATAACATTCACTAAATGACCTGGACTTTGGGAGCGGAATTTGACATTTCACTTCAGCAATAGATTTCTAAACATTATAAATGTATGGCGAAAAAAGAACCCTTAACTTCTTGTAGAGAATTTTTTTTTAATGTTTTTCACTTGTTTCGAAAAAATGATTTAAAAAAATCATAATTGGAAAAAAATTATTCAACTTTAATTATTAATACATGTACCTTTTTTCTATCAGATTTATAACTTTAATTCTAAAGCTACAGGCATTTTTGTGTTCTCACCTGTATTTCATCACAAAATTTTCTCAAGCGCAAAAAACCCCTGTAAATGAGTGGTACGCATAGTTTTCCCTTTTAAGTAACCAGAGGGTTAACAACCAATACTTACATTAACATCAGAGTGATGAATGAGCTGGCATAGTGCTGGCAGAATTTCTTCTATTGTTTCAGCGGGCGGTGGTGGATCTTTGTTTCTGCACAAGTTGACTATGACCCAAGCCACATTACGCAAAAAGGGTAAAGGAATATTAGGGTTTATAAATGTCAATAAATGCTGTACTGCTCCTAGACTGATGACATAATTCCTGCATTGTGGACCATCACCTAAATGGGGAAAAAAAAAACTAAAAATTTAAATACTCTGACATAAAAAAAAAATGAAAATAACACAATGAAATTATTCATTTGTCATTTTTTTAAAATTCATTACGCTGATATCTTTTAGAAGAAAATCTATCAAAAAAGCTACACTAATGCATGACAAGTATGTTATCAATAAAAAAAAACCCTAGATAAAAACCCACATTTTTTCCCTTTTGAGAATCCAGACAGTGTTGTAGCGAATTATGAGTAAAATTTTCTCAAAAGAAATGAATGCTGAGCAACATATTAATATGATAATAACTTAGTAATTATTGGTTTTATAAACATACCTATGATATTACCCAATGCCCAGACTGCCTGTTCACAGACATTCTGATGTGGGGATCGTAAGAGTTGCAAAAAATATGGAACTGCCCCTGAAAACACAATGAAAATATAAATATAAATGTTTTTTCCAAAAAATTACAGCAAGATTTTAAAAAAAGAAAAAAAAAAAGAAACACATTTAAAACTATCCTCATACCTGCATTTACAACTGCTTGCGTCTGTGATGATGTACCGGATGCAATATTTGTTAATGCCCATGCAGCTTCAAACTGTAAGGATGGGTTATCATCTTTTGACAGACAGTTGACAAGAATAGGAAGAATACCAGATGATATTAAATCATCTATAGGTGGGTTTCTGTCACTGGATAATAATTTTCTAAAGAAAAAAAAAATATATTGAAAAAAAAAAATAAAAAAATATAAAATATAATGATAAAATTTAAAACAAAATATGAAATAATACCTAGCAGCTTGAACAGCCCCTAATTGAATCTCTGGTTCAGAGCTGTTAGCATTGGTAACTATTGTCTCAAGAGACTGAGTGGATGGTTTTTCATTGTCTTCTGAGTCTGTGCTATCTTGAGTGGGGACGTTTCGGCGTTTTAGCATATGTTCTTCACGCTTATTCTGAAATGAACATTTTGATTTTTATAACAATGTTTAAAACTAAATCAGAAAGTCTAACAACCAGAAAAGAATAACAAATGAAAATCTATTAGAGAGACATGGAATTTCACAATAAAAATGTAAAAAAATTTTAATTATGTAACAACAAATATAAAGGGAACATTTTAGTACAGAACAGTATAATTTAATAAAGCTCCAAATTTAATATTATACTAGCTATACCCTGCAAAAGCTTTGCATAGATTTATATCCCCTTAGTATTGATCGGTAGGCTAGGTTATTTTTTATTTCTGGCAGATCCGATTTTTTCATGATTGTATTTTAAACTGGAATACTGTTGTATTGTATGAATTCTTTACTTTCCATTTAACACAGAACCCAAATCACTATCATATTATTAGATGGACAATAAAAACTTTTTTTTTTAATTAATAAAGGATGAGACCAGAGACATTTTTTAATTGCCATGACTTTTTTCAAATTATCTATTAAGAAATATAAAGTGACACCGTTACTTAGATTAGGTGTGAATTTACTAAGCATTCTTCTCTTGTTTTGAAATAAAAGGATGAGCTAAATTAAATCAATGATCATGTCTCTTAAACAAGATTTTTTTAATTGTTGACCTGGCTAGGAGGTGTAGTTTGTTGTGGTTTTGTTACCTAAAATAGATTGGCTTTAATTTTGATACTATTTTAATACTAAAAGACAATTGATTAAAGATAATTCAATTCTATAACTCCAAAAAGTCTCTTATTACACAATGTACAGTAATCTTTATGGGACGGATGGCCAAGTTGACTGTCAACCTGAGAGTCCTGGGTTCTATCCTCGGTGAGAACCATGGGAATTTTTCCAGGTGAAATTTGTTTCCAATACATATTTAATACAAATTTAAATGGGATGGATGACAGAGGGGGCGGATGGCAGAGTGGTGTATATGCTCGACTGTAGCCCTGAGAGTCCTGGGTTCAATCCTCGATGTTAACCAAGGGATCGAGTCCAGGCCATAGTGAAAGTTGATTTAAGTCCCACAAGTCAACCCAGCTTCAAATGGGTACCTGACTTTAAGTTGGGGAAGTAAAGGCGGCTGGGAGTTGTGCTAACCATACAATCCCTTCATATGCAGAGGTTATAGAAACAGATAAATTCTATAATTTATCTGCCCAGATGGTCTGTTTGGGCTAAGGGAACTTTTTTTTTTTTTACAGTAATCTTTAAAGTTTTATTGTCAAATTAGTTAGTACTATGAGAGCTTTCTTAGTCTCTTTGAACAAATATCTTTCAGTAAAATTTCTAATATTTACATAATTCAAAGATAATTGGCTGCCAGAAAGTAAATTACAATAAAGGCAAACTTATCCAATCTAAGGCTCTATGAGGTTTTATATGTAAAAATACATTACTTGTTTGATAAGAAAATCTCAAGTAGGCTAAGTCATATTGTTCTGACATATTCAATATTACTAACAGCATTCAAAATAAACTAAATTAAATCTTTTTAAATTAACATTACCTACCTTGCGAAGCTCGACTGTAACCTCTGTCCTACGTCGTCGCATTTCCTGAAATAAAATTATTGAAGAATTTTCATTTTCAATACAATATTAACGAATTTCACATTAAAAATAAATTTAAATAAAAAAATAGCCACCACAAGCACCATGTAACCATGATTAACTTGTAAAAGAAAAAAATTGCAGCCAAAATTACAAAATATGTAATATGCTTAATTGGCAGACCAAAAAGAAGTAAAAAAAAAAAAATCCATGAATTCACACTAAACAGAAACTTTAGTATTATTAAAAGATTGTTTTATAAGATAAGCACTTTAGCAACTATTGGCCAAGCCAAAACTCCATAAGTGCAAAAGCATGGTAATTTACTTTTTTATTATTATTAACAAATCTGCCAATGAATGCGTAATTACTGTCATTAAGGTTATATTTTTAAAATCTATAACTATAAAAAATTCTTTGTTAAGTCGTTAAGCTAAGAATAAAGGATATTTAATTTGGTTTAAAAATTAACTACGTCGCATGCGCTTTTACTATAGATAGCATCGTTATGAGAATCATTCCAGACGACAGTTTAAATGATAACAAAAATATAATACTTACATCGGCATCTTTTCCTTTATTTTTGAACATAACAGTTCTAGCTTTTCCTGATGGGTCTGTATTCATTTTTATTTTGTTTTATCCTGATCAATTTATAGAAAAATAGTACAATTACAAATGAAACACTAAAAAGCCACTAATACTCCTTAGAAATGTCCGACTTGGTCATGCTTGATACTGTTATATAGGTCTAATTTCATTGGTCAAATTAAATTTACTTCTTAATACAAAAATGTGTTATAACTCATCAAAGGCTCACAAAAATATTAACACAAATAAATTTAATATTTAAATGATAATCGAAATGTTTACTTAATATAATTATTTACACCAAAACAATTTAAAATAGAAATTTCAAACAAACTCTATTGTCGTCATTAAGTTAAAAATAACGACCATTCACAGCCAGTGTAACAAATAAACGATTTTTCTGCGGTCCTACTTAAACTTTCGAATTTTATTTTCAGTTTCAGAGTCAAATCTTATAATAGAGATGAAGTTAATTATAAGAGATTCATTAAGCGATATTTTAAAATTATAATTAGATTAAATAAACATAGTTTTACATCTTTCAACTATATCATAGTTTCGCATATTTACTTGTGTGCTATTTTGAGTAGAAGTAAAACACGTGAACAGATATATAATTTTTTTTGTCGATGCCAACTCCCTACTAAGTTTAGATGAATATGTATTTCCTAATATTTGGTCAACTTGTAAGCGGTAAATAAAACACATAGTGCATTTCAGCCGGTTTCACCAAGTGGTTCAGGGCCATAGAAAACTAAAAAAAAAAGTGGTTACTCGTTTAAAATAAATGAGGTGGCAGTCCATCTGATCGTAAGAAAAGTAAAACAACAGAACACAGTTATTAGTTTAGTTTCGACTTCGTCAGTTTTATTTTTAGAACAGCTGACCAGTAAGCGCCTGTGTAAGATATCCGATATAGAGATAGATTATCTCTTTATTATCTATAAAAAAAACTGTAATGATACATGGGCCATTCACATATTAATTACCGCAAAAATCTGGCCTCCCACCCTCTCTTATAACGTTATTGTCGTTATATATCAATCCCAGGACCCCCCCCCCCCCCCGAGTTAAATAACAAAAGTCCAAACTACCCCCCCCCCCCCGATCAATGAATTTTTTTCCTATTTGTATAATAGATATCTATCAATATCGTAATTAACTATTTTATTCATTGCGACAATAAAACAGACTGTACTGTATGAAGGATATATATTTATATATATATATATATATATATATATATATATATATATATAATATGACAAATTGCACACTAAGCATACATGTTAAATATTACGATCAGGGATACACATAGATGAACAACAATCATTCTCGATTCATTAGCAACTGAAAAAATTTTTCAATTAGATTAAGGACAAATAAAGTTATTATTCATCTTTGATAAAGCTGAATAGTAGTCTTTTTTTTATCAAATTCAACGAGAGACCTTGTTACTTATTTGGGGGCGGGGGGGCGCTGGGCAACAAGTAACACTGGGGCAAAGCAGAACCGCACTACTAATGGGGCCCCAGCCCTGTAGCGTTAAGATTCTACAGGAGGGGCCAGGCATTCTATAGCAGGGGCCAGGCAATAGCAGGGGGGGCAGATAATACATTTTACTAAGTAGAACAAATTAGCAGGGGGGCAGACAAAACGCAGGGGGGGCCTGGCCCCCTGCCCCCCCCGCACGCTACGGGCCTGTGGGGCCCTCTGCTGGACTTTTATTTCGCCATTGTCTGACATAATAACTGTTTTAAGGGGGTGAGGGCAGAAATACCTATGTTCAGGCCCGTAGCCAGGTCAAAGTAAGCAGGGAGGCACCAATACCAGCAAGGGGGCACCTTTACTTTTTTCTTTATTTTTTCCTCTTTTTCTTCTTTTTTAAGCGGGGGGCACTCCACACCTAGCGGGGGGGCACGCCCCCCAGTGCCCCCCCTTGGCTACGGGGCTGCCCATGTTGTCAAATATTATTTGAAGCCCAGGTTTTGCAAGCAACGAGCTTGACAGCATTTAATCCTGTTTTGCTTAGGACCTTCAAATGTAGCTTTTCATTGGGTCCCCAAGCAGGGGTGGATCTAGACAACTTTGACGGGGGGGGGGGGCAAAACTTTTTCATTGTTAAAAATTGGTCTTAGATAAAAAAAAATATTTCGATAATTTAATGATGTCTTATCTAAACTTCAGGTAACGGGGGGGGGGGGGACGCGGCATGTAGAAAGGGCGATAACTGTTGTACTGACTCGTGTTACTTGCCCATGCCTTGTAGAGAGAGTTCAGCAATGAGTTCAGTGCCGGATGTGAAGCTTCCAGAGGCTACAAGGTCTCCCACATGCCATCGATCCATCTCATCAGGGAGGCTCTCTCCTTCTCCCACTTTCCTCTCTATTCTCCTCCTTCCGCATCGATGATTTTGTGTGTGTGTGCGTGTGTGTGTATGTGTGTGTGTGTGTGTGTGCTGTTTAACGTGTTCATTCAAGGCTACACTCAAAAGTTGTCCGAGTCCTATTGTTGTTTTGGTCAGTGATAACTGGTTCGTTATCAGTCATGGCACGGAGAGAATCGCTGTTTACCACTTATATTAACTATCTTCTCAATATAAAGTTTTATATATATTAAGTTTTATGTGTTTGAAAAACACTGGAGCTGACATAAAACTGGTGAAACCAAGATGGTTTAAGCGAAACGATTCTTTTTTTACATTATAATACTTGGGCAGGGTCGTTAAAAAAATGGGAATAACTTTGAGGGGGGGGGGGAGGCATCCTTTATGGGCCTTTTGAATTGGATTACAAATAAATTACATACATTAATAATTTAAGTTTAATTTTTTTTAAAAAAGTGTAATCGATAAAAATGAAGTGGTTATAAAATGCGACGCACATGTTAAATAGTAAATGTACATTAAATAAATATAACCATTTCACTAATCTTGTTTGATATAAATTGCTTATGTTGAAGTACCTTCGGGCTGTTTTGAACCAAAAGTATACATAAGCTATTGTGGCACAGGGAGACTTAGGCTTTATCATTTCTACCACTGCTCATTATGGGCTTTTCTTAACCAGCACGTCCATACAGCGTCGATTCAGCAATACAGATGAGTCCGATCAATATGTGCTGGTTACCAGAGATGGGGGTGCTTGGAACATGTTTTACCAAGTACCTATACTCGAGTAACACTCGAAAACATCTTTTTGAGTAATTGTATTCATACTTATTTGCAATTTTTTTTTAAAACGTGTGTATTTGCACTTTTACTCGTAATTGCACATTGAGTACTTGTGCTTGCATGGTCAGTACTTGGAACATCTCTGTTGGATACGGGTTCAAATCCAGGGCCGGATTTAGAGTTGATAAGGCCCCTAAGCTAATTGATATATGGGGTCCTTTTTTTAAGTAGTGATCTTATATGTCAGTGCCAACTATTTAAGTATATGTAACAATTACTCCCTCCGACAATTTTTGGGCCCCCCCCAAGATAGAGGGGGGCCCTAAGCTATAGCTTGTATAGCTGATACGTAAATCCTGCACTGTTAAAATGCCTGTGATATCAATTAGCTACGTCTTTCATTACGCCTCCATGGCTACTGCAGCTTCGGCTAAGTGCGGAGATGTAGAAAGGGTACTACGAAACTGTGCCACTGGTGTATCGATATAAGGTCGGGATATGAAATGGAGCATTTATAGGAATTGTAATTTCTTAAGCAGAGGCAGATGTTTACACGGGTGCACTAGGTGTGCACACAGAACCCCGACCACTGAGGGGGAGGGGGGGGGCTACACAACGCACTCATTTTAACCTTTTCACATATCATATTATTTTAAGGGACCCAATAGTTTCTTCTGCACCTGGGGACTCATATGGTCTAAATTCGGCCTCTGTTCTTAAGGCAGTTTTAAATGAATGAAATTGCAATTAAAAAAAACACATTTACAATTACAGTGTGATATAATAAACATGATTTTAAAAAAAGGGGGGGGGATAAAGAACAAATAGAGTGGATACATAGAAGATCCTGTTGCCAGACTCAATGCAGAAGTGATTTTCCCGCCTCCGAAATAATAAACGGTCAGTATTGACAACTTAGATAACACTTACTGTACTTGGTCTTGAAAAAAAGGGAGGCAACTAAAAATGTTTTAACAGATTATTTCCCATTCTAGTTAAGTCCCTTCATATTGCTCGTTAGTCTTGCAACATACATTTGTTCTTATTAAGCTCACCACTTTAAATGACTTAAATGCGAATTTTATTTTGATCTGGTAATACTTCAGTGTCGTAATTTAAATACAACAACAAAAACAACAACACACACGTATTTACGTGAGCACCATAGTGCTTTTTTTCATGATATCAAATATTTTTTTTTTCCATAACAGATAAAAAAATAAATTTTAAATATATCGACTGCCAAAATAATATGGATTCACATTGTATCATTGATATCAACAGAACCGTTGTTATGTTTTTGGCGCCTCAAGTGAAAGTACATTTGGAGCCCATTTGTTAAACATATTTGGGGGCTCTAAGGCAAAGGCGTTTGCGTCCTCTCGACAAAAAAAAAAAGCTGCCAAGGTCGCAGTGCCGAACCTAGGGATTGGGGGGTCCCGTGGGGGGGGGGAGGCTTGGCCTCTTTGGGAGCCCCTGCATTTTGACATTCGACACCATGAGATAATGCACTTAATATTTAATGTAAAAAGAAATATTTGGGGCCCCACTCAAGCTGAGGCCCTGGGGGAACTTTCGAATTCGGACCCCCATTCACCCCCAACCCTAGGTACGCCTCAGCAAGGTCAACGATTGCAAATGTTGGGTAACTAATCATTTTAGACTAAAAGTTGCAGCAGATGGACCATTTAGCGATGGGGACCCGGGGGGGGGGGGTGGATCTCTGCTTAGTTTGCCCGTAAATAAGAACGGCTCTGAAAAAAATCAAGACTGCTGATTGTATTCTGCATTTAGTTACTTTCTGGTTGTTCTATATTAGAACCATTTTAACATTTTTTGGGCCCCATGCTAAAGTACATCTGGGGGGGATGGGCTCTAGGTAAAGGTAAAAATGGGGTCCCTTGATAAAGGCAAGCGCTGGTTTGTTTTAATTCCAAAGTCAGATGACATCAACCCGGGAGGGGGGGTAATATAATAATTAAAAAAAACAGAAACTATAATAATGATTTGAATATTAGCCGCTGTTTCAAAGTATGGCGGCTTTCTATCTGTCCCAGTGACATAGAAAGAGGAGTCAGATAAATTTGTGACTCCATGGTCCTAATAGAACACTGTACTTGTCTTAACATTATCTTTGTACTTGTTTAATATTGTCTGTGTGCTCGGTTAATATCTAATTATCTGTGTACTTATTTACTATTATCTTTGAACTTATTTACTATTATCTTTGTACTTATTTACTATTATCTTTGAACTTATTTGCTATTATCTTTGTACTTATTTGCTATTATCTTTGTACTTATTTACTATTATCTTTGAACTTATTTTCTGTTATCTTTGAACTTATTTGCTGTTGTCTTCCAACTTGTTTACTATTATCTTTGTAATTGTTTATTATGTTATAACCTATCCAAAAATTGTTATACATCACAAAGACAATCCGGAACACTTTTGAAGCATTATTTATTTTCTCTTGCATAAATATACACCACTGAGCGTTGCTATAACAGACCTCAGTGGTAGTTGACATGGGCAAAGACCAGGAAGTATAAAACACAAGAACAAACACCAAGACATTCGCTCCACATTTGCTTCTGTTAAACCTAGTTTCCCCCCACATATTGTAACAGAGCAACAGAAGAGCTCTGGCGAAAAGATAAACGAAAATAAAAAAAATCAAAACAAACAAGTTAAGTAACTCCACGTTACACAAGCGAACAACTGCCTGTGTTCTGTACCTTAGATGTCCAACCCTCAAAGCCCCTCCTCCCCTCTCCCCCCTCGCCCCTTCCCCCCATTTCAAACCGTATAGGCTTTCGGCACCCTTAAAACAAAATCCCCACCAAAGGCCTTTCTGGACAGCACGCATCGTTAGCGCCACTAACTCTGTTGCGTTTCTTTCTTGATCCTCTCCACTCTATGGTCACTCACATACACACACTGCACATGCACCCATTGCACATACACACACTGCACATACACACAATGCACATACACACATTGCACATACACACATTGCACATACACACATTTCACATACACAAATTGCACATACACACATTGCACATACACACATTGCACATACACACATTGCACATACACACATTGCACATACACACATTTCACACATACATTGCACATGCACACATTGCACATACACACATTGCGCATGCACACATTGCACATGAACACATTGCACATACACACATTGCACATACACACATTGCACATACACACTTGCACATACACACATTGCACACATACATATTGCACGTGCACGCATTGCACACATACATATTGCACGTGCACACATTGCCCCGTGCGCGCATTGCACATATACACATTTCACATGCACGCATTGCACACACACACGCACATTAAACATGCACACATTGTACATACAAATTGCACATGCACACATTGTACATACACACATTGCACATACACACATTGCACATACACACATTGCACATACACACATTGCACATACACACAATGCACATATACACATTTCATACATACACACATTGCACATACACACATAGCACATGCACACATTGCACATACACACATTGCACATGCACACATTGCACATACACACAAATACACACACACACACAACTACTCATCTACTTATATAATTACAAAAATACCCATCCATTGTTTTCATATTGTCTGACTTTCTAAATGTCTGTCTTTGATTCCAAACTTTTTTTCAGTTGTTTCATGGTTCGACCAAATAATTCCAAGGGTAGGAACTAACTAATAAGCCCAAGGGGAGGAATAAAAAATTAATCACAAGGGATTGATTCACAAATAAGCCCACCGTCACACCAAATTTGATCTCTCTGGCTTCCGCTGCCATTTTACAGCGTGCTTCTTTACATTGCATTGAACTTCTTTTTATTACAACGTTATTCTTAACTTCACTTCTTGTCTATTTGATTGATTGTTTGTTTGTCTGTCCAGGAATTTCTGCTTTTTAGTACGCAAGAAAAACGTTGTTTTTTTTATAAAATATTTTTTATAAAGTAATTTTTATTTCCTACTATATTAATGCACATTTTATTAGTGCTACCTCGTCGACTTCATTTTGACCTGACCCGGCGTTTCTCAAACAGGTGCTGCACGTACCCCGAGGGGTACGGGAAAGATAATGCAGGGGAACGCAGCGACTTAAAATTCTCGTTCAAAACAACCAAGAGTTTGGAGAAGGTCGACCAGTTTGCCAGTGGATGAAGCTAATATCACAGTGACCTCTACATATTTAAATAAAGGTCACACCAGACGCCAGAAAAAATACAAACGGGATTCACTGAAAGATTTGAAATAAATATATACATGTATTAGAACAAAAATATAACAGAGCTATTGAATTTTGTTTTCGACATTAACAGAACTTTGTATAAAAAATGGTAAACATATTCCAAACAAGAGAATATTCAGACAACTTGTCGAGCAGGAAACATATTTCGTTTTTATGCAGAATTATTTCAAAATTCTTCTTGATCCCAGCTATATCCCAGCTATATCCCAGCTGTACTCAACCCACTGATCAAATTTTTTAGTCATGTTTCTGTATAAATTTAAACAGTCTGGTTCTAGGATCAGACTTTTGTGTTTTTTTGCTACGTAAAGTTTGTCCAGAAAAAACAAAAAGAAAGGATTTGTCAGTTTTTTTTTTTTTTTTAGAAAACGAGCGTTTTATAGATTAGCGAGGGATTGAATGGGAAATAAACAAAATATACATACATACAAAATATTTGAAGAGAAAAATTAGGAATTGTATTAAGCTTTGTCCATTCCTGCATCCGTAAATCAGTTAACAAAAACTGAACGTTCGTTCTAGGCCACGCAATTTTAAACTCGCTTTACGTACCACAAATGACACTCACCTTTTGCTCCGCAATGGACGCTCACCCTATATCAGTGGTGTCGAACCTATGGCACGCGTGCCACGGTCGGCACGCATAGCCTCAACAAGTCGGCACGCGACTAAAAATATCACTTCCTTACATTTTAATTGGAGTGTTGGCACTTTGCTATAATAAATAAGTGGGTTTTTGGCCTGAATTTTAGTCATGTGGTCCCACAAAGGTCACTCCCCCCCCTACCACTGGCTTAGTTGGGCTCGCGGCCCCAAAAAAGTCCTCGACCACTGCCCTAGAGTCTGCGTACTGCCAAGGCCGCCTCTGAGGCATGGGGGGGGGCGATAAGGATCCCAGACTCACTGATTTGTCTTAGTGTGCGATTTCACATTTGGGATCCTACACTTTCATTAAGTCCGTGTGTGTGTGTGGGCAGGGGCGCCGAGAGCCAATAAGGGCCCCAGGGCAGGACATCATTGCGGGCCCCTTAATAAACAATGAGTCGTGAAAAAATTGACATGGTCGGGGCGGCCGGGCCCCCTTACATATGCGGTCCCCCTGGCAATGACCCCCCCTAACCCTCCTCTCGGCGTGCCTGTGTGTAGGGGTGGTGGTGGTGATGGTGGGGGAGGGGTGGCAGGCATAATGATTGTTCAAACGGCTTTGGGTCTAAGACATTTTTTAAAACCACGTCTGAGGGCTAGTACTGAACTATCTGGACGGGTTAACCCAAGGTCACGTAGTAAACTAATTTTTTTTTTTTAAAAATACTTTCTACTTGCTGCCTTATATCAGTCTAATAATAGGTACTTTCCATTCATAAAATATTGACATCTATTTTAGCAGTACCTCAATAGAAAACAACAAGAACAACAAAATTGTGTTATTTAATTACAAAAATAGAATTAATCAGATAATGTTGAAGTAAATTATTGTACTTCTAATTAATTCAAACATTAACCCTCCGACCCCCCCCCATCCCCCCTCTTTTTACAAAAAAAAAAAATAAGTTCTGAATGTTACTCGATTTGCATAATTAAAAATTATACAGAACTTTTACTGTTTTCTTTCCCTATTCATTTATTATCATAGTGTATGATATTATGTCCGTGATTAACATAATAATGAATGGATAATACAGAAGACAGCTGCCTGGTAAGGTCATGAAATATAGTAACGAACATTTTGCCGTCTGCAGTGACGTTCATTTCGTTTCTGATAATTTTCATAAACCACAACGAGATAAATCCTTCGCAGGACTTTGATAAAAAAAAAACTCCTTATAGGCGGCACGCATCCATTAAGCCGGCATGGTTAGGGTTCGTCGTCTATAAGGGAGAAATCTGTTCGTCTCTGTGTACGCGCCCTACTCGTACGGTCGATAATGCCCAATGCTTTTTTTCTTTTTCCGCTCCTTCCGACCTGTTCATACCCGCGCTGCCGTAATGAACCGACCGGATCAATACTTCAGCCAATGGTTTAAAGGGAATCCCCGGACAAGCCCGACAACTTAAAGGGGGTGGTAACTTTTAACTTTTGTTGCCTTGTCTTCCTCGTTCGATTTTTTTTCTTCTCTCCCCTCGCTCAACTCTGAGCGCTGAAAGAAGCGAGGACAAGGCCATGTGAGTCTGCGAGTGTGTGTGTCTCAGAGGCCGAGCTTGTACGAGGGACGGATTTAAAAAAAAAAAGATTCAGGACGGTTCCACTATTTTTTTTTTTAAAAAGTGAATGGTTCAAAAAGAAACATCTAATTTAAAAAAAAAAAATTTCTGCAGCAACATTTGGCAACATGTTAACTTTCGTTTTCTCAACAGAGATGTGTTTGTTGTGGTTGTGCAGTAGTTGACATCCGCGAAGTGGCGCTTCTTGTGATATTGAAGTGGGTTTTTATTTATTTACACGTGTGAGTTTCGCCTTTAATTCAGGAGTGTAAACAGCAACACAATCGTGCCCAGCATTACGCGGGAATCAACCTACCGTTATTATCATTTATGTATTATGTTCTTATGAGTCGCTGCCGTAACTCCGGACTTGTATGGTAAATTGATGCAGATAAATTTACAGTTATTATTATTAAAATTTATTATAATAGTATATAAATTTATTGTAATGATATGCACCAATATTTTTTTTAACAGTTGAGGCCGATTTGGGTTCGTTTAAAAAAAAAACACACTACAAGTGTGGGAGAGGGGTGGGGGGAGGCATGTGGCCGGGCTTTAAACCCAGGCGCATGATTCATTCATTCAGGGCACACTGGGAATTTCTAGGGGGGGGCGAACGAAGAGTGTAGTATTGCGTACGTGCGTGCGTGTGTGTGCGCGTTAGAGAGTGAGTATTTACGCGCGCGACTATGAAGTCAGACGTGAGTACAGTGGCGCGGTTGAAAGAAGACACACACAAAAAAACAAAAAGTGTTTAGACAGTAGTCAGGGATGACTACCACACCTACAGTGTCCTAGTCCAACTGAGCCACACACCACTAATACACACATCAATAATACACCTATAATATATACCATAAGGCGATGCGGCTCAAAGAGCCCCATGCGGAACTTCATAGAGTTCTCATAGCGGCTCCAATGAGCCAATTTTAATCTCATAGTAATGTTTTCTTTTTTTTTAATTTTGTTCAATGTTTATTGATATACTTAGCTGTACCCTGCAAAAACCTTCGCATAGAGTTATATCCCCTTAGTCTTGATCGGTAGGCTAGGTTATTTCTGGTTTGGGGCAGATCCGATTTTTTTTTCATGTTTGTATTTTAAACCGGAAAACTGTTGAATCAAATCTTTACTTTCGATTTTAACGAAGAACCCAAAATCGCTATTATTATATTAGATTGACTAAGAACCGGCTGTTATATGCTATTTTTTTTTTTACTTTACTATAATAGTAGACCTCATGACTGACCACACCTAGTAGGTCATTGTCTTTTTTTATTTAAAGGAAAACAAACAAACAAAGAACGGCAACGTTACAATTTGACTTCTATATCGTGTGCTATTCTACTGGAATAACAACAGACACTTCAGACCATTCTTCTTTTTCATAAGGACACTGAGTGTGTGAAAGCGCGCACGCGCGTGTTTGTGTATTGTTGATACGTCGTGCAGTATCACACATCCAAGGACACACACACACACACACACACACATCTCGCGCTTTTGAGTTGTACACCACTTCCAGCGGTTCCCACACGCACGACCCATCCCTGACCCCCACCCCACCCCCCATCTAAAAAACAAACACCACCCTCATCTAGAAAATGAAATCGACTCGATCTGCAGCCGCTCCAATGTCGCTGTCAGGAGGGTGCCAGATGTCTGCCTTGCACGAAGTCGAGGATTATCGTTCGAGCCTTCTTCAAGGGAGAGGTAAGTACCTGTCGAACTATTTTTGTTATTAATACAGTAGTAGTGTATAGTAGCGGTAGTAGTAGCGGTAGTAGTAGCGGTAGTAGTTGCCCTTGCGGACGAGTGCTCCATAGCTTTACACCGTTCCGCGAAAAACATCTGCCGGTCTGTTATGATTCACGTTTTTAAGGGGCGATAATAAAAAAAAAGGAAAAAAAGCGGGTGCTGGGTTTATTTTGTTTTTCCCACGGTACCGTCTTTATGTTTTTCACATTTTAACTGGATATTCAAACGATTTTTTCCAAACTCGTGACCTACTTTCGTTTCGTAAATTATTGATGTTGTTTTTTAAAAATTATTCGGTGTTAGAATCGTTTCATTTTAGTGTATACTAGATGGTTACATTATAATTGTCATTGTGAAATGTAAACAGTTCAAGGAAAGAAAACGGTTGATCGATGATTTATCCTCCTCTCTCATCCCATTATGTAACACAATCCCGACCCCTTCCCCTTTTCTAATTATATAACAAAGGAGGCCGATACCCGCCCTACCTAGATAATGGATTATAATATAAACCAGATGCCCCGCATCAACCCTCATGCGTTATATAATATGTGAACGATCCCTTCTTTGTGTGTCTGAACTCGAGTATTAGTTGAGTGTTTAAACTCTAAAGTTAAAGTATTAGTTTGAGTGTCAAAACTCTAAATCTAGAAATCTAGAGTATTAGTTGAGTGTCAAAACTCTAAATCTAGAAATCTGGTGTATTAGTTGAGTG
Source organism: Bulinus truncatus (assembly GCA_021962125.1). Lineage (NCBI taxonomy): Eukaryota > Metazoa > Mollusca > Gastropoda > Planorbidae > Bulinus > Bulinus truncatus. The sequence continues at coordinate 915,283 of JAGDYQ010000243.1, forward strand.
TCAAAACTCTAAATCTAGAAATCTAGAGTATTAGTTGAGTGTCTGAACTCTAAATCTACAGTATGTCTTAAATCAACTAAAATGTCAACTCTCTATAGCTAGAGTATTAGCTGAGTGTGACTCTAGGCAGGGATGGATTCACCATTAGGCTAAACAGGCTTTAGCATTAGACCCTGGACGACTCATTTATCTGTTTATCTCACATCTGTAATATGTTGTTCCATTTTGTTGTCATTAACAGGCCCCGTTTTTTTTTGGGGTAACAAGCCTCAGGCCTACAGTAACCTTAAGCCGGCCATGACTGTAGATAGACTTCCGATGGTGGTCCGACCTGCACTGCTTGTAACTTTCGATTCAACATTTACGTGATTAAGCCGCATCGATCTTTTTTATTTCTTAGAATCTGGGTAGCTCATCGTGACTACAAGATAGAAAGGAAAAAAAAATATATATCGATACCAGTATCTGAAGTGAATGTATGAAAACGATCCTGTCCTAGACATCCGTTGTGACTCGATTCACCGTGTAATTTTACTCTGTGTGTGTGTGTGTGTGTGTGTATATATATATATATATATATATATATATATATACATATTTAGCAGTTTTATTTGATTTTATTCACTAAACTTAATGGTTAGCTTGTACGATAAATCTGTTTTATGATATACTGTTTGTAAATATTGACGTATTTAGCATGAAGAATATTATTCCATAAATTATAAATTATTCTATTATTCACTTTGACTTCGTTATTTATAAGTTATAAATCTAAGTGTTTGTTTATCTCTGTCGTTTCGCATCGTCTTGTCTCTCTCCATTTCTACAATCTGTCCCTTTAATTATTCATCCCTCCATCCATCCATCCATCCATCCATCTATCCATCCATCTATCCATCCATCCATAATCTTGGGACCCTTTCATTCTACACCAACTGGGACCCCTCTGATCACACCCACCCAGCTACTTCTTCGTTATGTTGTATCACCCTTACTGCGGCCCTGCATCTATCTATCTATCTATCTATCTATCTATCTATCTATCTATCTATCTATCTATCTATCTATCTATCTATCTATCTATCTATCTATCTATCTATCTATCTATCTATCTATCTATCTATCTATCTATCTATCTATCTATCTATCTAGTCTGTCTGTCTGTCTGCCTGCCTGTCTATCTATCTATCTAGTCTGTCTGTCTGGTTGCCTGCCTGTCTGTCTGAATGTCTGTCTGTAAACGTGTTTGTATCACTTTCAGACACGTTTTCTTTGATGATTGTAATTCGCGTACCCCGAATAAGTTAATGTTCATTGCTCAGTATGGTATGAGCTAGCCATGTACTACAATAACACTGGGTAGCTCTCCTGTGCTTCACTTTTAATTGGCGACCCCAAAAGTTCAACCCGAAATGTTTTCTTTCTCGGCTCTCTTCCCTTCCACCCTGGACATCATGCTGGCAAATTAAACTTCCGGTCTCATATTTGTAAACATTGAGCTTACGTCTCCCATCTTTCAATGTTACGGGGGGGGGGGGGGGGAGGCGGGGCATTCCACAGAACGACTCTATTTAACGCAACCGCAAAAAAATAAATTAATAATAAAAATATAAATAAAGTTCACTTAGTATATGGCCGGGATTATCCAAGAATAATTGTTTGACTTTAAGGGAGTTCGAGGCGAGGGATGATTTTATTTTGACAACTGTAGTTAGATATTTCATAGTTTACCACTTGTCACTTAGTTTACCGCTTGCCACTTGTAACGATTTTTCAGTTTTGCTTTCAGTGTCCTACTAATGGAGATAAGTGCCAACCATTTTGACATTATTTTGTGTGTGTTTTTCTTCTTTAGCCTAATCTTTTAGTATTTTATGTTTTGCTGTAGATTGACTTATTTAAAAAAAAAGAAGAAAGCAACCGAAATATTACTCAAAATATCTTGCGAATTTTTCGCTCAGTGGATTTCAACTTTACTTTTTTTTTGTTGCATAGTTGATAAATATTGTAAGATCATGGTTTATTATCGCATTATTGATAGATATTGTAAGATCATGGTTTATTATCGCATTATTGATAGATATTGTAAGATCATGGTTTATTATCGCATTATTGATAGATATTGTGATATCATGGTTTATTATTGGATTACTGATAGATATTGTAAGATCATGGTTTATTGTCGCATTATTGATAGATATTGTAAGATCATGGTTTATTATCGCATTATTGATAGATATTGTAAGATCATGGTTTATTATCGCATTATTGATAGATATTGTGATATCATGGTTTATTATTGGATTACTGATAGATATTGTAAGATCATGGTTTATTGTCGCATTATTGATAGATATTGTAAGATCATGGTTTACTATCGCATTATTGATAGATATTGTGATATCATGGTTTATTATCGCATTATTGATAGATATTGTAAGATCATGGTTTATTATCGCATTATTGATAGATATTGTAAGATCATGGTTTATTATCGCATTATTGATAGATATTGTGATATCATGGTTTATTATTGGATTACTGATAGATATTGTAAGATCATGGTTTATTGTCGCATTATTGATAGATATTGTAAGATCATGGTTTATTATCGCATTATTGATAGATATTGTGATATCATGGTTTATTATTGGATTACTGATAGATATTGTAAGATCATGGTTATTGTCGCATTATTGATAGATATTGTAAGATCATGGTTTATTATCGCATTATTGATAGATATTGCTGGTGTTGACAACTTAGCGGTTCTCAGGTGTATGTGGACCATTGGCAAAGGTACCAATTTGCGTCATGGTATCCCAGTAAAGAATACACGGTAGTCTTTTATTTATAACAGTGTTTAATAATTAGGATGTCCTCATACACACGTAACCAGGGGCGGACCTTTGTCTGTTGAGGCCCCAAGCGCAGAAGAACACTTTGGGGCCTTTAGAACAAAAAAAGAGACGTATCAAAAGTTTTGAAATCGGGCTCTATGGGGCCCCTAGATATTTAGGGGGCCCTGGGAGCACCCGCCGTGCCCGTTCCTTAAATCCACCTCTGCACGTGACAGTCAGGGATGTAGAGATCGTATAGCATCTGTTTTCACAACTGGAGGCCGCAACTAGGGGCGTTAACACTTGTCCTAGCCCCCCCCCCCCCCCCCGAGCCTTTTGAGGGCCGCCGTCGCTTCCCACATTTCATAAAATGATTTGACATTTGAGGAAAGGGTCCCCAATTACAAAAAAAAATAGATTTTTTGCTCCCTCCGGGGGGGGGGGGTCAAAGATATTTTCGGTGGCGTCCCTGGAACCGGAAAAGGGGGGGGCGGGGAAGGGAGATTATGTGATTGTCTTATTTTTTACCCACGTCTAGTAACGGATCTCCTGGCGAACCTTCATGATGAACGAGAAGTTTAAAACTAACAAAAAAACATAAACAAAGTCTCACACTAATGGTCTAGCCCTGCGGATGTTTCCACTTCAGAACTTTGTCCGCTCCAGTTGTCTGTTGTGATCATTAAAATCAGCACACAGTGCTACCGTCCCGTACGAGAAGTATGTACGCCTGTGCTTATCTATTTCCCGTCCGACTTATGATATTCCTGTAATTTCCCCTGTAAGAGAAGTATGTACGTCTGAACTTATCTATTTCCCGTCCGACTTATGATATTCCTGTAATTTCCCCTGTAAGAGAAGTATGTACGTCTGAACTTATCTATTTCCCGTCCGACTTATGATATTCCTGTATTTCCCTGTAAGAGAAGTATGTACGGCTGTACTTATCTATTTCCCTTCCGACTTATGATATTCCTGTATTTTCCCCGTAAGAGAAATATGTACGTCTGTACTTATCTATTTCCCGTCCGACTTATGATATTCCTGTATTTCCCTGTAAGAGAAATATGTACGGCTGTACTTATCTATTTCCCATCCGACTTATGATATTCCTGTATTTTCCCCGTAAGAGAAATATGTACGTCTGTACTTATCTATTTCCCGTCCGACTTATGATATTCCTGTATTTCCCTGTAAGAGAAGTATGTACGGCTGTACTTATCTATTTCCCTTCCGACTTATGATATTCCTGTATTTTCCTCGTAAGAGAAATATGTACGTCTGTACTTATCTATTTCCCTTCCGATTTATGATATTCCTGTATTTCCCCCCGTAAGAGAAATATGCATATCAAATTAATCTGTATACTAAGACCAGGATCGTTCTTTGGTTGTCGGGGCTCCAGGCAGAGAATTATAGGAATATAAGGGCGTCCTTGGCAGATACTTTTTTTTATAGAAATACTCGAGGGGCCGTAAGAAAAAGTAACTTTCGGGGCCCCTATAGCACAAAGTTTGATATTAATTTATACGGAAGGGGGCCCTTTGACAACGGGGGGGCTCTCTATTCATTACAACAGATCTTCCCATAATGCCACTGTACTGATTAAACTCTGATATCTCTTGATCCTTTTGCTCATGGGGTACTATGTTAGAATGAGAGACGTTCATCTATCTCTCTCTCTCTGAACTCTCTCTCTCTCTCTCTCTCTCTCTCTCTCTCTGAACTCTCTCAGTGAATATTGCGGGCTGAGACTTAGTCTCTTAGAGCCCGTTAGATCAGACTTGCTGTGTCTCTCAACATCTGGAGACTGCCATAGAGCCCGATGGCCAGCAAGCTTACGGACTGGTCCACTGCGTGGTGCATAAAAGACTGCATCGGGAGCCGCTTCCTTGCCACCCAGCCATCGACCATCTCCCTTAGTACAGAGGTCTCCTCCTGCCGTTTATACCGCTCATACGCGGTTATAACGGCCTGCTCCCTACGAATGCTCAGAGGCGGCACGTTTGCCATGATTTCCACCGCTGCTGTTCATCTATAGAGACCCTCCCTCCCCCGCCCCACTCCCCCGCCCCCCCCCCCACCATCAAACCAGCGGACCACTGATGGGTGACCGTTTCGTAGTGCCCCTTTCTTACACCCCTAACATGGACCGGCGTGCAGTCGCTAGGAATTCGCCACGGTGGGACATAATTAAATTCTGAGCAGCGTTTGCACTAGTTTACAGCAACAAGCGCGATGGAAATGAATAGTTTTGATCCGTCGTTTCGTCTCGCTCATTTATTCATAAGCCACTGGTGGGTTATATAAATACTTGAACTAAATTCACAAACGAAACAAAAAAAAAATTAGAAATCAATATACATCTCAGAATCTATGAGCATAGAACATCATAGCTTGGGCCGTTTTCATGTACATCTCAACATGTATAAATACATAAATAAAAACAAACAAATATAGCAAACAATTCATTCGTGTCAATATCACGTGATGTGATGTTAAACAAGCCTTAACCGTCTGATTTATGTGCACTCATTAGAAGAGGATGAATTTAGTCTCAATATATTGGACAGGTATCGGACAATTCACTTACAACATATCGCTACGATATATAGTTCTCTTCCCAGTTCTTTATTAAGTTATACAACGAAACTTTCTCAAACATCATTTTACTTTAAAAAAACATTTATTTTTATATTATTCAATTGAAAAGAAAACTACAAAATTTGAGTTATAGAGGTACCTGACTTTGAAGGCCATTCTTTAAAAAAAAAATTCCCTTATCCCTAACGGGCCATCGGGGCAGATGAAGTGTAGAATTCATCTGTTTCTATAACCTCGACATATGAAGGGATTGTGTGGTTAGCACAACGCCCAGCCGCCTTTACCCCCCCCCCCCGTGGCGTAGAGTGGGTATCGGCCGCCCAGGGCGGAAGACGATTTTGCCGCCCTCTCATTTGAAGCTGGGTGGACTTGTGGGACGACTTTGAAACAAATTTCACCTGGAAAAATCCCCATGGTCCTCACCGTGGATCGAACCCAGTCGAGTATCTACACCACTCGGCCATCCGTCCCACTTGCTGCCAGTCCTTAACGAAAGGATTATGACGAAAGAAAGAAAAAAAACAAACTGAACCTTCCCACCCTCGTTAAATGAAGTAGAAAATAAAATATGCTAAGTAATATGTTGCTCACGTGACGACTAAAAATAGAGACGGGCGCGAGCAATTCTAAAAACTATAAGTGCTGTGTGTTGCAAAGCTGCGTGTGCCAGTAGTGTGTCCGACGCTGTAAAATAAACTCCAATATAAACAAACGTATTGCTCAGCTGGTGCTGGCTGATTATGTATTTTAAAGGCGCGTCATTGGCGGTGATGTTGTGCAAGGGAAAGGGGGGAGGGTGGAGATCGTCTACGGTTCAAATCCCTGGTATGTAAGTTACGCGTCTAGTACCTTTGAACGGCGCGGGGAGTGGAAATAAATTATATGGACACTTGGGTGGGGGGTGGTTGGCGTGGGGGTGGTGGGGGGGTATAGTGAAGGACACTGAGAAAGTGAATTATAGAACACAGTAATGCATAATACAAAAGGGTAGTGGAACGGATGGGATGGCCGAGTGGTGTAGATGCTCGACTGTCGACCTGAGACTCCTGGGTTCGATCCTCGATGAGAATCCCTTCAAGGGAAATTTTCCAGGTCATAGTGAAAGTTGATTTAAGTCCCTTTAAGTCCATTCAACTTTAAATGTTTACCTGACTTTAAGTTGGGGGAAGTAAAGGCGGCTGGGGCGTTGTGCTAACTACACAATTCCTTTTATAAGACTTGGTTACAAAAAACAGATGAATTCTAGACTTCATCTGCCAAAGAGCATGTAACTGTCCCACGAAGTGGATCTACTGACAGCCAAGACCTAAAATATTGATTGTAACGATAGGTCAAGTTTGATTTATATAATTATGTTTTTTTTTTAAATATGTGTATAATAAAAACAAAATGGGACCACCTTGTTATAAACGGGCTCGTGATACGCTTAATGGGGAAAACATACATGCTATTCTTCTCGAGGCCGGATCATATGATAGCCCACCCAGCCTGGGTGCCTGACTTTAAAATTGGGGAAGTAGAGGCGGCTGGGCTGGGCGTTGAACTAATCACACAATCCCTCAATATGCCATGGCTACTGAGATAGTTGACTTCTATACTTCATCAAATGCCCCGAGTGGCGTACCTGGGGGGGGGGAGCGGTGGGTGCGGTCCGCACCGGGCGGCACTTTTTATTACTTTTTAGGGGGGGGGCGGCAAAAATGTATAGATTAAATTGAAATACCTAAATGAGAGGGCGGCAAAATCGTCTTCCGCCCTGGGCGGCCGATACCCACGCTACGCCGCTGTCTGCCCCGATAAACTCTTATTAATTCTGTTAGTTCAATTATATACATACTACCTACATCGGAGTTTTTTTTTATGTTCTCCGCACTTCTCACTGATGTCAGCGTGATCCAACGTGACCTTGACATTTGTATTACCTTGTTTTAACTGGGGGAAAAAAAAGGCGGGAGGGGGGGAAGGGAGAGGTGATATTCGGATGAGTTAGTTACGTGAAAAGTTTTACATCCTCACAGACTGATAAAAAAAATTTACAGGTGTGGCGTTAGGATAGGAATGAGGGAGATTTGAACTTAACTCTACAGTTCCCCATGATTCATATATGCATCAACCATATTTTCTCATTATTATAATCTTATTAACTTTGGCCTAAAAAGGTGAATGTATTTATTCATGTTAACTCAGAGGGATGTAAAATTACCGGAAAAGCATGCAAAATCAACTTTCGCTTTTTTATTTCCGATCTGATGTTAATAATAGTACAAATATAAAAAAATAAATCGGGCACTGTAGTGTAAGATCTGCGTGCAAGGGATGCACAACTCAAATAATATTGCGTCGTGGGTCACTGGTTAGAGCTCTGGCCATACAACCTCCGTGTTTCTGGGGGGTCAGGTGTCCCGAAACTAATTGGTCAGAAGTGATTAGGAAAGTGCACACAACACGCTGACAAGCCCATCCATCTTTAAATGGGTACCTGACTATATGATTTGACCTAGTAAACGAAGAGGCTTAAAATATTAATTCTATTATTAAAGAACAATACACTGGGGGAAAAAAAGGACACAAAGGTCTAATACGTCCGCGGGTTTCAACCTTATTTCAGCGACTGTAGCCCAAAAGGGTACGAAAGTATGTCCGCGGGTTTCAACCTTTTTTCAGCGACTGTAGCCCAAAAGGGTACGAAAGTGTGTCCGCGGGTTTCCACCATTTTTCAGCGACTGTACCCCAAAAGGGTACGAAAGTGTGTCCGCGAGTTTGAACCTTTTTTCAGCGACTGTAGCCCAAAAGGGTACGAAAGTATGTCCACGGGTTTCAACTTTTTTCCAGCGACTGTACCCCAAAAGAGTACGAAAGTATGTCCGCGGGTTTCAACCTTATTTCAGCGACTGTAGTCCAAAAGGGTACGAAAGTGTGTCCGCGGGTTTCAATCTTTTTTCAGCGACTGTAGCCCAAAAGGGTACGAAAGTATGTCCGCGGGTTACCCCCTGTTACACGTAAGTTCATGGAAGCATTGTAGGCCTACTTATTTTCACAATGGACTTGTCTTACCTTTTTATTGTTGGCTTGGGGGAATAAGTCAGGCAAAGCTAACAGGCGACCCTTCATCAAACTCTTTGGTTGTTTTAAAAAAAAAAAACCAAAATAACATGTCGCTGCGCACCCCTGCGCCTAACCTTCATCAACGTACCCTAGCTGGGGGGAGGGGGGGTGTGGAGGGGGGGTGCGCGTAGCATCGGTTTGAGAATTTGCGGTTATACATTGTGCGTTGTTCTTCTCTCACGATTACAGCTGCAATCGTAGAGGGAAGGGGGGGGGGGGAAATACAAATAATTCAAACACACACTTAACGGTAGAGTTTATTGTAGGCAGGGTGCCCCCCCACCCCACACCCCCCAGGAGGTAATGAAGATTAATTGTTATGTGTGTACCGATGACTGCTGTTGGGCACGAAGGAGGAAAAGGGGAAAAGGGGGGGGGGAGGAGGGAGTGGGTGGGGGCGGCTTTAGCGATAGTTGCAAGGAAGAGGCACAGTGAGTAATTCTATCCGGATACCCTCCCCCACTTCCTTTTCCATCCAACTCTTTACCCACTCCCCCCCACACCCCCCCCCCTACTTTAACTGTTGGACGCCGCGGGTTAGGTCGACATGATTCTGTTAGGCTTTCAGTGCAGCACCCCCCCACCCCCACTCCGCCCCGCCCCCTCCTCCCCCCCACCCTGCACACACACACACATAATAACTAACTAGAGCAGATTTTTTTTTTCTCAACTGTTGTGCGTGGCTAGCATTTTGATGAAAAGTGGGGGAAGGATGGGGGGGGGGGGAGAGGGAGCAATCGCACTCTTTATTTTGGGAGGGGGAAGAGGGGTAGAGCGGAGTGTGTGTGTTGGGGGGGGGGGTGGCTGCATCCGTGTGGCACGGACCTGACGGGGGGGGGGATGAAGGTTGAAAGGGAGCAATGACGTGGCCAATGAACCAGTACCAGACATATATAACAAAATTGCCACGACGTGGTATCGTACATTGAAGAGATGCCAATATTTCTTGCAGTAGCACACACACACACACACACATTCTTCTTGCATTCGTACTCACAAGTCATTGTTACAGTCGTACTCACGTCATTGTTACAGTCGTACTCACACATCATTGTTACAGTCGTACTCACACATCATTGTTACAGTCGTACTCACACATCATTGTTACAGCCGTACTCACATGTCATTGTTACAGTCGTACTCACACATCATTGTTACAGTCGTACTCACACGTCATTGTTACAGTCGTACTCACACATCGTTGTTACAGCCGTACTCACACGTCATTGTTACAGTCGTAATCACACATCATTGTTACAGCCGTACTCACACATCATTGTTACAGTCGTACTCACACGTCATTGTTACAGTCGTACTCACACATCATTGTTACAGTCGTACTCACACATCATTGTTACAGTCGTACTCACATGTCATTGTTACAGTCGTACTCACGTCATTGTTACTGTCGTACTCACACATCATTGTTACAGTCGTACTCACAACTCATTGTTACAGTCGTACTCACGTCATTGTTACAGTCGTACTCACACATCATTGTTACAGTCGTACTCACACATCAATTGTTACAGCCGTACTCACACATCATTGGTACAGTCGTACTCACACATCATTGTTACAGCCGTACTCACACATCATTGTTACAGCCGTACTCACATGTCATTGTTACAGTCGTACTCACACATCATTGTTACAGTCGTACTCACACGTCATTGTTACAGTCGTACTCACACATCGTTGTTACAGCCGTACTCACACGTCATTGTTACAGTCGTAATCACACATCATTGTTACAGCCGTACTCACACATCATTGTTACAGTCGTACTCACACGCCATTGTTACAGTCGTACTCACACATCATTGTTACAGTCGTACTCACACACCATTGTTACAGTCGTACTCACATGTCATTGTTACAGTCGTACTCACGTCATTGTTACAGTCGTACTCACACATCATTGTTACAGTCGTACTCACATGTCATTGTTACAGTCGTACTCACGTCATTGTTACAGTCGTACTCACACATCATTGTTACAGTCGTACTCACACATCAATTGTTACAGCCGTACTCACACATCATTGGTACAGTCGTACTCACACATCATTGTTACAGTCGTACTCACACATCATTGTTACAGCCGTACTCACATGTCATTGTTACAGTCGTACTCACACATCATTGTTACAGTCGTACTCACACGTCATTGTTACAGTCGTACTCACACATCGTTGTTACAGCCGTACTCACACGTCATTGTTACAGTCGTACTCACACATCATTGTTACAGCCGTACTCACACATCATTGTTACAGTCGTACTCACACGTCATTGTTACAGTCGTACTCACACATCATTGTTACAGTCGTACTCACACATCATTGTTACAGTCGTACTCACATGTCTATTGTTACAGTCGTACTCACGTCATTATTTTCGATCGTATTCACACATCATTGTTACAGTCGTACTCACACATCATGGTTACAGCCGTACTCACGTCATTGTTACAGTCGTACTCACACATCATTGTTACAGTCGTACTCACACATCAATTGTTACAGTCGTACTCACACATCATTGGTACAGTCGTACTCACACATCCTTGTTACAGTCGTACTCACACATCATTGTTACAGCCGTACTCACATGTCATTGTTACAGTCGTACTCACACATCATTGTTACAGTCGTACTCACACGTCATTGTTACAGTCGTACTCACACATCGTTGTTACAGCCGTACTCACACGTCATTGTTACAGTCGCACTCACACAGCATTGTTACAGCCGTACTCACACATCATTGTTACAGTCGTACTCACACGTCATTGTTACAGTCGTACTCACACATCATTGTTACAGCCGTACTCACATGTCATTGTTACAGTCGTACTCACACATCATTGTTACAGTCGTACTCACACGTCATTGTTACAGTCGTACTCACACATCGTTGTTACAGCCGTACTCACACGTCATTGTTACAGTCGTACTCACACAGCATTGTTACAGCCGTACTCACACATCATTGTTACAGTCGTACTCACACGTCATTGTTACAGTCGTACTCACACATCATTGTTACAGTCGTACTCACATGTCATTGTTACAGTCGTACTCACGTCATTGTTACAGTCGTACTCACACATCATTGTTACAGTCGTACTCACACATCATTGTTACAGCCGTACTCACGTCATTGTTACAGTCGTACTCACACATCATTGGTACAGCCGTACTCACATTTTTGTTACAGTCGTACTCACACGTCATTGTTACAGATTTCGATATGGGAATGGATGCATTGACAATGAGAGATTGATACTGATCTGTTGGTAGGAATATATTAATAGTTACTTTGAAAGTCTGATATATATTAATGGGTGATCGGGGACATGTTCAAGTCATTGACTGAGCGAAATCAGTGACATACTGAACTGGACGTATTGATCTGGATAAACGACATATTGATCTGGACATACTGATCTGGACATATTGATATGGACACATTGATAAAGGACATACTGATCTGGACATATTGATCTGGATATAGTGATCTGGACATATTGATCTGGATATAGTGATCTGGACATATTGATCTGGATATAATGATCTGGACATATTGATCTGGATATAGTGATAAAGGGCATACTGATCTGGACATAATGATCTGGACATATTGATCTGGACATATTGATATGGAAATATTGATCTAGACGTAGTGATTGGGATATAAATCAGTCATGAGTAGGATGCAAAAAATCCGTGTACAAAATCAACAATGATCTTTTACTGAGCTCGATGAGGAACACATTTCTAATCAAAATTTCTGGACAGATACCAGAACGAAATCAAAGAAATGAATCAGAAACAGGCCCTGTGATCTAACTGCCATCAGTGTAGCAAATATGAACCAACATTCAACATTCTGCATCATCTTGAGCCAAACAGCTAGCATTTGTAGCACCGTGAACCAACATCCAACAATTCATCATCTGGAACGCATTTGTAAAGTTCTTCTTACCTGAGTTTCCCTGAAGAATTTGTTGAAATATTTCTTTTTTCGTTTCGTTTCTTTCATTTTTAAATGTTGCGCAGTTTTTATTTATTTTATTTTGTATATTTTCCGTCCACACTTTTCTATTTTACTCCCCCCCCCCCCCACGTGTCAACTTTTTTTTTGTGTGTATCGTTTCCATTTTTCCAGTTTAACACAAGAGATCAGTTTTTTTTTTCTTTTTCAAAGAACCGATAATCAGATTTATGCCTGCATTTCGCACGGACAGAAATTCCCTAAAGGTTTGGGCATCTTGCAGTTCACACAGACGGCGTGAATTGATTGGACACCCCCCTGTGTGTGTGTGTGTGTGTGTGTGTATATGTGTGTGTGTGTATGTGTGAAAGAGATATGAGCCTAGAGGTAAATAAACACATTGGATGTTGTCAATTGAAACAAAAGCATTGGAATGCGAGTAAAATGTAAATACCATTTTTTTTTGTTTATCATTAGTTGCTCAGTATGTCTTATTTTCATTCCATCTCTCTATCAATGACTGTCGCCGGAATAAGGAGGAGGGTGTGCGTGTGTGTGTGTGTGGGGGGGGGAGGGGCGATGTTTTCTTCCATGTTGGGATGGAAATAAAAACCATGGGCGTAACATAACGGCATACAGGCTTACTGAAAAAAAAAGTGTGAACTCACACATATACATACTTAGCATTTGATAGGTGTGTATGTAGCGTGGATAGCGTGGAGAGGGTCCGGAGGAGGAGGAGGGGCGGACCAATACTGATTGGCGGTAGCCCTGCATCGATTGGCGGTAGCCCTGCATCAACACATCTATTCACCTACCTATCCAGCCCACCCATGGCCGATATCATTGAAAGGCAAACTAGCCCGCTGCCTAGCTGACCCCCCCCACCCCCCCTACAATGCTCAGGGCACCCTCCTACTAGGACTTTTACTTTGCCGTTACCTAAACGGACTAACATGACTTAAAGTTGAGGGGGGGTAAGAAGGGCCCCCCCTATTGTCAAAGATTACAAGGGGCTCAAGATTTTTCCACCGGTGACTTTGGTAACGTTTTTGCTTAGGGCCCCCAAAAGTAAGGACGTATCTGTACCCACCATCCAAATGCAAATACCCATTTCTCCATCCTTTCATCCAACCATCCATCCATCCATCCATCCATCCATCCATGTATCTATTCATTAACCTATTATTGGGTGCGTCTTCTTTCACAGCTGCACTATGTTTGTATTTTTTAAAAATTCTGCACCAAGTCTGATGACACAAAGTCAACTCACTTATAAAATTAAATATCTCTCTCCCCCTCTCCACCCTCTCTCTCTCTCTCTCTCTCTCTCTCTCTCTTACTCTTCCCCCCACCTCTCTCCCTCACTCCCTCCTTTACACTAATCAAAGGGAAAGTAGAAAAACGAATACCCCAGGTAAATAAATAGATAGAACTGTGCTGTAATACTTAGAACCTGAGAACATCAGCTGCCATGAATATATCATTCTTCCTTCTTTTTTGTTTGTTTTGTTTTGTTTTGATTCATGCACCCGTGATGATAAAAACGGCGGAGAATAAAATTCATTGTTTACTTTCAATATTGATGTAGCCATCGATATATAATTTGTCTAGATGGTTTAAATATTTTGGCAACATTCATTCTTTTTTATTCTTACCTGGCAACGTTTTCTTTTTTGATGATTGCTTTAAAATGTTTCGCCTTCTTTCTTTCTTCTATGTCTCAATCATCTTCTACGGTGCTCACCCCCACCCCTCCCCTCCCTCCATCCCCTTTCACACTTGTTCTAGATACAACGAGCTGTTGGTATGTGTGTGAGTGTGTGTGAGTGAGTGTGTGTGAGTGAGTGTGTGTGTGAGTGTGTGTGAGTGAGTGTGTGTGAGTGATTGTGTGTTTGAGTAAGTGTGTGTGTGTGAGAAGAGTGAGTGTGTATGAATGAGTGTGTGTGTGTGAATGTGTTAGGGTGAGGGAGTTTGTGTGAGTAAGTGAGTGCGTGTGATTGAGTGTGAGTGTGAGTGAGGGAGTGTGTGTGAGTGGGTGTGTGTGAGTGAGGGTGTGTGAGTGAGTGTGTGTGAGTGAGTGTGAGTGTGAGTGAGTGTGAGTGTGAGTGAGGGAGTGTGTGTGAGTGAGTGTGTGTGAGTGAGGGTGTGTGAGTGAGTGTGTGTGAGTGTGTGTGAGTGAGTGTGTGTGTGTGAGTGAGGGAGTGTATGTGAGTAAGTGAGTGCGTGTGAGTGAGTGTGTCTGAGTGTGTGTGTGAGTGAGTGTGTGAATGTGTGTGAGTGAGTGAGTGTGTGTTTGTGTGTGAGTGAGTGAGTGTGTGTGTGAGAGTGATTGTGTGTTTGAGTTAGTGTGTGTGTGTGTGAGAAGAGTGAGTGTGTGTGAATGCGTGTACGTGTGTGTGTGTGAGTGAGAGTGGGTGGATGGGGGGTAGAAAGGATTTAAGAAATAATTAGTTCACCAAAGCCCTGTCCGTCCCACCTTTTAATTATTTTGTAATGTTTATTGTTGTTATTTTCTTTGAGCCATTTATCTCGCCGCTCCACTCACAGCCTCAGTCTTAGTAAAAAATAAATAAAGTTGTCCGGTTTACTCTGTGTGTGTGTGTGTGTGTGTGTATGTGTGTGTGTGTGATGATTGTCAGCTGGTCTGTTGATTGTTTCACTGCCAACCCCATGACAGGTTGAGATCCACACCTACAACCATAAGTTCTCAGTGACCCGTGGAGGGTGTGCCGTGCTTACAATCGTATGAGCTGTTCAGTTATTTGACCTCAAGATCAATCTTCCTATTGTATGACATCACTTCTTTATTATTATTATGTATGTACGTGTGTGTTTCCCTTTGTGTGAGTTCACGTGTGTGTATTCCAATGGGATATTATATATACATACGTGTGTGTATTCCAGTTTGAGTTCATATACGTGCGCGTATTCCAAGGTGTAAATTAAGTGTTTCGGGAATACAGCCTCCTCCACCTTGTACTAATGGGGCTCATTAAAAAACACACCAGAGAAGAGCTACTGACACACAGCGTAAACACGTATAAAAATAAATGAATTACACATTTAAACCTAAGTAAAATAGTAACCGGAATATATTATATACTAGTATATTTATATATATATATATATATATATAGATATAGATATATAATAGATATATATTGCTGATAGTAGTGACAAACATTGTCAACAACCTCACTAAAGTGTAATCCACCACGGTTACCATTACAACTTCCTTTGGTCAATTAAACATTGCTTTTTAACATCAATGACTACGAGTACTTTTCTTAATTACGTCATTAGCTTTAGTAAACTTGGGCACTTTAGGGCACAGCACAATTCACGTTTTAAATTATCCTTCTTTAGTAAATTATTTTCAAAAACTAAATGTAGACTACAAGTCAAAACAACAACCACAACCTCTGGATAAAAGTTCATGTGTCGGTCTGATAAACTACAATCACAATCAGGAAATACGTAGTACAAACTGTACGCTGCACTATTGGTATCAAGACAGTGTAATTCAGTAAGACAGTGTAATTCAGTAAGACAGTGTAATTCAGTAAGACAGTGTAATTCAGTAAGACAGTGTAATTATGTAAGACAGTGTAATTCAGTAAGACAGTGTTATTCAGTAAGATAGTATAATGCTGTTAGACAATCTAATCCTGGAAGATTGTCTAATTCTGTAAGACTGTCTAATCATTTAAGACAGTGTAATTCAGTAAGACAGTGTAATTCAATAAGACAGACTTATCCCGTAAAACTGTCTATTCCTGTAAGACATTGTAATTCTGCAAAACAGTGTAATCATGTAAGACTGTAATCCTGTAAGACTGTTTTTATCTTGCAAGTCTGTAATTCAGTAGAATTAAGAAACAAATTAGCTGGGTTTAAAAACAAAACATTATCTGTTAATCCTATAATGTTGTGACTTGTAAATCGACATGTTCGGCTGATACATTATTAATAAACACCCACCCAGTGTGTGGATCATTCACCCTTGAATCAACAACTTAAGGGGCGGGCGATTTGAGAGGGAGAGAGAGAGAGAGAGAAAATAATCGATTGGTTGACAAACACGGTGTTATGTGTGAATAGAAGGGAAGTAATTCTACAGGTCTTGAGAAAACCTCTGTTACTTCTCTTGCATTATAAATTTCACCCACTCGCTCCAAGATGCAACAGCCTACCAAATCACGCATTCTAGCTCAGCCAAAGGCAAACTACAGCCAGTGGATCAGTTAAGGCCCCCCCACCAGTCTGTATAATCCGGTCCTCCACTCGTTTCAGAGTGAAACACAACACTTTCATTTTATGTTAACGGCGTTTAATTTTTTTAAAGTTATATTTGTTCCTGTCAACACCGCCATCCATCTGCCCAAGGTCCGGTCAAATTCACGAACCCGATGTGGCCCTCAACTCAATATGTTTTGTCCAGACCGTGCTCTAGTTGCTGGACACACGTTATGTTAATTAATATTTTTATTTGTATCGTTAAGCTTACACGATCTGTGTTTTTATACGTTATGGGCAGTTATTTGTACTAGCTGTACCCTGCAAAACCTTTTGCATATAGTTATATCCCCTTTAGTCTTGATCAGTAGGCTACGGGTTATTTTTGGTTTCGGGCAGATCCGATTTTTTCATGTTTGTATTTAAAACTGGTATACTGTTGTATTAATTATTTACTTTCAATTTAACGACATAACCCAAATCGCTATTATATTATTAGATTACCCTTAAGCCGTTTTATATGGCTCGAGGCTGTAGAAAAACAATAACAACAACAACAATATTGTACGTACCAGGCCCCCTAGCCCATATACATTTCTCATATACATGTATACACATCAGTAACCACATAACTCATTTGGGCAGCTTGAATTAAGATGATGAAGGCAGGCTCAGGAACGTCTTACCAGCAAGGGATCCTAGTATCTTGAACCATCATCCACATTCCCTGGAAGAGGCAATGTCTAGGAGTATGTTCCTAGTATGTTGGTTGAAAGCTGTAGTGGCCTTTTACAGGACTAGGGATCAGTGGCTTTTTTTTGTATTCGGAGTACCATTTTCCCCTTACCGGAAAAAAACTAAAACAACAACAACTGAAGTGGTAAAAAAATGCCGCCCTTTTGCAGGTCCCGCCCGGGGCTGACCGCCCCTCACATGCCCCTCCCATTTTTTTTTGTCGCCACTGCACGGGTTAGACTCTCATTGACGTCTGTAGCCCCCCCCCCATCCATCCCCTTTCCCTACGTAGCATCATAGCCTCATCCCACAAGGCAGTCAGTCGAGTGTGTGGTTATCCCACTGTTCTTGGTGCTTCAGAATTGGTGGGGGGGGGGGAAGCGGCAGAATGAGTCGTTTGCAGGTATTCCTCATAGACCAGGTTACTGCCTCCATGTGGAGAGTAACAGAGAGATTTGATTAATACTAAGAGACCCACCCTATGATCGTTTGTAAACCTGTACGCCGCAGAGTACATGTCTGCTCAGCTGTCCCACAATTACGCCTGCACTTTTAGAAAAGAAGATCTAACCACAGCTGCACACGGTACAGTATCAACACTATTTTACAAAATGAACACATTTTCACACATTTACGCATTTATTCTTAAAGAAATAAGAAATAAGTTTCATTTTTAAAAGATCAACCATATTTAATAATATATATATAAAAAAAAGAAACATAAAATAACAATAGAAATCTTTGTTATCAACATAGCGATACTGTACAATATCAACAAATTTACACTACAAAAAAACTACAACTCATGAACAGTAAATCACGGAGAGTTCTTGCACATGGTTTTACCGGTTTTATTTACAATTTGTTTACATCTTTCTATGTCAAAATAAGTTCTTTCATGCCCATCTATCCTAACAAATCAATCTCTAACTCTCTCTCTATATATCTCTCTCTCTCTCTAACTCTCTCTAAACTCTCTCTCTAACTCTCCTATCCCCACTTACTCACAATACTCAAGCTGCTAAGTTGCGTTGCAACCCAATCGAAAACACGTTCCGAAAAAAAACAACAAAAAAACAACAACAACAACAACTCACACAGCCATAGAACTCACTCCATCTCCCCCCCACCCCACCCCCCCCTTTTCCCCCTAATAGCCACAAAAGTGTGAGCCGTTGGTTCATAATTGGTACTCACTCATTAACATCGCCAGGTCCAGTCTGTAATTTCACCGTTAATTAACCGACACGTCCATCTCTGGTTACATTCCTCGGCACCATCAAAGATTCCCCCCCCCCACCATCTCTTCCCCGTCCTTTTTATTTGATTGTAGTCTCAACCCTACCCCCTTGCCCCTTCCCCCCCCCCCTTTACTTTCAGTGGCAATTAACTGAGCCTGTGTGTGTGTGTACAGGCTGATTACAGGCTGGGCCTATTCCCCCCCTTTTATACAGATTTGTATTTCTTTAAATCTGCCCCTTCCCCCCCCCCCTCCATTTCAAATAAGAAAAATTGCAATGGACATCAAATACGCTTCTTTTTTTTAAAAAAAAGTCTTCACAGAAAACGAAAAGTAAATACTTTTGATGTAAACAGCGAATTTTGCTAAAAGATGATTTTATTTATTTATTTTTACACAAGTGCATTCGTCTTTAATATTTGCTTTCGAATTCTATTTTACGCTTTATTTCCTTTTGTGTGATTCCGCATTTCTTTTTCACGTGATCGCGCAACATTTCTAATCAGGGGCATACAAGAATTTTTTTTCCGGGCCCCGGTGCAAAAGAGGGCTGGTGGACTCCCCTATACACAATTCTGCACAAATGGATATGATACATTTTTTTTAGTTTGGGCAAATGCTGAGCTTCGTTCACAATTGCTACTCACTCGTTTGATCGTCGCGTGGCCTCCCAGATCAAAGTACCGACTGTACCTTCCCCCACCCCCACCAATTTCTAAGTTCAGGTCAGGGTTAATAATAAAAAAAAACGTGTATATATTCTTTTCAAATCCGCACATGCTGATAAAATATGATTTATTTGTCTAAACTCCCGTATGCATTGATTACCAACTTTACCTTTCTATTGACGTCATCAGTTTCTGATTCCGACATCAAACGTTATATTTCAATCCGGCGACACGCCTTTGTTGTGCGAACTTTCTCTCAACGTCACGCAGGTCAGAGGTCAGAAGTCGACGCCCTGCCAAGGAAGTTTCACGGCGGTTCAAGTTACATTGATTTCCAGCATCACGAAACCAATTTGATGGAGAATTGATGGGTTTTTGGTGCAGGGCCGGTGTTTAGTCATTCAGTGTCCCCGCAAGGCTTGCTCGAACATTTCAGGAAAGAAAATCAACTAAAAATAGAAGCATTATTTCAAAGTTAAACAGTGGTTTAAAAAAAATAATCACAATAAAAGCTGTAATAATTTCTGATTTGTAGTCATAGGTCTATATCATTAAGTTGTGTCCCTTAGTTCTACGTCATCTCAAAAAAATGGCTTCCTTCCAGCACTTTAACTTTGCTTTGCAACTGTAAAGAACAAAAGTTCGAAAAAACGTTTTTATTGTATGCTTAGCTCAGTTTGGAGCAAAATATGCTTTTAACATGTACACAAGTGTATTATTATGGTCTATGCTCTCACAACCACAGTATGTGTTTCTTCCCCTATTCATGCTAACGTTTCTATGATTGTTCACGTATAGTCGTTCTTTAGGATAAGGCCGACTGGGCAACTGCCTGGGGCTCCCATGGCAAAATGCCCCCCCCCAAACTAAGTATTAATTCCGATGACTCCTATTAAATCTAATGCCGAGAGGGCGCCGACTGGTATTTTTTTTGCATATGGCTGCCGGTTATTTTCATTATTCTAGACATTCAACTAATTGAACGCCGTGTTCCATTGACACGTCTCCCGTGTCTCTAAGACATCTTAGCTCATTTCAGGTTTAATGGGCAAAAAAAATAAATTAAGAGGTTATTGAACGTGGCTTTAAATGGACAGCGGGCAATTAATGAATTTTTAAAAAAGGTCAATCTGCCCCCCCCCCCCCTTTAACAATGTAACATTGGCACACTGAATTAAAAGAAAAAAAAAATCTGGCCATTACTTGTGATTGCTTAAAAAAAAAAGATCAAAATTCTACCTTTTTGTAATTGACTTGACTGAAAAAAAAACAACAACAACAGAAGAGATCTATAACCAGGGCCTTAGTAACGCGTGGGCATAACCTGGCCCTTATCTAAGAGCACCACTAGTGCAGGGCCTCCCCCGCCCATGCTAATTGACTATTGATCTTTAATTTTATTGAGTGGCTGTGGTTAAAGTCCCTAACTATTTTTAGTTTTTTTACGGGGTACAAAATGTTGTGAATTTGGATCTGATTACAACATCGATTTACTTAAGTTTTAAAAAAATTGTATGAAGCAGTTTTGGTGAAAACTAAGAAATGTTAAATTAAAAAAAAAGCAAACATATTTTGAAATATCAAAATGCGGTATAAGCAATGAATATTTATAAAAATAATTATAATAATAAATCCTGTCAGGAGTGTGTGTATGTGTGTGTCTGTGTGCGTGTGTGTCTGTGTGTGTGTGTCTGTGTGTGTGTTTGTGTGTGTGTCTGTGTATTCAGCTTGCCTGGTTTGTCTCCTTGATTATACACACATTGTCAGCCAGCTACAGTTGGTGAGGTTAGGAGATGGGGGGTGGTTCCATTCTCCAAACATCAACTACTCTAGCCTTTGCACTTTGCGTGATAAATGAAAAAAAAATGAAAATCCAATTCATTGAGAGAATGGAAAAGTACAATAACGAAATAAATAAAAAAAACCCAGTATTAGTCATCATATTATTTGCGCTATTCTATTTATATCCTGAATATAGTAGATAAGTATACTAGAATTTACAAGCAGTACTTTGTACTTTAGCCATTATTTATCGCGTTTATTCTATTAGTACACTGGTACTTTCCGGGAAAACCCTGTCCATCAAGGTGGCTTACTATGGGCTTATTTCCTGTACAGTGTCCAATATCCAGTCTGTTAATATTTTAATTTATTCATGACAACGAAACACATTTTTGCCGGTTACATGATGCAGCCTTATTTATACCCTATATTATTACTCATAAATAGTCAAACTATGCTTCATTCCAGTAAACATGGTTATTGCATCTGTTGTAATAGTTTTTTTTTTCCCTTTCACAAATGGTCCCCGATTATCTCGCTCCAAAAAAAAACAACACAGCCCTGCTTCTACTGCAACATTTATCAATGTTAAATACTTTTGTAGTGATCATACTTATATATTTTGTATACACATATTTCATACTAGCTGTAGGCTACCCTGCAAAACATTTGCATAGAGTTATATCCCCTTAGGCTTGATCGGCAGGCGAAGTTATTTGTTGGTTTCGGGCAGATCCGATTTTTTCATGATTGTATTTTAAACTGGAATACTGTTATATTAATTATTTACTTTCAATTTAACGCAGCGCCCAAATCGCTATTATTATATTATATATTTCGTTATCGTCATTACGTGTCGTCCATGTCTTATCACATTAGGTGCATGTGTTCTGTCAACAGGGGAAACAACGTGTACGTTTTTTTTTTTTTAAATTAATTCCCCTTGCTGAAAAAACCTATAATTAATACAAATAATCAAAACAGATTGGTAACTAGAAGTGTCCTTCCGGCTACCATTCGGAAATCACTGCCCTTGGGCAAAATATCCCTACCACGCCCCGCCCCCCCCCCGTCGTACATTCATTTAAACCTCACACACTGGGCAATCCTTTGATCTGCACCGATATCATTGTGAATGAATTAGCTCTACCGAAGGTACAACAATTGTTTGTTAATAATTACGGAGTCGCTTTCTTTGTATGCGCGTGGGTTTAAGTGTGTTTGTGTGTGTGTGTATGTGAATGTGTTTAGATGGGAAGTTGTGTAAATGTGTTCACGTTAAAGGTAATATCTATCTGTGTCTGTTGTATATATATATGTGTGTGTGTGTGTGTGTGTTTGTTTGTTTCGTGTTCTCCTACTACGGTTCCTCCAGTTTCTTCATGATTTAAAAAAATATCACAATTTCTTCTCCGCCTCTCTCATTGGTGGTTCATCGATGTCACATTTAAGCACGCGAACACCACGTGACAGCCTACCACCACCACCACCACCACCACTACAACAACAACTACCACTACTACTGAAAAGAAACTTAAAAAGGAAACAAAGATAAGGTTGAGGAAAAGTGAGAGGAAATAAATTAACAAAAAAAAAAACTGCCTGTAAAAAAATGAAACAGTCAGGGTCGTGATGACCTAGAGCGCCGCGTTCGTCATGGGGTGGGGTGGGTGGGGGCATTAAGGGGGGAGGGGAAACACACACGTGTATAATAATTAATCAATACATCTCATAAAAGAAGCTAATAAATGCACTTTAAGCGTGCAAATATAAAAAAAAAGTTTAGCACTACAGCTGGTGTAGCAGTTTAGACAGCTGCAGCTCGGCCTTTTCTCGCCATTGCTCGTCAGGAGCTTGCATGTCACAGTCCCCCTTCTCTCTCTCTCTCTCTCTCCCCCCCCCCCCCCCCATGTAATCAGTTTGGTTGAAAAAACTTTTTGAGTTTGACGTTTGAGCGGGGTATGTAGCAGACGTCTTAGTTTGAACAAAGAGTATTGATAACAATATTGATATCAATGATTTAAAAAAAAACAACAACAACAACAATAAATATTAAATCAGTGGCGTATTCGAGGCCCGAGATAGGGAGGCGGAGCTAATGCTCAGTTTTCTAACAAAAAAAAATGTACTATGATTAAATAAGTCTATTAGATCTTTTTAGTCTAGTGACATTTAGTTTACTACAACCCCTGCCCCCCCGCCCCGCCTCACAGAGCCGCCTAAACAAATGTATGTACCCCCCCCCCAACTCTCTGGGTCTTTGACAACTATTTAAAAAAAAAAGTTAAAGTTAAACGAGGGATCCAAAACTCAGTGGGGGGCCCTTAAGCTTGTGCCCCATGCGTTAGGAAAGCCTGGCTTCTCCCACCCACCAGCCCCCCTCTTTATTATGGTCTGAGGAACGCCTTTGACTTAGAATGATGAACTGAACACGAGTTCATATTTTTTTCCCCACGGCTTTCCACATAATAGTCAAATTGGTTCTTATATTACTGGATGTCGAACGTAATCGTAGGAAATAAAAGGGGAAGTAAATCCTTCGCCCAATCCTTTAAGTTTTCCCCCGTAATTACGTCCCTTCCCTTGTCGAGTATCCTATGATTGAATCAAAAAAAGACAAATAGTGCAGCGGTTCCCCAACAGTGGGAGGAAAACATACAAACAAACATACAAACAAACATACAAACAAGCGAAGATGACGAAATAATACACGCATTAAAATTTAGTAAAGTGCCCGTCGTCTGCTTGAACATGTTATTTTTTTTTTATGAATTTTTTTTTTTATGGGTAGGTCTATATAAAAAACTTATTTAGACTATCCAAACTGTATTCTTGATGGAAGATGATATTTGAAGACATGTGGAGATAAATTAAAGAAAATTGTGTACTGCTAAGAGATTTATTCATAAACAGCCATTAAAGTAGGAATGTATTCGTGTTTTTTTTACGATGTTATGCTACTCAAGTGGTTCTAAACCTTTCTCAGTTTGTGACCCACTATATGACAGAGTTTCCCCTAAAGTGTGGTACGCGTTCCCCCCAGGGGGGTAAGGGAAGAGTTTGGTGTGGGGGTGGGGGGAGTACGGGCTGCACCGGGTTAAGAACATCTGGTAAACAATCACGATTAAATCGAAAACAGTAAAAATGAGGGGGAAAAAAACATTTTTTTAAAACAAAATGTGCAAGTTCTTTTTCTAGGGGTATTATTCAGGGCCGTTATAAGGTCACCGTAGGCCCTAGGCACTTTCAAAATCGTAGGCCCTCCCCGATCTCATTTTTTAAAAATATTTTTCAAGAATGGACCGGCACTCATTTGCGATTCTGGCTTTCGTAGGCCCTTGAAAAGTCCGTTGGCCCTAGGCACAGTGCCTACTGTGCCTATATGGTAAAGCGGCCCCTGGTATTATTATGAAAAATAATAAAAGATTCATTCACTGTACACACAGATTTACACTTAAACTATGTAGACGGACAAAGTCTTATTTGTGTACGAAATAAAGAAACATGTTTGTAATTATGTATTTATACATAATTACACGTTGCTGTATTTTAAAGAACCTGTTAGCCTAGCATGTACTATTTTTGAGTCAGCATCACCCCCCGTTTCTTCTTCGGTTTTTTTTTTTAAATTCATAAATGGAACATATGAACTCATTACCTCCATGAACTTTACTATTACCCTAGCTGGGGGGAGGGGGTAGTTATCCAGGAACGAATATCCCAGTTACACGGGGGGGGGGAGGGATAAGAGTTTATCTCTTGCTTCTTTTCAAAATAAATTTTAATCCTCGTTGAAGAGGTGACCGGGGAGGGGGGGTCATATCTTGCGGTAAAGGGATGGTGGTGGTTCAAACCACGTTTACATGAGGCTACAAAACAATATTTAGATACCTGCAAGGTGCTGCTCGAGTCACTTGGATTTAAACTCATCTCATGAACGATACAGGATGTAGTCGCAACTCGCAACCTAATGGGGAACCAAATTTTTCATACACCAGCTACCTACTGATAAAGGGATTGAACATTTTTGTATGGTGTTTGTCCCACCCCCCTCCCCCCAACCACGGGTGTCAGAGGTTATACAGCTGTGGCGTCTCCCATCAATGATTCCTATATTACACAGCGTTGTGCGTTGGACGCCACTTGTATATAACAAAATCAAAATCTCACGAATAACACACGTTTAAGGATCAAATCATTAGCCAAAGCGGGCCGCAAATTCATCAAAATTTACTATGATGATATGTTCTTAATTGTTCATAGATGCATTTGGCATGGGGGGGGGGAGCGGCAATAAAACCGTGTTGCTACAGAGGCGACCTAGACGTTGTACGGTTATATAGACGATGTGGGCATGGGGAGCGAGTGCCTAATTCAATTGCCTAGCGACGCATCTGTAGGCTATAAATATATAGGCTTTTATGTTATATATATATATATACAGGCCCTCAGACAGACATTTCGGGCTCCTGGGCAGGGCTGTCGCGGGCCCCCCCCGTGCTGATAATAATATTTTCAAAAGTTGACTGGCCAGCTCAGTCCGGGCCCCTAAGACTCGCCGGGCCCCTTGGCATTTGCCCCCCACCCCCTCTCGTCGGGCATATATATATATATATATATATATATACACAGGCCCCTGAGCCTGGGTGTTGACCTAGTCACTAACCCATCAAGCATTCGACCTCTGCTGGTTTTTAAGGGGTTTTAAAGATGACGACTCACAATTTTGTCTGGCTTATACAACTGAACGCAGAATCCTCTGTTCGGGAATCAAGTTTATCAACAAGTGGATCATGTGGTTGCCTTCACTCTATTTTGTTTTTTTCGCCCTGTCCATAATTAAGCAAGAGGTCAGTCTGTCCCACCTCTCTCTCTTTCTCTCTCTCTCTCTCTCTCTCTCTCTCTCTCTCTCTCTCATTTCCATTCATTACAGCAAAGTGTTTAAATTTAGACAAAGACATGCACTTTAAACCGCAAATAAATTGATCCGTTTCAGAGGGAGGTCGAAAACAACACAACACACGAAGGAGTCAACTTTTGATTCGTCTTTTCCACTGAATCGAATGGGCGTGGTTCCGTTGTTTACTATCTTTCTTCCTTCCGTCTCTCCACAAGTAAAGCACAGTAATGTTTGTTTTTTTACTACGTTTTTTCGAATCAATACATATTCCGCCTGTAGAGGAAAAAAAATATATTTTATAAGAACATGTATAATAATTGTTATCACCCATGTCTAAAAACAATAACTTAACATCAACACTATATATATATATATATATATATATATATATATATATATATATATATTGATAGATATATACCGATATATGGATAGATATAGATAGATACAGATACACATATATATATATATATATATATATAGACATAGATAGATATAGATAGATAGATAGATAGATATAGATAGATATAGATAGATATAGATAGATATAGATAGATATAGATAGATATAGATAGATATAGATAGATATAGATAGATATAGATAGATATAGATAGATATAGATAGATATAGATAGATATAGATAGATATAGATAGACATAGATAGACATAGATAGATATAGATAGATATAGATATGTTTAGAAAGATATAGATATAGTAGATAGATATAGATAGATATAGATAATATAAATAGATATAGAAAGATAAAGATATATAAAGATAGATATAGATAGATATAGATAAATAATGTTAGAATGTGTTCAAAAATCCCATATATATATATGTACTTGTACTTTTATTATTGTCTAACATTTGATACATATCACCTACAATTAAGAGCACCAGAT
This sequence comes from Bulinus truncatus, assembly GCA_021962125.1. Classification (NCBI taxonomy): domain Eukaryota; kingdom Metazoa; phylum Mollusca; class Gastropoda; family Planorbidae; genus Bulinus; species Bulinus truncatus. Next base: position 942,302 of record JAGDYQ010000243.1, read on the forward strand.
GAAGATTATTGAAAGTGTATGTCTGAATATGATATATAGAAGAATAATGTTTACATTTATTACCTACTTATTGATTTACAAACAAAATATCTAGAATTGAGATTTCATACTTTCCATAAAAGTATATATATATATATATATATATATATATATATATATATATATATATATATATATATATATATAACAGTCTGTGACAGAGGGGGAAAAAACAAAGGTTACAGTTCGATAAACTAGATTAAAACAATATTGCTGGAGCCATCATTTATATAATATACTTGCAATAGTCTAATATAGAATTTATAAACAAAAAATCATTTTACCAAAAATTAATCAATGCAGGGAACTGAAAATACTAAGATAATTACTGTTTAAAATATCCAATTGCACTGACTAAGAGTAAAAAGGAAAAACCTAAGATGATAGAAATGTTCATAAATAGTATCACGAAGAACCAAAATTATAAAGAAAAAATGCAGTAAAAAAACAAAACAAAGACTAAACATAAAACAACAAACTGTAGAAAAACAAACCAAACATTAAACTAATAAAGAAACATAAAAACAAATAAACTAAACATTAAACAAACAATCGAAAGATTTTACAAATAAAGATTGAGCAAGCAAACAAATCTTAATCTAACAAACAAACATTAAAAAAAACCACAATTATGCAGAGAAAACATAATTGAAACAAATAGACGAACCGAACTTTCACCAAACTAGCAAAACAGAAAACAAACACAATAAACATTTAGAAAATTAGCAAAGCTTAAATGAAGACCAAATGTTTATCGTACAAACAAATAATCAAGTAAACGGAAACCCATATTAGACTCACAAACGTATGATTACAAACACAATACGTGAGAAACTAACGAACGTATGATTACAAACACAATACGTGAGAAACTAACGAACGTATGATTACGAACACAATACGTGAGAAACTAACGAACGTATGATTACGAACACAATACGTGAGAAACTAACGAACGTATGATTACAAACACAGTACATGAGAAACTAACGAACGTATGATTACAAACACAATACGTGAGAAACTAACGAACGTATGATTACAAACACAATACGTGAGAAACTTACAAACGTATTATTACAAACACAATAGTGAGAAACTAACAAATGTATTATTACACAAACAATACGTGAGAAACTAACAAACGTATTATTACACAAACAATACGTGAGAAACTAACAAACGTATTATTACAAACACAATAGTGGGAAACTAACAAACGTATTATTACAAACACAATACGTGAGAAACTAACAAACGTATTATTACAAACACAATACGTGAGAAACTAACAAACGTATTATTACAAACACAATAGTGAGAAACTAACAAACGTGTTATTACAAACACAATACGTGAGAAACTAACAAACGTATTATTACAAACACAATAGTGAGAAACTAACAAACGTGTTATTACAAACACAATACGTGAGAAACTAACAAACGTATTATTACAAACACAATACGTGAGAAACTAACAAACGTGTTATTACAAACACAATACGTGAGAAACTAACAAACGTATTATTACAAACACAATACGTGACAAACAAACAAAAAAAAGAACAACTGTGAAAATTAAAAATCAAACACAAACAAAAAATTAAAAAAAATCATCTACAAAAACATTTTAAAATAAAAAAAACAATTATGAAAAACAGACAATAAACAAAAACAATTCAAAAATGAACTCAACTGTAAACAAACAAACAAACGACATTGAAATAAATCAACGAACAAACTTATGTTTCAAAATACAAAAAAAAAATTCATCAAAACTGAACGAAGTCTGTGTCCATTCATAAATATCATTACACTTACCGTTGTTGTTGTGGCCTAAACTTGTAAACTTGAAAATAGAATAAAATATCTTTTAAACTATTGTAAAACTGCTTGGCTCATAACATCAGATTATATCTAATCCGCGGCGCATCCCTCAGATTATATCTAATCTGTGGCTCATCCTTAATATCTTACTTCAGATTGGAATGTTCCACCGAAATACTACATTTTATCAACACTAACCGAAATACTATAGTTTATCAACACTCATCGAAATACTACACTTTATCAACACTAACCGAAATACTACATTTTATCAACATTCGCCGAAACACTACATTTTATCAACACTACAAGCGGCAGCACTACATTTATCTAATAATGTTACATGAAATTTCATGTCTTTTTGTTTGAACTGCCCTACGCCAATTCTCAAATCCTCAGCGAAAACTGAAGACACAACACGTCGTCCGATAATAATTTCAAGTCCTATAAACTTTGAACTGTAAACAAACTATGTCATGGGTAGATGGCGGCGAATAGTTCGAGCTGGTCTGATTCTGGAACTTTAAAAAGAAAAAACAAGCAATTAAGCCTGTTCCATTCTGGACACAGGACGTGTTAGCGCATTTTCGTGTTAGTATCAGTACGTTTGTTAGCTTTCAGTAAATATTTGTAAATTTTGGAATGTTTATAAATTCAATTGTGTAATGCATATATTTGTAAAAAAAAAATTTAAAGACGTTTCTTTATATTTGAAAAAAAATTATTGTCTCTTAAATCTAACTACAAGTGGTTTGTGGTTACTGAAATAGGACTCATAATTGAAAACATTCTAAATTATAGTCATCTAATCGTCCGAAAACTCCGTCAATTGTTGCATAGCTCTGATACTTTCAATTAAACTCAGAACACAAGCATACTTTTTCATTTGATGAGTTTCTTAATAAATCTTGGTGAAACTACGTGCTGCAGTATTTCGCACCAAATGAACGGGTTATTGAACGTACAAGGTGTATACATAATATATAAGCCCCTTAGGAGCCCTGAAGCCCGGCCCTCAGAGGTCCTATCGCGAAATGAACTTTTGATGTACACATGGCAGGCCAAGACCTACAAAATTATATATACATCATGGGTCTAGGACTTATAGTTGCTGAGATATAGCGTTCCTTTATTAATATAGCTTATGTAGTAAAAAATGGTACTAAGGCCCCTTCTACGGCCCTGAGAGGTCAGATCGCGAAATGGAAAAAGTCATTTCTTGGCAGGCCAAGACCTACAAAATGATATATACATCATGGGTCTAGGACTTATGGTTGTTGAGATCTAGGGTGATGACGGACGGACAGACAAAACGGGGACAATAGAGCATTTTTTTTTCGAAAATGCTCTAAAAAAAACAACTGCTGAGGACATTGAACGCTAACAAATTTTTTTTTTTGGTGCGTGTTCGAAAACGAGGATGCGCATTTCATTCGATCAAATTTTTAGGTTAGTGGCACTTCTCCGGTCGACGACATGCATTCATTCCCGCGATCTTTTGTTTAAAGTACATTCTGTCAGAGCTTTAACCTGCCCCTCTCTCTCTCTCTCTCTCTCTCTCTCTCTCTCTCTCTCTCTCTCTCTCCTTTTAAAATAAAGTAAAAATTATTATTATTACCCGAACTAAAAGTGCTACTGAACTGATAGAGAGGGTTAAAAGTGCTGCTGGACTCAACCGCAGCCAATAAGAGTGCGAAAGGATAGTATCCGTACATCCAAAGAGTGCGCATGTACTGTAAACATCGCTCTATAAGAGCATTGTGTGTTATGGAGATAGAAAAAATGGAAAGAAGTACGCGTATACAGGCTATACATAAAAAAAATACATGTCAAACAAACAAAAAAAAAAATGCGGTCGGTAGAGCAATGACAACCGCGGGGGAAAAAGCCCCCCCCCTTCCACACCCCCTTAACTAAGCGTCTGCCCTGACCCAGCCATAAGGTTATCAGGTATGGGGTACAGACGACGACTACACAAAGGTGACATTTTTCAAAAGTAGGTGAATCAACCCATTTGTAGGCTAGGTCTAGATGACCTGCTTTACTTTAATGTGCTTTGCTCTGTCATGGCCTTGTATTTTTTTTTTAAACAAATATTGACAAAAGGAGATGAATTCTGAAAGTTGTTAGAGAGCTAAAAAATACAAAAATAAAAATAGAGTAGCTTGACCGTCTGTTTATTGCGCCTCATGCGAACATAAGTGTGTCTCAATCGGGTTGGAGGTTTGTAAAAACCGATTAGCAAAGTTTAAAGGATCTCGGAATCAGGTGTCTCAAGTCAGCATCATATTAACAAAATAATAGCGATTTGGGGTCTGCGTTAAATCGAAAGTAAAGAATTAATATACAACGGTATTCCAGTTTAAAATACAATCATGAAAAAAAAATCGGATCTGCCCCGAAACCAACAAATAACCTAGCCTACCGATCAAGCCTAAGGGGATATAACTCTATGCCAAGGTTTTGCAGGGTACAGCTAAGTATATATATATAACTATATTCTACTTTACGGGTCGTTATCAGTATGACTGTGAATGATATGAATGGACAATTCAAGCCCGTGGAGGTTTATGATTCTGAAAGTCTCATAAACGAGAGAAATTCACAAGAAAATACAATATATACTTTTTGTTATTGGGGCATATTTAGTATGCATGAAATACATTCCCCTTTTGATGCCTGTCTAATTTTAGTGGCGCGGTGTTTTCTTCTAGCTTTCGACCTTTAGTCCGTCCCTGCTTTTTAAGCATACACTAGATCAGCTATGGGTAAACCAGTGGCGTAGCGAGCTTTACTTGTAACCCGGGGCGCAATAGCTTTTTAGCGCCCCACCCCCCCCCCATTCGAAAAACCATATAATATTAAATGTCAAATATATCACTTGGCGCCCCGTTGTGAGTAGCGCCCTGTGCATGATGCCTCTTGCCCCCCCCCTTGCCCCCCCTTGCCCCCCCCCCTCTTACATAAAAGGCTAGTGCTGTGCTTCCCTCTGAAGCAATTAGCGGGTCGGCTTTAAGAGTCCCGCAGGCCGGCTTTGGCCCGCGGGCGGGTGGCGCAGTTAGCCGATGATTGCTCTAAGTACATGGCGCTCCCCCCCCCACCCCCGGGCAACTCGCTGGAGTTGCCGGCACTATGAGCCGAGCCTGCTACGTCTTCAAGACCGTCCATCTCCCCGTCACGTGACTTCACTCTTTTTGTCAATGAAAATCTCTAAAAACTAAAAGTACATTTCAAAATGCCGAGTAAATATTTTGGCGTTGGACTGACTGTAAAGTTGAATGAAAACTAATCTAAAAAAAAAAAGCAAGAAAAACAAACCGTTGACTTAATGTTATCCTGGGACCGTTTACCGTCCTTTCCCCCCTGCCGACTGGTTTTAAATCTACAAATTGAAGCAGACATTTTAAACTGCTTTGATTTTTTTTTTGGAATAAAAATCAGCCCCCCAGCGAGCTATATAAATGTACTTAAAACTAGTTATATACTGATGGTTACCAAATGCTAGTCTTAGAGCCGATTTCGGATCTTCGTTAAGATTTTACTGCTTCCTATTTTTTTTTTTTTAATATCTTCTTATTCCAATTTTTTTTTCGCATTGAATCTTCATGGATGATCATGATGCGGTTTTTTTTAATTCAAAGTATTTTTTACTATATGAAAAAAAAAAAAATTCGGGACCCACGCTTGACAAATACATACTGTCATCCATCGACTACAGTGAAGTGGAAAGTGGGTAAACCCCCAGAAGGTGCGCATCTACCGTTAGTGGTGCCCCGGGCGCACACTCAAATTGCCGCTCCATTCTAGTGCCATAATATACTCTGATAATAAGAAATCCCCCCCTCTCCCCCCAGCCCCACCCACGTGCTGGTGGGAAAAGTAAGAACCGTCCGGTGTGGACCCTCCCCCCTCCCTCCTCCTCTCTATGGCTACGCCACTGCCACCCAGAAAGTCCCGCCCATAGGTACACATCCCGCGAAATGGCGATCACTTTTTATTTTTTACTACTATTACACAATTCATTTTCTGTATATTTTAAAATCAACATCAACAAAAAAAATCAAGATGCATTGCAACAGCAGCAATGTGTGTTTATTGTTTGGTCAATTTTATCATGGATATTAAAACAGATTAAATATATAAGAAAAGAAACCAAAACAATCTTTAAACTTTCAAGTCAGTGTAAACATAAAGCCATGAAAAGATAACTCTGGGAGCAATCTACGAAATGGGGGTAAACAAGTAAAGTAATGGCGGACAAAAGGATTGAAACAAATTAATTTGAAACTTTACATTATGGTGGGCAGCGCAGAGAGTGCGTGGCGAGGCGCAGGGTAAGTAAGTAGAAAGGGTGGGGCTTGCCGTGGGTGCGTGTGATTGGGGGGGGGAGGGGTGTGTATAAGTGTGTGTGGCAGTGGGGAGGCAGTAGTGGAGAGTGGAATAACAGCTTGAACTCTTCCATGTCTCGTAAGCTTGTTTTCTTCCACAATTCTGACCTCGTTAATCTGTGGAAAAAAAAATAATGAAAAAGTCGGTCAAATTATATAGACTCGGAGACGAACGCGTCGTACAATAAGTGAATATCGAAATATTTGAGGGGAGGGGGAGATAGAGAGGTTTTTGAAGTTCTTGTTTACATGTGTGTGTATGTGTGTGTGTATGATAGTGTCACTGTCTTTATGTATCTGAGTGTATATCTGTGTGTGTGTGTGTGTGTGTGTGTGTGGTACGCTCTCCCGGTAATGTGAGAAGCCGATAAAAGAAACAAAATTTGTCTTAGTGTCATAGTTCGGTGTTGACTTTGACAGTTGACTACGGGGGGAAAAGTGGGCGTGGCTTGAGGTTCTAAATCTAATTGGCTTAGTGACTTGAGGACTAGAAAATAGACCCGGGAATTTAGGGGGGTGGGGGGAGGGGGGTTTGGCGGGGACCGGGCAGGGGTGCCGGGCGGGGGTGGTGGTGGTATCGATGGTTGGAAGAGTCCAAATCGTACTACCCCCCCTTGACAAAGTGCTTGCTTGTTCTTACTAACTGACCTATCTGTCACCTGTTTATCAATGTTTTCCCCTTAAACTTGAGCCACCCCTCCCAAGAGTTTAAGTCTCAATTGTTTTGTAACACAACAATATCATGATTTAGAGAGCTTCAGAAATCGCATTATAATAACAAAAACATGATACAAACAAACCCAAGAGAATAAATAAAAAAATACGACTATTCCCACCCCTCTCTCTCTCTCCCCCTCTCTCTCTACCCCCCCACCAGGAATGTCCTTCTCACATTATTCCCCCCGGTTGGGAATGGACTACTGAAAATAGGAGAACAATGAATGAACGACGAAGGAGAAGTCGCTGACCCTCAAAAATTAATCGACACAGGAGGAAACAGAAAAGGTCCCCCGTGGATAATGCTGGCACACACAATACCTGAAAACACAGGAATGAGACCACGGAACCTAAGAAATTGTGATATGACTAACTACGGTAGGGTCCTCAAATCTTAAAGAGACGCGTAAACAGTCTTATGTATGTACTAGCTGTAAAACCTTTGCATAGAGTTATATACCTTTAGTCTTGATCTGTTAGGCTAGGTTATTTTGGTATCAGGCAGCTCCGATTTTTTCGTGTTTGTATTTTAAACTGGAATACTGTTGTTCTATTCTTTACTTTCAAGTTGCTTGCCAGAACCACAAATCCGCTATTATATTATTAGATTAACAAATCCTAATATGACAAGTTAGGTTAATTAAGGAAAAAAAATGGAGCATCAGCAGAGGGCAGACGTCGAAGAAGCACAGCAAAGGGACCACAGGGAAATTGTTTAGGTCCCTTTAAGAAAAAAAAAAAGACCGTTTGGAAGATAATTAAAGACTAGATTAAAGAGGCTCCGAAGCTAAAACGCCCTCGGAGCAGATTGTGGGCAGCAGCGTAACATGCTGTGAGTGTCTGGAGCCGTCCATTTCCTAAGCAAAAAAAAAAAATAAATATAAATAATAGCAGTGGCCTGGGTTCTGCGTTATAATCGAAGAAGTAAAAATTAACCACAACAGTATTCCAGTTTCAAATACAATCATAAAAAAAAATCGGATCTGCCAGAAACCAAAAAATAACCTATCAAGCCTAAGGGGATATAACTCTATGCAAAGGTTTAGCAGGGTTCAGCTAGTAAATAAATAAAATTCTTATGGGGTGAAATCTCTCGTGGTAGACTGCCCCTCCCCCTTGCGCCCTACCTAGTTACGCCGCTGAGTGGGGGGGGGGAATAGAGTGTTAAAATGGCTCAGATCAAACAAACATTTAAATAGATATTACATTGACGGAAACAGGCATGAGCACCAATATGGCATTAGTATTATTATTATTTTATTTATTTCTCTTGCCCAAGCTTTTATTTAGTCAGTAAAATGTATAGAAGTATTTGTATGATCTAAGTTACATTTATGAACCCGTGCTAAACTTAATTCCAGCAATTTCCCTCTATATATCTATATAAATATTATTTAAAAAAAAAAGTTCGCAGCATCAGGTATCAGAGATCGACCACGTGATCATATATATTCATTCAATGACAACACTGAGTCGTCTGCTTTGTCTGAGGAGTTTATACGTCATTTCGTTTGTTTCTCCGTCATGTCAGTCATCAATCATCAGCTCCACATAACCATATAAACACGATACCCCCCCGCCCATGTATTACAGTACGATACCCCTGTGTATATCAGTACGATACCCCCAAGTATAACAGTACGATGTCTACATGCATTATAGTACGATACCCACATGCATATCAGTACGATACCCCCATGCATAACAGTACGGTGCCTACATGCATTATAGTACGATATCCACATGCATTTTAGTACGATACTCATATGCATTATAGTACGATACCCCCATGTATTATTGTACGCTAACCACATGTATTTTAGTACGATACTCATATGCATTATAGTACGATACCCCCATGTATTATTGTACGCTAACCACATGCATTATAGTACGATACTCATATGCATTATAGTACGATACCCCCATGTATAATTATACGATACCCCTATGTATTACAGTACGATACCCCCATGTATTATAAGTACGATAACCCCATGTATTATAGGTATATTCAATAATGATAATAATAGTAAATAATGTCGCCGATATTTAAAATTTCGTAAACCCTCTCAGTGGATACACCTATGGCATAGACAGAAATGTCCCTATAGCGAAAAGAGAAAAAACAACGAAAGAATGACAGCGTGATAAAAGCTCTATTTGTCATCAGGGCCGTTATTTGACCTTTGGGGGGCCCCTAGGTAAAGACTTCCAGAGATATTGGGGGGGGGCTTTAACATAGTTTACTGTCGGGGCCCTCTAAGCAGTAGACGGGCACAACTAGGGGTAAGGGGGGGGTGCTATCGGTGGCTACTTGCTTTGTCTATCGGTTTACGTATGCGAGCTTTTTTTTTTCTCTGTGTGTGAGTGTGTGTGTGTGTGTGATTGTGTACATGTCCGTATATGTGTGTGTGTGTGTGTGTGTGTGTGTGTGTGTATTGTGGGCACGGGTTAGTTTTAAAACAAAATGAGAAATGTCAATGAAGTGAACTGATACAGACATTAACCCATTTTTTTTTTAAAGTGGAGCAAAAAAAAGGTGTTGGAAAAGAGGAAGACAGAAAGTGTGTGTGTGTGTGTGTGTGTGTGTGTATGTGTGTGTGTGTGAGAGAGAGAGAGAGAGAGAGAGAGAGAGATATTGTTTTATAGAAACAGAAAGAGTATGACGGTCAGTTCCATTTTCTCTTCCCTTCCCATGTTTACAAGCGCCATGATTTGGAAAAGTCCATTTTTAAATAAAGGGTTTGTTTTCTCCCTTCCATGCTCCATATTTTTCGATTTGTGTTATCAAAGTGGACTGCCCCAATGAGTACAATGTTTTTGATACCTCAGATTCAAACATATCATTGACATAATTTACTTCCGCCGAGTCCATTGCTGTATTCTGAAGGTAGAGCAGGCTGGACGACTCCATTCTGCTTTCGGGGGAAAAAAAAATAAAGTTGAAGAAAAGAAAAGCCGACTATCGTATTCCTTAAGCCAATTATTATTATTATTATTTTATTTGTTAAATGTACTTTAAGATTGCGAAAACAATATGTAAACTTGTCATAATAACATCAATTTGTACATAAGTGAATTGAGTTCCAAAAAGGGGGAATAATAATAATAAAAAAAAAATATATGACATCTGCACTTTTAACACTATGTAATGTCTTACTCTTATTTTCATTACTAAACAAAGACATTTATTATTAACATTTTGTTTTAATCATGCCCTCCCCAGTCAGATAATTTTATTTTAAACTAATTTATTCAGAGGATGAGACTCTGCAGCATGGGCGGCGGGGCCCATTTTAACGGTTTGCTTGCGAGGCCCCCCCTCTTCTAAATCTTTAAAAGCCTGTGACAAGAGCCTGTGACTGACAGTGATATGCTAAATGTAAATTGCGGGGCCCCCTGCCAGGCGCGGGGCCCAATCAGAAGATATCGGTTAAATCGGCCTAGGGCCGGCCCTGCTCTGGAGCACAGGAGCCTTTCTTATGTATAGGCCAAACAGAAAACTGCCTTGAGCCTCTATATCAAAATGGCCCACTTTCATTAATAATTCCTGTTGAGGCCTTAACTGGTGCTTCGTTTTCTAGGGGCCCCCTACAAATATCTAAAAGTCTCTTCTTATTGCCCCCAAAAGCCAAAGATCGGGATCAGAATAGGAGCAGAAGTAGTATAACAGACATATTAGAAATATGAGCAGGAGTAGAAAACAGACATATATTCTACATAGGAGCAGAAGTAGTATAACAGGCATATATTCGAAAAAGGAGCAGAAGTAAGATAACAGTCATATATTCTAAATAGGAGCAGAAGTAGTATGACATGTATTCGAAACAAGAGCAGAAGTAAGATAACAGTTACATATTCGAAATTGGAGCAGAAGTAGGATAACAAACATGGCGGACCCATACCTCAAGGCCAGGCAGGTTTTTGAACCCATTGTTTATCGATATAGCTCTAAATATCATCTTATAAATATGTGTATGTAGTGGTTGAAAACATAAATAAATAATGAAGCTAATGGGCTAACGAAAGACAAAGTGATAGAGAGAGCGAGAGAGAGAGAGAGAGAGAGAGAGAGAGGGAAGAACAGGAAAGAGAGAAATACCAAAGAGACATAAAGAGTGGTAAAAGTGTACAGAGGAATGTTCTATTAATAAGGAAGGGGTGAGGGGAAGTAACCAAAACAAGAGAAGGTCCGTAATGATCTGGTCATACCACGTGACAAAAAATGCCAGACGGCGACGACAAAACAACATGTCTAGATGGTCAAGATGTAGAAGTGGGGGAAAAAAACACACACACACACAACGTTGGGCAGATTAAAGGTTCCTATACTGTATGACTTGACACGATGAGTACCACTGTGGACGAAAACAACAACAAAAAAAACAACGCATATCCACACCGACATCAGTACCACCAACTCATACTAATCAATTGAAGTAGCAGGCACTTCTTCGAGTTAGTTAAGACGACGAAAGAAAATGGGTAAACAATGACGACGCCTGCCAAAGGCGTCTGCCATTTTGGTAATTTTATTAACAACTCGATCATCAGATCTTTCCTTTATGATTTGAATCTCTAAACCAGTAAGCTTCCCAACCTTTTTTATGTCAAATGCCCACCTTAGTCTTTCTCAAATTCTTATGCCCCCCCCATGTAAAATGTATAATTTTCAATATCAAAAAATTGATTGATTGATTGTTCACTTGGAGAAACTTAAATAATAGGTTTTAGGGAAGAAATCACTAGGAACTTGTTAACGAAAAAACAATAAGTGGGAATTTAAAAAAAAATATAATGTTAAACTGAAATTCTAATACGAAAAAAATTAAATAAACATATTTCTATTTTAATTTATTATTCCAGTTTAGTGAGATCCTTGCGCTTGATGCGTGCTGCACAGAGCATTTATATTAGGTTCCAATTTGGTTAGCTTCAGTCTCAAGTCTCCGCGTCGTGTTATATCCAGCCGACTTCTTTTTTTTAACAGTAAATCATTTACAGCACTAAATTCACATTCAGCTAGATATGAAGGTGGAAATGGTAGCAATAGTTTTCTTACACATTTGGTTAAATTTGGGTATTTAATTTCTGTTTCCTCACAAAGCCATGCCATCGCACCTTTAATATTAAAAAAGTTTTAACTGACTCATCATTTTGCAATTCTGCGAGTTCTTCTTGATACTGCATATTTTATATATCATACAAATCCACTAACATTGGCTGCATCATCCATGTTGGAAAATCAATTTGTTTTAAATCAGAAAATCTTTCTTTAAAATCAACCGATAAAATATTCAGATGATTGACAATAACAAGTTGAGCGGTATGAGTTACTTCAAATTTTTGGAGCCAATGAATGACGAACAAAAGTTTTGTTGTTAATTTGTTTCTGACACAACTCAATTAGAGTAATGAAACCAAATATATCCGCTTTTGCATCGACAAGTGTTTTATTTGTTCCTTGAAGTTTTTTATTTAATATATTTAATTGTTCAAAGATATCGGCTAAATAACTCACAAATGCTTTACCATCGATTGTTAACAGATACTTCATTTCAGGTTTTTCGCTTAAAAAATCACTAAGAGTATCAAACAGTTGCATAAATCTTTTCAAACAGTTCCCTTTTGATAGCCATCTTACTTCAGTATGAAGTAAAAGTCTCACATGGTCTTCATTTTTTTCTTCACAAAATAATTTGAAGAGACGCTCACTTTTGGCATTAGCTTTAATAGCATTAACACACTTTATTACTGAATGTAGTACTTCATTAAGACCAGGCGAGATGTCGTTTTTTTCTGGGACCAGAGGTTTTCCTATGAATAACACCCAATGCACAAGTAATCCTTTCTGATTCTCATCTTTCATCACTTTAAGCAGCCATTTTTTTTGCCCGTTATATTAGGAGCACCATCTGCAGCTTCGGAATCATGTTATATTTTTTTATCAGTATATCATTGACATCCTAAGTAGTTTTTCAGCTGATTATATACATCTTTGTGGCGGTAGTGTAGTACTTTCTAATCTTTTGCAGATCAACATTTCTTCAAGAAAAAAATTCCCTTTATCAATACTCTCTTACAGTAAAGTTATTAATACTGCCTCATTGTCTCTCAAAGTTGATTCATCCATTTGCACAGAGAAATTTTTTGTTTTTTCAACTTTTTGAACAAGTTGTTTTTCAATATCTTCACTCATTTCATATATTATTCTCCTTCATATAGTATGGTTACTGAGTAGCATAGCTTTTACATCTTTGTCATCTTTTTGAAGAACCGTTTTAAGAAATGCTGATATTGACGGTTTTATTAAATACTCTCCTATAGTATGATTTTTCCCAGTTTTTGCGATAAATAAAGGAGATTGATAACTAGCCTCAAGAACACGATTAGTAGTTGAAGTATGAGCAGTTAATAGGGACTTTAATGTTGTTCTCTTTTCAAAATTTGTCTTTAAAGTTTTAAAGTAATTCAAATCTGAATTAATATGAGCACTATGTTTTGCCTTCAAATGTGCCTCAAGAAGACCTCGTTTCATTGATTCGTTGGTCAAGCATTGCTGGCATATAAGACAAAAAGGCATCCGCGCATCGTGGACAGCGGGTATGAATCCAAATTTTAAATAGTCCTCTGAATATTAACGAATTTTTTTCTTGCTTGCACCACTCATTTTACTATGGAATAAAATAGAATAACCATCGCTCTCTATGTTCAGAGATTCAAAAGCTTAAAATAAGCAATTAAAAACATGTAGCACTATCGGCAACGGAACAACCCGAAATCGGCGACGCGCGGCGACTATAGTTGCCAATCAGTAGAGGTGACACGCGGCGACTATAGTGCCCAAAGGAGCGAAAGGGTAAAACTCGTATCGAGTCCATTTTCGAATTGCCCCCCTTAAAAATCAAATTGCCCCCTTGTGGGGCGTGGGCCCCACGTTGGGAAACACAGCTCTAAACAAAACGCAACTTAGGAAAACAAACGATATTCGCATGTGTGCCATTCCATTGATGCTATTTATAGTACATTTATACTAACTTATATTTGTGTTTATTACTAAGAGAGAGCACCGGAAAAAAAGTCACTATTTTGATTAAAAGGTGGATATTTTTAGTTGAAAAAAAAATATAATAGATATTTATCGCGGTGTGATGCATTATTGGCTGTCATTGGTAATGAATACATGGAGTAGTAATACTATAATTGAGTATGGGCAGCCTAATGCTTGCTGGGGCTGTTTTGGGCTGAAATTTTTGAAATTCGTGTGCGCGACATTACACTGAAAAGGCTTTCAAAACGAAACTTTTGTGCGCCCTGTTGTGATACGTGTGTGCAAGCGCGCGCGGCGAGTTGTAGCGCCCGTGCAAACTTTCAGTTCGAAGAGAAGCGCAGAGGAATCAGCTTGTTATGATTTTGAATATTATTTATACTACTACATATCAACGTTCCATCCACTGTCCCTGCTCCCCCCGCCCCCGGGACAATTAACGAGTCCTAACGATTCGACACTCTCCCGCCATGCATGGGTCTGTTTGTATGTCATTGACTAGCTCGTGTGACGAGCGATAGTTTGGTGGTGACAAATAACCTATGTTCGCTACTTCTCTGTCACTTTGAATGCATCATTTTAGTAAACTTCTGAATTATATTTTTTATGGTAATGAAAGTGGCTTGGGGTCATGCCCGTAGCGTGCCAGGGGAATCTGAGAAACCGCCCCCCTCCCGTTTTGTCTGGCCCTGCCTATTTTTTCACTAAGTAAAATGTATTACCTGCCCCATCCCTGTTATCGTCTGCCCTTCACCTAAAGCTGTAGAAAGAATGCCTGGCCCCTCCAGTAGAATTTTCACGCTACGGGGGCTGGGTTGGGCTTTGACTGCAGCGACACTCTTTGCGGATAACTCTCTCATTATTGTAAAGCAACATACGGCTTCATCAGTAATAGACTGCCAACAGTTGTAGCCTACTAAAAGCAATCGGCAAATAAAGCGCAATTAAAGCACAAATAAAAGCGCTAATAAGGCGCAAATGAAGTCTGCAAATAAAGGCAAATAACCAGTACAAAAAAACCGCAAATGAAGAGCAAATAAAGCGCAAATAAAGAAAAGCTCAAATAAAGCGCAAATAAAGATCAAATAAAGCGCAAATAAAGCACATGATTAAACTCCGTTGTGGAACGCGACTCAAAAAGATGTGCCCACCCCCTGAGTGTTTCGCTATGAAAGTGAAAGAAACTCTGATCTTACTACTTTTACAGCAGTGTAACTTATGTCACGCCATAAGTGGGTGCGCACTGAAGGATTGCACTAATAAATGAGCTATTTCAGTGCCTTGCATTGTTTTGTAACACAGTACAGTTAAATGTGTGGGACGGATGGCCCGAGTGGTGTGATTTCGACTGTCGACCCCTGGGTTCGACCCTCGAATGAGAACCATGGGAATTTTGCCAGGTGAAATTTGTTTCAAAGTCGTCCCACAAGTCCACCCAGCTTTAAATGGGTCACCTGACTTTAAGTTGGGGGAAGTAAAGGCGGCTGGGCGTTGTGCTAACCACACAATCCCCTCATATGCCGAGGCTTACAGAAACAGATGAATCCTACACTTCAACTGCCCCGATGGCCCATTTGGGCTAAGGGAACTTTACTTTACAGTTAAATGGGCGGTAGATGAGTGGTACACACAGTTACGTATCAGACGCTTGTGCGGGGGTTGGTGGGTCGCATGGAGGATTATGTGTTGATATATTTTAGTTGTTTTACGGTCGGCAGAGCCGTTATGTGGCAGAGAATTCCACAGATGCTTTTGGGGGCCTCAGACAACTGGATGTGTTTGACGGGCCTAGACAGAGTCTTCCAGAGATGTTTGCAGGCAATGATATAATACGTATAAGGGGCCACTTATTCAGAGACCCCCCCTCCCGGGGTTAGTTCGCCTATAAATAAACACGGACTTTGAAATTACATGTTATAGCTCTGTTTCCTTGTTTCTCTCCCCTAGGGCAAGTACTCTATGTCACAGTGGTGATAGAGTTTCCCCAGCGTGGGGGTGCGTGTGTGTGGTGTGTGTGTGTGTGTGTGTGTGTGTCTGCGTGATTGTATTTGTGCCGTCACCGTCACATTGTGCTTTGTTAGTGTATGTGTGTGTGTGTGTGTGAATGTCTGTGTATGTGTGAATGTCGGTCTGTGTGTGTGTGAATGTCTGTGTGTGTGTGTGTGAATGTCTGTGAGTGTGAGTGTCCTCGCACCAGTTCACAACATCCTTTCGTTCTTTTTTATATCACCACCATTGAAGTCCCGCCCCTGTGCAGTTGACCAGAATGGAAGTGACTATATTAGCCATTAGCCCTGGTTCAGTGTGTGAGTCACTAACTGAAGGCCAGTGAGCGTCCGAGTCGTTACTTCGTAGGCAGTGGCACTTAAAACCCTGAGCCCTGTTATTTGATCTATCTATCTATCCTATCTATCTATCTATCTATCTATCTATCTATCTATCTATCTATCTATCTATCTATCTATCTATCTATCTATCTATCTATCTATCTATCTATCTATCTATCTATCTATCTATCTATCTGTCCATCCCTCCCCCTCCCTGTCTGTCTGTGCATCTATGTATCTTTCCGTTCGTCTGTTTATCTGCCTGCCTGCCTGCCTGTATTTTATTTCTATCTCCCTGGCTGTCTGTTTGTCTGGGTCTATCCTGGTCGATCTGTCCACCCTCTCCGTCCACCTAAACTCCGAATGACATATTTAAATATAGGTTACCCCCCAACACAGCTCCCACTTCAGCCCCCTCCTCACTCCCCCCCCTCTTTTCCATACACATCTGCCATATATATATATATATGACTTTAGAGCTGACCAGACGAGACACCAGGGGGGGTGTGTCAGCGTGACCAAACTAAACTAATGTCACCACCATTCAATCATACAGTCAACTTTATTTACAAGGTCCAGACATCATCCAGCAGTCAGCCCACCCCGGTAAAACCGGTAACAGATGTCCTCCAGCGGGCTGACTAGAACTATTTGACCCGGATGTCTGATCACGTCAATGACGAACGTGAGATTCTGAAACAGGGGAGGGATTGGAGAGAAGGGAAGCAGGGGGGGGGGAGGAGGAGGAGAGAGTTGGTAGGTATGATTATTTCATGAAGGGGGTGTGGCATCATCAAGGAAGCCCGAAAAAAAACTAATTCTGATCAATCTTGAAATCCAGACAGAATGCTACATCGTGTAATGGAACTTCTGCTTATATAAACAAAAATAATGACATATTGTACCATGTTTGTTTGTATGGGACTGAAATGGGGAGATGATTTGCGGGGGGCATGATTTATATCATTTTATAATAACTCACCACCAGATTTGTTTGGTGTGTACACTGGCAGGTCTCTGTGTGTGTGGGGGGTAGGCTTTGCAGATAGCATATGTTACCCAGAACGGCGCTGATTATGTCTGTTGGAGGATACTGCGCCAGACAGATTATACATATTATTCAGATAGCTTGCTATCGCCATATAAATAGTCCTCGATTTGTGTTTAAAAAACTTTCGAGCCGCCATTGTTGTTATTCGCTTTTGTTTCCAATGACGCTTTCCATTCGTTAAAAAAAAAACTCCACAGACCTATTTACACGCCTTTGTCGTTTTTTTTTTTCAAGACATGAAATATGAATGAAAAAGCTCTCAATCTGCTTTATAAATATAAAAAAAGTGATAATATATTATTTAATTTATTTGTTTTTTGGATCTTTTTATATATATATAGCATATATATATATATATATATATATATATATATATATATATATATAAACAATTTATTCCAATGAATGGACTGTATTGAGTAGTAAATATCATTAATGGCGGCGAAGAAAATATTTTTTTTCAAAACGAGGCTTGCGCAACCTGTATAATATCTAAAATGTGGTGCGCCACGTGTGATGGGTAATGTGCCGTGTGTGGTGACAAGCGTGTTCTCTCCGTGTGATTTTAAGCCATCTTCCAATGACTCAAATCTCATTACCTCAAAGAAATGTTCTGTTATTTCCAGGATCCTAGAAAGAGACTTTTAAAAGACACTTGGGGGGAGGGGGGGGAAAGGGGTCCAACTTCCAGTAGTACTCAGCAACAGGTTTGGTTGGAATTAGTCTAATTAAGGTGGGCCTTTTGTTGGAATTGGGGTGGGGGTGGGGGTGGGGTGGGGGGGGGAGCTAGATGGTCGACTAGGTTTTCTTTATGCATTAGAACAGAGTGTTCTTAAACATGTACCCAAGTGAACCTCACTTGAATAAAAGTGTTTTGACGGACCCCCGTCCCAACTTTAGGTACTTTATAAGTATGTGTATAAGGCCTTTACGATGATTTTTTTTCAAATGGCTTTACGGGGACCCCCAGGGGTCCCGGATCACAGTTTAAGAACCACTGCATTAGAACATCTTTGACCTTCGCCTTCCTAGTGCCATCGGTGTAAGGTTTAGCAACCTTGATATGTGTTGTAGTGTCTACAGGCCACTTCGGGATAGTCTCTGCCATGATTACACGTACTTGGGCATAATCTCTGCCTAATTACAGGTATTTGGCCCATAGTCTCCGCCTTGATTACACGTACTTTCTGGGCATAGTCTCTGCCTAATTACAGGAATTTGGGCATAGTCTCTGCCTAATAACAGGAATTTGGGTATAGTCTCTGCCTTGATTACAGGTACTTGGGCATAGCCTCTGCCTAAGTACAGGTATTTGGGCATAGTCTCTGCCCTAATTACAGGTATTTGGGAATAGTCTTTGCCTAATTACAGGTATTTGGGCATAGTCTCTGCCTAATTACAGGAATTTGGGCATAGTCTCTGCCTAATAACCGGAATTTGGGGCATAATCTCTGCCTAATTACAGGTATTTGGGCATAGTCTCTGCCTTGATTACAGGTACTTGAGCGTAGTCTCTGCCTAATTACAATAATTTCTGGCATAGTCTCTGCCTAATTACTAGGTACTTCGGCATAATCCTCTGCCTAATTACAGGTATTTGGGCATAGTCTCTGCCTTGATTACACGTACTTGGGCATAGTCTCTGCCTAATTACAGGAATTTGGGCATAGTCTCTGCCTTGATCACACGTGCTTGGGCATAGTCTCTGCCTAATTACAGGAATTTGGGCATAGTCTCTGTCTAATTACAGGTACTTGGGCATAGTCTCTTCCTAATTACAGGTACTTCGGCATAGTCTCTGCCTAATTACAGGTACTTCGGCATAGTCTCTGCCTAATTACAGGTACTTCGGAATAGTCTCTGCCTAAATGTCCGCCAATCTACAATCCAAGAACTGCCGTGGCTATAGTAATAATAATAAAGAAAGTTATCATGAATGAGGGTCTGCTACTTTGGAGTTTTGTGTCCTGGACGAAAAAGTAGAAAGAAAGAAAGAAACGATGCTCTGGGCGACCTTGAGCACGCACAAGGTCAAGTTTAACATCGGATTCGTGACAGGATATAAATGAGAACGCTAGTGACGTGAAGAAAGAGGAAGGGATAGGGGGAGGGGGTGAGTGAGGTGGGGGGAGGGTGTGTGCAAAGAAGTATGAAGGAAGAAGCAACGGATGGATAGAGAGAGAGAGAGAGAGAGAGAGAGAGAGAGAGGAGAGGGAGAGAGAAAGAGAGAGAGAGAGAGGAGAGAGAGAGAGAGAGAGAGAGATGGAGTTATGGTGATGGACAGAGTAGAGAAACAAAATTAGATTCGATTCCATTTGACCGGGTCACCATCGATTTTAAGTTTTTTTTTCCTTTCCTTGCTCTTCCCGCCCGTCACCCCCCCACCCCTTCCCAATTGTCCCCGGCATTGTTCTAAGATTAGCTTCTCCCCCCGCCACTTCCCTTTGACTGACTGATGGCCCGGTGCTAAAGGGTTATCGTCTCTTGGCAGTCAGTATCTTCCCTCCACACCCTCCCCCCTTTCCGCATCGCCTTCTACCCTCCATGCGGTATCGTTAGGGCTTCTCCATTCCCCCCGTTACCATGTCGATACTTCCTGATCTCATGAGTTACTTATGATCTCAAGTTTGCGGGGCTTCGATTTCTCCCCCCGAAACCGTTAGAAATGATCGCTTAATAATGTCACATTTTGGTGTGAACCGGTGAGGAATTTTTTTTGTTTATAGCCACACATTCAGTCAAAATGACTTGCACAACCGACTCAGTCAAAATGACTTGCACAACCGACTCAGTCAAAATGACTTGCACAACCGACTCAGTCAAAATGGCTTGCACAACCGACTCAGTCAAAATGACTTGCACAACCGACTCAGTCAAAATGACTTGCACAACCCACTCAGTCTCTTTGTCAAACTACTAGTCTTTCATACTTTCATAATAGGCGAAAAAACACTTTCACAATAGGCGAAAAACACTTTCATAATAGGCAAACAACACTTTCACAACATGTACAACACTTTCAAAAAGGCGAAAAACATTAACGAAATAGACCCAAAAAAAAAAATACTTCAACACAGTGTTTCTATTTCAAAACACACGAAGATAAATATTTTACTGTAGTGATCAACAACTTAAAAAAGAGATTATTGATTTAGTTGCGTCTTTTACCTATGTTATGACAAAAGCATTTTGATATATTTTTTTTTGTACGTTTTGTGAAGACTTTAAAGATTTGTGTTTGATGTAACTGTCTATAAAACTGCCTAATCATCATCATCATCATTGCCCGTCATTCCTATCGGAGTATGGGCCATCAACTAAAGATTCTCCAGTCACTCCTATCGGAGTATGGGGCCACCCAGTGGCGCAACCAGACCAAATCATCAATACATATTTTACTATATAAAGTTACTAAAAAGGCTGTCAAACTGTCTTTTTTCTATATGTGAACCCCCCCCCCCAGCATTTTTTGCTGGTTGCGCCACTGGGGCCACCAACTAAAGATCTCCAGCGACTTCTGTCCTGAGCCATTCTCTCCAGCTGCTTCCAGCTGAACTCCCATCCTAGAACAATTGCCTAATGTATAATGTATAAATGAAATTATTTCTAATGCATTCCACAAACTGCGGCTAATACAATTATATGCTTGTTAAATTGTTTGCAAAACTTGTCGTTCGAAAAGGGCAGTTCTTCTAATACGCGACTCCATTGGGAATGAAATGTCAATAATAATAGTAAACAATGACCTTCATGTGTACCACTTTGACCCGGATGCAATCTTTTAAAACTTAGCCACACGGATTTCCACTATGAATATTGAGTTTCTCTCTGGCCAATTAACTGTTAATTATTGCTTTAAATCAAAATATCTCTCAGCTACATTACTTAAAAATAATTGACCCATTTTCATTATTTCACGTTTGGCTGCATGTAGAAAATTAAGATGACCTAAGACACAATTGCCCTCAAATCACTTTGTATTACACACAATAAGCATATATCAATGTATACCAGAGGCGTAGCTAGGGGGGCGGGGGGTACATATGTCCCCGGGCGCCGAGGTTCAGGGGCGCCAAATGGTATATTTTACATATAAAATTATATGGTTTCAGTGGCGTCACTAGGGTTGGTGTCACCCGGTGCGGTAACTCAGGGTGTCACCCCCTCTCATGACACCCCGGTCTCCATATTTTTTTTCAGACACCGTATATATGTGCGCATGCGCGACTTTATTATTTTTTTTTCCGTTTCCGGGGTCAGGATTTTAGCGATAATTGATATCTATAGGTCAGTGTAAGTATACCAATAATTTCATTAAAATAACGCACTGGCTCCGGATACGTCTAAGACGTACTACGCATTTTTTTCGGGATACGTCTAGCAAACTTTGATGACGTCAGTAAACAGAATGAATGAGAACTCTTATTTACTGCAGACGTTGATGACGTCATTTACTGTTAATAATGGGAGGTATATTTTTTTTTCGGGGACCATCAATAGATATTGCTCCACACCCTAACACTACCCCTAACCCTAATTCTGAAAAAAAAAAATCTGAAAAAAAAATATATGTCTCTGATAGGAAACGAACCCGCATATGGGTCACGGCCAAACGATTAGCCCACTCTGCCAGCGCGCCACAGAAACGAAGCTACAATTTTAATATATAATCAGAAAGAATGGCTCGGTTATGCAATTTCCCGCGAAAAGAAAATAACTTTAAATCATAAGAGTTCATCTTAGACGTATCCGGAACCGGTGCGTTAAAATAATTAATAATAAAAAGTACGCAGTGTCTGTTAATAATCGGAGATATTTTTATTTATTTATAAAAATTAAATACGGCTTTGAATTATTTTAAGAATATAGGCCTAAAACTAGATATTTTGCATTCGGGTGTCACCCCGCGTGAGGGTGTCACCCGGTGCGGTCCGCACCCCCCGCACCCCCTAGTGACGCCACAGTATGGTTTTCGAGTGTGTGGGGGGGGCGCTAAAAAGGTATTAAAAAGGTAAAATGCCCCGGGCGCAAGTTGCCTTGCCCCCCCTCGCTACGCCTCTGATGTATACATACGTGTCAGTTTGTACGCCTATCTGTCTGTCGGTCTATTTTTATGTGATAGATTAATGTTAAATGATTAAATTATCAGAAAAAAAAAATCATGAAATATCTTGTCGTACAAGTTTACACATGCACAATTCACCGAGATAAAACCAAGAAGACAAAAAAAATGAACGAAGAGAGAACTTTGCAAATAAAATAAATATGGACGACGCTGATTACAGAAAGAATAAAAAAAAAAAATCGAACCACCTAGGGACGCAATTCAGGCTTTCTCGGACAGATGTAAAAAAAAATGAAGTTTCCTCCCTTTGATTGCGATTCCATCTTTCCTCCCCAACAAACTTTAAATTGATGGGGGGAAAATGAGGAATCCAGGATGCAGAATAATGAGTGGAAAGTTTCTCTGAAGTATTGCATAGTCAGCCTATGATGTATTAGTTTGACCATAGACAACACAGACACTTGTTGTGATGTAGCATCGCTCAAACTATATCATGTACAGTAAAACAACAGTTCGTATGGAATCCTCTATTAGTCTTTTTAACTCTTTAACACGAAAAAAAAATATTGAAAACCAGAGACATAAAAGAATGATTCTACGAAATAACCCGAAATTCGTTTGAACATTTTTTACTTTATCCGATAAGGTTCTGCAATTTTATAAATCTACTACATCCGGGGAACATCGTTATTTCATGTAATTACTCAATTTATGTCATAAATTAAAAAAAATAAAATACAATACACCCCCCCCCCTCTCAATCCTCGCCCTTTCACCCACACGCCCCTGGAGATTAACTATTTTAATTCTCTCCCCTGAAAACTTAAAAAAAAAAATGAAAATCAAATAATCTTCTCAAAGTCTGACAAAGTAGATTTCGAGTTTGGCCTCTTCCATTTAAAACCGATGCTGGTTTTGAGTGGATAATTTATTTTTATCAGCTAAATAATCCCACCTTATGTCTGTTTACCCCCCATCTCCACACACACACATCTATTATTCTAATTTTTTTTAAAATACGTTTATAGATTTAGAAAAAAACCCATTCAGATTTGCTCCAGTTGGAAAAAACAACAACAACATGTCTTTAAATAAAAATATTGAAATGACCTGCACAGGCCCGTAGCGTGCGGGGGGGCTAGGGTGGAGCCCCCCCTGCGTTTTCTCTGCCCCCCCCCCCTGCTTATTTGTTCTACTTAGTAAAATGTATTACCTGCCCCCCCCGGGCTATTGCCTGGCCCCCTGCTGTAGAATGCCTTGCCCCTGCTGTAGAATTTTCTAGCTACGGGGCTGGACTTGCATGTCTATAGCCGTGCATCATCTCTTGCTTGGTTAAAATTTGATACATAAAATAAATAAACTTTTGATTTACGTCACCCCGACATGCACTTGTGTTTAACGCCCTTAAATAGCCCTGCAAAGTTTTTGTTTAGGGTCCCCAAAGAAAGGAAATGCATTCACCCTCTTTCAGAGGCGGATTTAACTACGGAGGGGGTGGGAAGGTCACAACATCTTAAGGGCTCCGGAAAACCACACAGTGTTACAACATTTATCAGGACTGTCGACCTGAGGGTACCTGGTTCGATCTCCGGTGAGGACCGATGGATATTTCAGGTAATGGCTATAGTCCCCGCTATATCTCCCGTGGTGCCTACATGACCATTGCACAATCGTCTACGGTGGGAATGAAAGAAGGGCACCATAAAAAAACGGTCCAATTAGTAGTTTATACGATCTAAGAGATTTCATCTCATCCTTACAGGGACTTTACACACAACATTATTTTCCTGGTGTTACATTTTTTTTAAAAGAGGTCAAGTAAATATTCTTATCCCACAGGGACGTCAAGTGACCTTAATTCACCTCCGTTCCCTCGTCTATCCGTCTATCACTCAGCCTACTCCCCCCCCACCCCCCTTGCCCTCGACCCCCTACACATTTGTATCTATCCTTCATCGCGGCCACTCAGGTATAACAACAACTCAGTTTCCTCACCACCCCAAACCAAGTTTCATCTCTTCTCATCGCTTGTTGACCTTCAGAGACTCACTTTAACAAGCGCATTGACAACAACAGCAATCTTCTTACTTTCTATAATCGCTGTCGGCAAATAACAAACAAACTAGTTTATGGATTTGTTCTGTGGGTTGCACCGTGAGTTGTATTAAACCAAAAGCGTTTTGTGGTTGGCATGTTTTTGCCGCTTTTCCCCCACCCCTCCCCGTAACATTAGAGATGTAAAGTGAGTCGTGTTGTGTCACAATTCAGGGTTACGCCCATGTTTCTCCTTTGTTTCACTCTGTTTCTCCCATGTATAAAACTCTTGTTTTCATTACAAACAAAAAGTCGTGGAATCGGTCGTCGCGTGTCTTATTACGTCATGCAGGTTTTTTTTTAACGTCTCTGGTGACGGCGTGGGCTTTTATTCATTTTGTTCAACGTCAATAAACATCAGACATTGGTCTCAAAAAAAAAAAACTCACTCGTTGTTTACAGTACCAGCAGTGATCCTCACACCATTCTTCTATTACTTACACGTACTTTGCTAGTCCTTAATTAAAAACAAACTCAATAGTCAACACTATACAGAACCGTTCTTATGATCGTATGGCCTAAGGCAAATTCACATTTGGGGGGTCCACAGGCAAAGCTATATTTGACGGGTGGTGGTGGTCCTTAGCCTACAATTGCTTTTCCAAGTTGCCGCTTGCCAGTAGTGGGCTCTTGATAATCTTTGTCAACTCTAAACTGGTTAAGTCATGCCAGTCATTTTTAGGTCAAGTCAAGATACATTTCTAACTGGTGGTTGGGATGTGGGGGTCTCTTTAGCCATATAGGCTCAAGATATACACCTAGTTATATGGGGATCGGGATAGACGTCTAGTTATATGGGGTCTCAAGATAGACACCTAGTTATATGGGGATCGAGATAGATACCTAGTTATATGGGGATCAAGATGGACGCCTAGTTATATGGGGATCGGGATAGACACCTAGTTATATGGGGATCAAGATGGACGCCTAGTTATATGGCGTCTCAAGATAGAAACCTAGTTATATGGGAATCAGGATAGACGCCTAGTTATATGGGGATCAAGATAGACACCTAGTTATATGGGGATCAAGATGGACGCCTAGTTATATGGGGATCAAGATGGACGCCTAGTTATATGGGGATCAGGATAGACGCCTAGTTATATGCGGATCGAGATAGACACCTATTATATGGGGATCGAGATAGACACCTAGTTATATTGGGATCAGGATAGACGCCTAGTTATATGGGGTCTCAAGATAGACGCTTAGTTATATGGGGATCAAGATAGAAACCTAGTTATATGGGGATCAGGATAGACGCCTAGTTATATGGGGATCAAGATACACCTAGTTACCCTATCCATTCGAGTGGCCCTTTCAAGAGAGTGCGACGAAAATCTATTGACGACTGAAGTAACCCGTTTGGTTTTCCACGAAACTCAATAGATGTAAACGGTCTCGTAACTAGCGGAATCTAATAAGGCCTTCCCCCATTCATATTCACGAACGTACTAAAATGGTCAAATGTCGTGATGAAAAAGTAAGTACCCGCAGGAGCGGTTCGCCCCCCTATCGCCTCGCCTGGTTAATGCGAAAAAAACACAAAGTTTGAGTTTTGTTTCTTAGATGTAGGCTTGTATATTTTTGGAACCACTCAACTGTGATCCTGTGTAGGCATAGTGTATGCTTTAGCCAGTTATGCCTAAGTAGAGAGATAAGTGGCCGCTTTGAGTGGATCCTTCCACTCTTACCAATTTTCTAACTTTGATAGATGTGTTGTGGTCAAAACAACACACCGGGGAGGGTCTATTATACTTGGATTAAAATAATAATATCCTTATTGTCATTGCGTGAAACACGTATGTTGATTTTTTTTGTTTGTTTTGTAATTTAAAACGGATTTAAGTGTTTTCAGTCGACGTCTTCTACTTTATTATATAAAGCTTATTCTGGGTTTAGTTTGAGGTAACTTTTGGGTATTTCTGTGTTGTTGTTGTTTTTTTTTCATTCATGTCACTGTCATCTCTAAGTCATTTATAGTGCTGTTTATTTTAAGATAAAGTCGGTTATGAATTTAATTTAAGGTTACGTTGAATATTAAAAAAAAAAATATATATATATATATATAACTTCTTTGCGATGTTTTTGATAGGTTTCTATGATTTTTTTTTTTTTAATTTTATCTGTTGGCATCAAAATTTATTTTGAAATATAAAACAGTCTTTGAAAAATCTTTTGAAAAAAAAGTGTTTATTATTAATCCACGTATAATACACGCAATAATTCCAAGCAGCATTACTATGAATATCCATCCATCCATCCATCCATCCATCCATCCATCCATCCATCCATCCATCCATCCATCCATCCATCCATCCATCCATCCATCTATCTATCTATCTATCTATCTATCTATCTATCTATCTATCTATCTATCTATCTATCTATCTATCTATCTATCTATCTATCTATCTATCTATCTATCTATCTATCTATCTATCTATCTATCTTTAAACTCGTGTTATTTATTTTCCACAGTCTGAAGTGGACATCTTCTGCACAGTCTAGAACCAGTGAAATAATAAAGGGACTAATTCGATACTGGGCATTGTCCTTTAAACAAGGGTGACGAGCAATAAAAGTGAAATGCCTGAAAGCGATTATGACGCGGTATCGATTACGGCAACATGATCTGTATCGCAACCGCCACGACTCCTCGATGACAGGTACGCCGGGTCTCGATTACTCTGTGATGTAATCAAACCACATTCAATGGATGATCGATTATGGGATAATTGCCGAACACAGCGCATCAGTGTCAATATTTGATTTACCAATAACGCAGGTCAGGAATGAAAGGATTATTTGATTTTTCATTGACCTACATACATCCATAATTTTTTTACGGTGTGATTCGACAGTGGATATTTTTGTTCCCTGGATATAGTGTGAGTTTTGGTTTTCACCAACCTATATACACACATATATAGACACTAACCTATATACACACATATATAGACACTAACCTATATACACACATATATAGACACTAACCTATATACACACATATATAGACACTAACCTATATACACACATATATAGACACTAACCTATATACACACATATATATAGACACTAACCTATATACACACATATATAGACACATATAGATCGGTGAAGAAGGTGAAGGAGGAGAGCGGGTTACTCTAAAAAAAAAAAAAAAAACCAACACTTCACATCTTGATTGGATAATCTGGATACTGGATTAAGATTACTTTGACCGTTCGTTGATCCACCCAAGCCATGGATCCGAACAGTCCGTTCCCCCCGTCGCCCCGTGAGATGTACATGTACAGCCCACCGCAGATGAATGGCCACAGCACCGTAAGTAGGATCATGTTGCTTAAAATAAGACGTAAAATGTACACAACATTAAACATACTATATTACTTACGCCGTCTTTTTGTACATACTTAGGATAATGTAATACTACTAATAATTCTAAAAGATAGTATCACATTATAAATTATTTTTTTTTTACACAAATATAAAACAGTATGCATGTATTAGTTTGCGGCAGTGTTTAGCAGTATAAAACAATATAAAGCAGTTTATAGCAGTGTAGACCAGTACATAGCAGTGTAGACCAGTACATAGCAGTGTATACCAGTACATAGCAGTGTAGACCAGTACATAGGAGTGTAGACCAGTACATATCAGTGTAGACCAGTACATAGCAGTGTAGACCAGTACATAGCAGTGTAGACCAGTACATATCAGTGTAGACCAGTACATATCAGTGTAGACCAGTACATAGCAGTGTAGACCAGTACATATCAGTGTAGACCAGTACATAGCAGTGTAGACCAGTATATATCAGTGTAGACCAGTACATATCAGTGTAGACCAGTACATATCAGTGTAGA
The DNA here is from genome assembly GCA_021962125.1 of Bulinus truncatus. NCBI lineage: Eukaryota > Metazoa > Mollusca > Gastropoda > Planorbidae > Bulinus > Bulinus truncatus. The sequence goes on from JAGDYQ010000243.1 coordinate 970,732, forward strand.
CCAGTACATATCAGTGTAGACCAGTACATATCAGTGTAGACCAGTACATAGCAGTGTAGACCAGTACATAGCAGTGTCGACCACAAAGATATATATCTATGGTAGACCAGTACATAGCAGTGTAGACCAGTATATAGCAGTGTAGACCAGTACATAGCAGTGTCAGACCAGTACATAGCAGTGTAGACCAGTACATATCAGTGTAGACCAGTACATATCAGTGTAGACCAGTACATAGCAGTGTAGACCAGTACATAGCAGTGTCGACCACAAAGATATATATCTATGGTAGACCAGTACATAGCAGTGTAGACCAGTATATAGCAGTGTAGACCAGTACATAGCAGTGTAGACCAGTATATAGCAGTGTAGACTAGTACATAGCAGTGTAGACCAGTATATATTGATATTGATACAATTGATACACACACACACGCACACACACACACACACACACACACACATATATATATATATATATATATATATATATATATATATATCCATTCAACCGGAACTTGGTTACAGTAAATACTTATTATATCTAAATAACATTTTAATTTTTTGGATTTTACGTCTGAGATTTTAAAGAATCAAAACCTTTGTCGAAGCAACCATACTTTAATTTTTATTTTTTAAAATTCTATTTATAAATTTAATATTTATTAATAGTTATAAGTTCGAACACGAGGTCACATCAGGGCAGAAGAAGTGTAGAATTCATCTGTTTCTGTAACCCCGGCCTAGTAAGGGATTGTGTGGATAGCACAACGCCCAGTTGCCTTTACTTCCCCAACTTGAAGTCTGGCACCCATTTCCAGCTCTAGTAATTAAAAATAAAATTTACAAAAAGATTACAATTTTTTTTTATTTCAATTAAATGAAATTTTTTTTAGTTTTAAAATTGTGTCGTCTTTGATGTTCAAACAATTCACAAAGGAATACTGAAGTGCAGTGCTTATTTATTGAACAGTTCGGGGACAGATGGCAATAAATTGACTATTCCACTTTGACTTCATTATGGACTTCGTTTATATGAATTGTTTACTTCCGATATCACTTTGTTCCATCCATAAAACATCTCAACAAAGTCTGTTTCAATAGAATGTAAAACAAATAATAGTATTAATCACCAATGGGGGGGGGGGGGGCGGGGCTTGTGGTAGAGTAATAATATTATAGGTACATTTACAAAGCCTCCGCCTGACCTATATAAATAAATACATCGTGAGATAAAATATTTCTCTATTTTCACACAGAGAATACATATTTAGTACAAATTTAAATACGACGGATGACCGAGTGGACGGATGACAAAGTGGACGGATGACAAAATGGACGGATGACCCAGTGGACGGATGACAAAGTGGACGGATGACCGAGTGGACGGATGACCGAGTGGACGGATGAACGAGTGGACGAATGACAAAGTGGACGGATGACAAAGTGGACAGATGACCGAGTGGACGGATGACCGACTGGAGGATGACAAAGGGGACAGATGACCGAGTGGACGGATGACCGAGTGGACGGATGACCGAGTGGACGGATGACCGAGTGGACGGATGACAAAGGGGACGGATGGCCGAGTGGTATATATGATCGACTGCAGCCCTGAGAGTCCTGGGCTCGATCCTCGGGAATGAACCAAGGGATCGTACCTAGGTCATAGTGAAAGTTGTTTAAAGTCCCACAAGTCCACCCAGCTTTAAATGGGTACCTGACGTAATTTGGGGAAGTAAAATCGGCCGAGCTTTGCGCTAACCACATAATCCCTTCATTTGCCGAGATTACAGAAACAGATGAATTCTACACTTCACCTGCTCCGGTTACCCTTTAAGGCTAAGAGAACGTTACTTTTTTTTTTTTACATATTCAAATGCAGCATCGACATATCTGCACACATATCAATCAGCCTGCTTCTTAATTAAAATAGCCAGAGGTGTTGTTATATGTATGCAGATTAATTCCAAAAATGCCACATTCCAGCACAATATACCATCTTATAGAGTCCCTACTTCCAAAAAGCCTTATTCCAGTACCATATGCTATCTTATCAGATCCCCGACAGTACTTTTACATAGGACCTATATGTGAATGATATTTTAAAACTGTTTGTTAAAAATTTATCGCGTGTACGAGCATGTATGATATGTCCCCGTAATAATAATAATAATTTGTAATACTTTTTTTCTCCCGTGTATAAAACATTTTCACTATCCATCTTCTATCACTCATCCAGCCAACAAAGGACAGGGCACTGCCAACTCTACCAGAAAGAAATCCAGAGACGCAACTTGGCAAGAGGATGTCAAGTACAAAGTCATCAAAGTCAAGCAGGGTTAGCCAGATTTTCTAAAAACACTGAGTTTTTATTAATTTCATCATTGTATGAATGATTTGCAGGCGATCAAGAAGTTTGAATAAAGATTTGTTAAAATGTATTAATATTTTTAAAGTAAACAACAAAAAAAGTCCTTAGATCACACAAGTATTTAAAGAAATAAAATTGATTAAATAAAAGCGTGACCGCCGAATATGGATTATTAGTTTCATTTATTTTCTATGATTGTTGTTTTATGATAGATCTTTTTAAGTATAATTTGTCTAATTTCGCATGACTATTAAGACACATTAAGAACAGAATAATTTGGTATTATGAATTTGTCATTTCATTAATTAACATAGATACTTATTGAATATTATAAATTAATGTAACTATTAACATAACATAACAGTGGCGTAGCGAGCTTCACTCGAGCCCGGGGCACAATACCTTTTTTAGCGCCCCCCTCCCCCAATTCGAAAACCATTTAAAACCATGGTAAAATATACCATTTGGCACCCCTTTGTGAGTAGCGCCCAGGGCATGATGCCCCCCTCGCTACGCCACTGTAACATAATAAAAAAATATGTTTTATATAAATAATATTGTTTCCTGAACGGTCAATTCCTGTATCTACAGGGGTCAATTTCATCGGACAGGTCAACGCCCCCACCAAGCCCAGGATCCCCTCACCTGCACCAAAAGTACCCGCCTGCGGGTTCCCCCCAGGTGGCCACGCATCACTCCCCTCACCCCCACCAACAACAGCAGCATCAGCAACAACAACAGCAGCAGGCGAAGAGGGCTTACCAAGAGAACAAACCCTTCTCCTACGCCGTCGGGATCCTCAACCCCAAACAGGCCGCCCAGCTGCACCACGGCGCCGCAGGGGCGGAGGACGTGCTGAGGTCAAGGGACGCCTCGCCCCACAACGGGAGGCACCAGGTCAAATCGGAGACGCTCACGGTCGCCGAGGACTACGCGAGGTTCATGCATCACGACGACAGCGTGTTCCAGGACCAGGCAGAGATCTATCAGCGAATCAACGGCAGGGAGCGGGCGGTTTCCGCGCCCAACGGGGTGTCCGGGTCGAGAGGGAGTTACGGTGAGGACAAGGGCAGTATCCCCCCGACCAACGGTTCTCAGCCGGAAGGCATCTACGGCAAATTTGTCCCACCCGGAAACCAGAGCCGACCGAAACTGACTTACGTACCGCCACCGGTCGTTCCTCCCCTGATGGAAGCGAATCCGGCTTCAGATCTATCGTCCCAGCAGCAGCAGCTTAAACAGCAAAAGGTTTACGGACAGCAACAGCTAATACAGCAAAAGGTTTACGGACAGCAGCAGCAGCAACATTACACCATTCGGCAACCAACGACCGAAGATATCTATAATCAACAAGGCGTTTTATCAACACACAGCGGTATAGAAGCCCCGCCCAGCCATTACCAGCAAGGCCTGTATCAACAGCCACACCCTCACGTCCATCAGGTCCAGCCTTGCTGCCATCACGCCTCCTCCCCGCGAGCCGCCGCCGCCTCCCCGCTGATGTCCCCTAAGACGCCCCACAAGAAAAGATCCGTCAACGACCCGTGCCCGCCCCTTCCGAACGAGGCACCCTCTGCGTCGTCGGCTGTCGCCGGTCACGCCCCGACACCTTACCAGTTGCCTTCCCGGCACTCGCCTTCTCCGCCGCCTCCTCCTCCACCTCCGCCGCCGCCGCTGGAGCAGACGCCCGGTTCCAGGTCGTCGCTGAAGCGGAACAACACCCCGTCACCCACGCCTTTGGCCCTGCACAGTCAGTATTATGACACGTCACATTCCGCCCACCAGAACACGAACGCAACGACTCATCCGACTTACCAGGAAGTCATCACGCAGCAGCAGCAGCACGCGCAGCCTTACGCCCAGCATAGCCTTACGCACGGACAGGCGGCTCAAAGCAACGGAAAACAGCAGCACCACCACCATCAGGCATACGTTCAACCGGGACAGGCCTACACCCAGCCCCTGCAGAACCACGGTCATCCGTCACCTTGCAATGGGCAATCCCAGCATCAGACCTACGGGCATCATGCTATGCCGCACGCGCCGAACACCGCAGCACCCGCCTCCTACCACCACACCGCCCATCAGCACCCCGCGGATCAACCACACAGAGCGCCCCCGTCCTTCGTCCCACCACCACCCGCCCCGCCCCCTCCCCCGGGTCAGCTCAGAGACCCGCACCTGTGCGCCATGGGATCGCCGAGGCTGGGGTCTCCCGCGAAAGTGTCCCACCAGAGGCAGGCATCGGCGGCGACCATGGAGCAGCTGGCGCACGTCAAGCTGAGGACAGTCAGTGGTCAGTAAATGTGCATACATTTGAATAGATAAACAGTGAGCGCGGTTGATTGTCTCTGCTGTTGAGGTTGTTGGCTACGTAATGGATAATTTTTTTTTTCCCTTAGAGGGATACTGACCAGCGAGCATAAATGCAAACGAGATATCAAATGACCAATCAATCTGTCCCCCCTCCTTTTTCATTGCTCCATCCACCTTATCTATCCATCCGTCTGTTTGTCAGCTTGTCTATGTCTACACACATTCTTTATCTATATATCCACCCATTCGTCTATCTGTCTGTCTGTGTCTATTTACATTGTTTATCCACCCCATTCGTCTGTCTGTCTATGTTTATTTACATTGTTTATCCACCCCATTCATCTGTCTGTCTGTGTCTATTTACATTGTTTATCCACCCATTCATCTATCGATCGATCAATCTTCCAGTTACAATGGCACATAAAAATGTCGTTTGATTAAGTCGTATCCAAAATTTATGAGTGAAAACGTTAAATTTAAAACTATAAATTGTTTTTTATTTTTGCGAAAGCCAACTACTGGCCCCAGAGCCGGCCGATTTGACCGACTGCTCCGCAATTTACATTTAATTTATAGTAATAGTTGTTATTGTTAAAAAAAAAATTAGAAGAGGGGCCTCGCAAGCATCCGTTAAAAATCAGTGGCACCGAGAGCCAACGCGGGCCCCAGGGCAGGACATCGTTGAGGGCCCCTTAATAAACAATGAGTCGTGAAAAAATTGACATGGTCGGGGCTGCCGGGCCCCCTTTATGCCCCCTTACAGATGCGGGCCCCCTGGCAATGACCCCTCTGATCCCCTCTCTCGGCGGCCCTGCCTGCAATTCATAAGGCCGGCCCTGCAGACTGGCTCCCTACATCTCTCACTTACCCAGAACTCCACAAGTATAAGTGATTTGGTGATTAGACGACAGAATGGTGTATTGTCAGGGGAAATAAACTACTACTCCACAGACGTACAATTCGAATATCATGATGATCTCCCTTCTCTCATTCTAACAGAATCATCGTACCCGACAAGTGAGACTGATGAATCCGGATCGTCGGGAATCAACGTGAAACTTCGGCCAACACCGGGAAAGTTCGGAAACATCTATGTTGACGGTGAGTAATTAAACTTAAGGAAAGAGTGATTGCAATAGCTGATCTTTATGACTCATTTTTAAAAAAAATAAATGATTATGCTGCCAAATCATGGTCTCACTAGAAGGGCATGGTCATGTTGAGGACAAAGAGGGGCAAAAAGTGTTGACCCCATTTTTTCTATTTGGGATTCAGGATCCCAACGGCGTAGGGTTTGAACCTTTATCTGGAGACATAATTCCTTTCACACGGGGACATGAAATTTATTTTGCTGAAAAGTTATTTTTTGGGTAAAAAAGAATACACAAGAATTATAAGACAGAAAAGTACACGGAGACAGCCATTGAATACTTGGTACGGATACATAGCCATTTAATACTTGGCACGGAGACATAGCCATTGAATACTTGGCAATAGCTAGAATGTATAGTAGTACATAATTCTGAATAGATAGGTTTAATTTAATTGTTGCTGTTTTAATTTATATACATGTACTTGAATACACAGTTGTTTTACTTTTTTATTTTATTCAGTGATAGCAACAGATATTGTAGTTTGGTGGAATACTTGCTACTTCCCAAAAAATAGCTTTCAATATATCTGTAGTCGTATAGCTTGCTAATTCATTACACACAGATAAACACAGTTAATATTACATTAATGAAGATTAATTAAAATGTATATATTTTTAATTAATGATATATACACATGTAGATTGGAAAAATGATACAATATAGAGTACATGAAACTATATCATAAGGAGTTAAACGAAACTAAACACGAGTCTCTTAATCATGTTTATATATATCAATATTCAGGGTGTGAAAGTACGGGAAAATAAAAACTCGAAACTGCTTTTAGCTAATAATCTAATTAAATTTAATGATATTGACTTTTCTTTTTTTTTTTTGTTTTTTCAATTTTGGATTTTTTTTTAAATGTCAAAAATGTTATGTTGTTTTTTTTTCTTCACAGAGGAGACAACTCTTCCTCCGCCTCCGCCACTGGACGATTTAGACGAGTTACCTCCCCCTCCACCGCCTCCGGAACTCCTCGCGCATGACGTCAGCGGCCTCAGTCTGGCGGCTTCCGTCCACGCCCCTTCCTCCTCCTCCTCCTCCGCCCCGACCCACCACGTGCCCGCTCACCAGCAGGGTGCGGCACCACCGGCACCACCCCAACCCCACCTCCTCCTCCACCACTGCGCCCAGCAGCAACCTCTTTTGGCAGGTGAGGTGAATTCTTCCCAGATTCATCAGCAGCACCCGGCTCCCCCCTGCCCCCCGCAGCACCAGGCTGGCACCAACAAACACAGCGGCCATAGTGGAGACAGAGAGTCGGAAAATAATACCTCTAGTTTGGGTGAGTTTTTGAAAAAGTTTTTAAATTTCAACTTTTAACAATTTAAATTCATTAAAAATGTGATTTATTTATAACAATTTTTTTTTCATTTACACCTCCCCAATATCTCAACAATGTTTGGGCTATCTCTAGTGTTATATCAGGTTATCTAATAGTTATTTTTTTTTTGGTATTAGTCTAGTTTAATTTGCCATTCCAACCACTATAACGAAGAGTATAATCGTGCATCAATCTCAATATTATGAACTTCAGTATAACGAAATCCCCATCTGTATTTGGTATGGTTTAAGTCTATTGGTTCCAAACATTCAGCCACACTTGTGCTACTTCCATATATTCACTTGCTCACTGATACGCAATTCGACTTCTTGGCAAGACATACTCTTTTCTTTTTCAACTCATTGAAGAAGGGTGGTGTATTAAAATGTGTGAAGCTGTATAAACAACAAAAGAAAGACAACGAATTAATGATGCAAGGCCTCGTGTATTTATGGTGTTAATGCAGTAAATGCTGAATATTACACTTGTTGCTAAAAATAGAAACGTGTTACCTGTGACGTTATAAACAAGCACTTTTGAAGTAACTCTCTCTCTCTCTCTCTCTCTCTCTCTCTCTCTCTCTCTCTCTCGCGATAATCTCCCCAAATTTTTTTCAACATTTTCCTTTTTTAATAAAAATTCACCCCCTCCCCATTTTAAAGTTTTATAACAAATGTAGGGCCCCTTACCCCCTACTCCCCCTCCCCCCTACTCCCCCTCCCCCCTACCCATTGTATGACAGAGACACCCATCCCATCATCCCATCTACCATCTATGATTAAAAAAAAAATCTTTTTTTTTTTTCCTAATGTAAAATTATTTTTTTTAAATTATTTATTAACATATAAATATTTAGCATTAGATTTGTGTTACATAACAGACTCTAACACCCCCCCCTCCCTCCTTCCAGTATCATCGGACCCATCAAGCGTTATAAAATATGTAAACTGTAAAGACATTAGATGGACCTAAAGAGTGTACGTGGGTGTTTTATAGATTAGCAAGAGGTGGATTCAGAAATGTTTTATAAATACAGACACGACTTTGTTTATTTGTAAATCAATAGGATTTAGTCATTTCTTAATTACTGTCCGATTTCCTACGCGTGAGTTTGATTTTTTATTTCTGAAAACAGATTTTTTTGTGAAATTTTTTATTCAATTTTTTTTATTATATCACCCTTTGTCGCGTGCAAATCTAATGCTCTTTGAACACATCTAATGCTCTTTGAACAAATCTAATGCTCTTTGAACAAATGTAATGCTCTTTGAACAAATCTAATGCTCTCTGAACACATCTAATGCTCGTTGGACAAATCTGATGATCTCTGAACAAATATGATGATCTTTGAACGAATCTAATGCTCTTTGAACAAATCAAATGCTCTTTGAACCAAATGTTTCAGTCACTTTAGATTGCCTCCCTTGAGAGAGAGAGAGAGCGAGAGAGAGAGAAGAGAGAATGGGCGGGGGGAAAGAGAGAGAGAGAGAAAGAAAGAGAGAGATAGTGAGAGGGAGAGAGAGAAAGATAGAAAGATAGAGAGAGAGAGAGAGAGAGAGAAAGATAGGGAGAGAGGAACTAATGTTGTATAGGTATGCTATATCCCAGTCTTTACCTATTCATGGAACTAATCAATGGGCGCATTTAAAAAAAAAAACATATTCCTCTGTCCAGGTGCACATTCACATGGTGAATGTACTATGTAGAGGCTAGTACCTGGTAGACCTTCAACATCTTTAAAGTCTCGTACTAAGCCAACTATCTTTAGACTCACACACAGACCTCAGGATATTATAAAAACGCATTCCTCCTCCCCTCTCCCACCCCCCCACCCGCTAAGTAAATTAAAGAATGCAGTAAGCAGACCCGGTTAAACAAAACACAAAAATTAACCAACCAATGCCGAGATTCCAATGATTCCCCCATTCAGTAATGAATTGTGACGCGTGCACCGTGCAGTCATTTCCGTATCTATGCATAAACTGCGCGTGCTGAATACAAATGTTTTGATTTCAGTCCTAAATAAATAAACTATTGTGATATTTATTGTCTTATATAGAAATATATATTCAAATCATCTTGTCATTAAATTTTAGCGCAATTTAAAAAAAAAATCTTTTTTTTTTTACTTAAAATGTGGTAAACGAGACTAATGCAATGAATCCAACCACGAGTGGTGGTTATTTATTTATTTATACTCATATTTATGAAACATCATTTGACCCTATATGTAGGTCAGTGTGTCCCAAACTTTGGAAAGTAGGTAGGCCTACCAATTCTTCATTTTCTTAATAATGAGTACCCCTTGTCAAAAAAAAATAAATTCCATACCGTTATTATGGTGCTAGTTTCCCCCGTCATCCCATTGATTTCGCTTTAGCCGTGTTCGTTTTACCCGATGTTCTCAGCCCGTTAAAGCACTGACCCCCCCTTCCCCCCCTCCCACCCCAACACACTAAACTCTTCACAATATTATTATGCAACGCAAAGGGTGTGATGGCAGGTCTGATTGTGTTATATACACTGTTATATAGGTGTGTTATATACACTGTTATATAGGTGTGTTATATACACTGTTATATAGGTGTGTTATATACACTGTTATATAGGTGTGTTATATACACTGTTATATAGGTGTGTTATATACACTGTTATATAGGTGTGTTATATACACTGTTATATAGGTGTGTTATATACACTGTTATATAGGTGTGTTATATACACTGTTATATAGGTAAGTGTGAAAAATTATGTCTTGTCACCTAAAATTAAAAAATAATAATAATAAAATAACATATTCGATTCTTTAATTTTCCTTGAAGGGGGTAAGTGGGTGTTAGGAAATCCAGAACCGTTCTAATGGATAGGCAAACAAAGCCCCTGCCCCCCCCCACTTCCACTTTTAATGGGCTCATTGACGGGAACATTTTTTCTTTTGTTGTAACTCAATACAAAGTTTATATTTGTTGTTATTGAATGGAACGTCTATTTGAGTTCTTCTCAAGAGGTGCCCTGGCTTCACAGTTTTTGGGGTGTCAGGGGGAACTTCAGGGCCCACGATTGCCACGGGGTTGTCTGAACAGCTTTTTTGTGTTTAGGGCCTGCTAAAGTAACTTTGACTAAGGGGGGGGGGGTCCCTTCAAGATCCGTTAGAACATTCTCTGTTTATATATATATATATATATATACATCATTGTCTCGGTCAGTCAGAGTAAATGCCTTATGGGGTATCTTGAGACAGATTCGAGAATTAAACCTCAATGTGTGTGTGTGTGTGTGTGTGTGCTCTTTTTACGTTCCGACTACATCGACAAAGATGTGTTGTTTATCTCTTAGACCCTGTGAACCACCAATTGGAGAGTTTTCGTCGTTCCCTTCGTTTATCCTCTTCATAGCCAAAAGTGCAATGGCCATGGAGGCACCACGGGAGACATTAACTTTCACCATAATCTGTTTTTAAAAAAAAATCCATTGGTTTACACTACACTGGAGATTTACCCCGCAATATCTTTTTTTTTTCCACTCTGACCCCCCCCCCTAGACTAATTCAAACTGACCTACCGTAAGCCCACTCCTTAACTTTCACCCATTTTGCCACCCATGTACCAATTTTAATCTTTGCTTATTTCCATGTTATCTTTACCTCCTCCTGATTTAAAACGTTACGTTCAGTTTTATAATCAACTGCTAAAACCATGAAACTCCTATATTTTTCGTCAGCCCCATTCCCCCCCTCCCTCCCCCTCCCTCCCCCTCCCCCACCACCACACTCAAGGTTGTATTGTAACAACAATAATGTGTGTAACAATCCTGCTTAGGTCAAACTAACCCCAGAAGTTATTATGTTTCTCGTCATTCTCCCGTGGTCTCTCCTGGCATGTATGTTTGTGTTTATACATGTCTGCTACATACACGTGTGCGTTTGTATATGTGAGCTTTATACACGTGTGCGTTTGTATATGTGAGCTTTATACATGTGTGCGTTTGTATATGTGAGCTTTATACACGTGTGCGTTTGTACATGTGAGCTTTATACACGTGTGCGTTTGTAGTACATGTGATCTTTATACACGTGTGCGTTTGTACATGTGAGCTTTATACACGTGTGCGTTTGTAGTACATGTGAGCTTTATACACGTGTGCGTTTGTAGTACATGTGAGCTTTATACACGTGTGCGTTTGTACATGTGAGCTTTATACACGTGTGCGTTTTTTTTTTTGATTTTGTGATCGTAATTTGTAGTAAGTATGCGTTTGCGTTTATGTATGTATGTATGTGTGTATAAGAGCATTTGTATCGGATAGCGCTTCCGATATAAATTGTTTTGTGTTTTGGCACTTATCAATGTGTTCGTTAATACATGTAGTTGTACTTTTGAGATTATTAATTGCATCGCTGTTTGTGTGTGTGTGTGTGTGTGTGTGTGTTTTAATTTGTGTTTGTAAGTATATCATATTATTTGGTCATTATTTCTTATAAAATATCATTCATGCATAAGGATTATTTGTAAGTGTGTCGAACGAGCGTGAATCTATGGTTCCATTGCTCGCAAATAAAACACAACAGATCGTTAATGTTTGACTATCTTAGACCACAGATAAACACATTTTTCATTGACGGCTGTGTACAGTGGCGTAATTTGTTTTTTTTCCTTTACACCAGACAATGGAACGCAAACAACGCGTATACAGAAGTGCTCATTGGCTGGAGAATTGTCAAACTGAAAGACTGTGTGTGTGTGTGTGGGGGGGGGTCATTGGCGTCGTTATAGGAGGCGCGGGGCCCCGGGACATTAAAGCTCACATACAGGGGAATATTTGATAAAAAGGCTTCCCCCTCCCAGTGGCTTAGCGAGCTTAACTCGCGCAGGGGCACAATACCTTTTTAGCGCCCCCCCCACTCATTCGAAAACCATATAATATTATATGTGAAATATACCATTTGGCGCCCCTTTGTGAGTAGCACCCAAGGTATGATGCCCCCCCCCCCCACTACGACACTGCCTCCTCCCCTTCCCGAGAGAAATTTAAAAAAACCGGGAAATCCACCCTTCTATGTTATTGAGCTCCTGTGTAAGATCGTATTGATGATACCAGCATTAGCCAAAGACGGTTATATTAGATGTGTAAACAACATAACGTGGTCCAATCTTCCCTTCGTAGTTACATTAAAAAAAAAAAACAAGAGTTAAAAAAACTCAGTAATAATTCGCTATATTCCAGTACGCCAAGTTAACTATATGTAACAATAAGTTAACTATATGTAACTTGTTGCTCTTTTTGGGTTCTGTCCAATCAAAAAAAAAAACAAAAACGACAGTAACAGTATATCGAGAGAACAGCTTAACGCATTGCACACTGTTCACTGTTTTCTGGGGAGGGGGCAATAAAACTAACCTCCTATTTGTATATTATACATTATAGCTTAAATTTATTATTCATAGAATTTCCTTTGTTAATTGTATTATTCAAAAAACAAAAAAAAAAAAAAAAAAAACTCTTTTTGGACAATAAACATTTAGAAAAATAAATACATGTTCTAAAAACTCAAAAAACTGGTATCCATATCTGAGACTTTAGTCTTGACATGATATTAAGTTTATTCACAGTTTGAGGATAAGTGTTGACATTTTTTCGTGTATTAATCACAAAGCATGGACGAAAAAACAAGTTAATATTCCCATCAGTTAATTTTTACAAAAAAAAATGTTCAGTGTATGTCAGGCAGTGTAGAAGAGTAAGTTCCAGGTATGTAGATTTAAAACTGGACCTACTGTAGTGTGACGGTTAGGAGTGCTCGCCTACACACTGCCTGGGGCCGTGGCACACCTGGCAGTGGTAAGGGGGGGGGCGGGGCGGAAGTATGTCTAGTTCAGAAGTAACTGATGGAGTCAAGTTTCGCCTCACGTTACCCCCGCCCGTCTACTTCGCTCACAACGCTCCCTCTCCCGTGTAGCCTGGGCCCATCCAGTCCTGAACTTAAATGTCTCTGTAACGAGAGTGGGGTGGTAGACCCATGGGGGGGGGGGAAGGAGGGTTGTACGTAAGAGAAAGTCAGCTGAGCATTTTGTTTTATAATGGCTAATGATGTAAACATGTTAAGTCATTATTAGTGTGGAGAAGTACTTCCATACACCTACTTCATTCAGGTCTATCTATCTATCTATCTATCTATCTATCTATCTATCTATCTATCTATCTATCTATCTATCTATCTATCTATCTATCTATCTATCTATCTATCTATCTATCTATCTATCTATCTATCTATCTATCTATCTATCTATCTATCTATCTATCTATCTATCTATCTATCTATCTATCAAACTACATACATATCTATCTACCTACCTAACTACCCATCTGTCTGTCTACATATCTGTCTGTCTGTCTGTCTGTCCGTCTATAATTCTGTCTATCCTTATATCTGTACTCTCTGCCTATCTGCCTTTCTGTCTGTCTGCATGTATATATCGATAATACATCCTCTTTAAGCTCTTTGTATACCTAGCAAACGAAGCCAATGTATTTATCCTTAGAGAACATAAAGACTCCACTGAGACAACAGATTGTTAATGTCTCTCTGTCCTAGATAACAGACTTGCACATTCCTATTGGCTGCTCACGTACACGGCCTACATACTTTCACGTACAGCATAGTTATTTCAAACGGTCAATTCTCATACAACTTATTTTGTTTGGCTGTGTCTTGCAGAGCCCGTTCCATACCTTGGGATTTTGGGGCTCCGGGACGGGGCTTGGCTTCTTTGGGGGGGGGGGCCTGCATTTCGACTTTAGACACCATTATAATGTACTTAATATTTAATGTAAAAAAATGTTTGGGTATGTTTATTTTCAAGCTGGAGCCCGGGGGGAACTTTTGAATTAGGAACCCCCCCTCGCCCAACCCTGGGTACGCCTCTGTGCAGGGCCGCCACAGAGGGAGGCATTCCCAATACTTTAAGTATACCGTCCGGTACAATAATCTCATATATAATCACATAGGCTTTAGACCACATAACAGCTAACGCCTTTTTTTCCTTATACCTCAGCGAATGGTGGAAGAAAGTAAAATCTCACAATTGAATCTCATGTAAAATAGTCAACTAACTAAACAAAAAATACACATTATTACTACATTCTACGTGTTTATGTTTAGCGGAATATCTCTACTTTATGGGTTGAATTTAAAGTTCAGGCTAAATAATTAGTATTTTCACTGCTTTTTTTTTTTTGTAAAAATAAAATAGGTGCCGGTACTCAGTGATGGATTGACTAACTTTTAACTACCAGTTCGCAGTTTCGCATTTTATATTTTAATTCTTATTGCGCGCAATTTTAAAATATTTCAATTTTAACAAATTAATAATATAGTAAAATAATAATAAACGTTAAAATACAAGAAAAGTAATAATTTTTCCCCCACATTGAAAAAAGTGCGGGTACGGTGTACCGGTGCGTACCGGCACAAAAAAAGCACTGCGTATTTTGCTATTTATATCGCGCCGCATTTTTCGTAATATAGTGCTATCAAATCTTTATAAATTACTAACTCACATATATTTATTTTTTCAAAGTTATTGTTTTAATTGAGTTTGTTTCATGAAAGGATTTAGTAGTTTATAATATTTCAATGTTTCTATTGTTTACTTTTGATTATATTTATTTACCTTTTTATTGCACTTATCTCCCTTTCCCGCTAATTTATTTCCTGGTTAATATTACGGAAAATGATGTCTAGGTATTTTGCGCCAATTTAATAATATGTGCTCAGTGGAAGTAATTATGTCGTCTATTATTAGATATACATGTACTTTTCCGTTACATTGTATGCAAATCTTACACTCTGTGATCTTAAACATTACTAGACTTCAGCGTTTTCTCGAGGTACACCATCCTATTTAAATTTTAACCAATCAGGAATGCGACCTTCATTCAATCCATTTGATCTTGGATCTGCCTATAGCAAGGAGGTTGAATTCAACTCCTTGGCCTATACTCAGCCCAACCCTTCGCAATCTTTCCACCACCCCCACCCCGCGTATCTTTTTGTTTATTGAAATAAATAAAACCCTTTGCTGTCATTCTATAACTTTTTTTGCTTTGTTTTGAGTGAGTCTGTTGATGTTTATACGTTTGATGTTCATTTTCTTATGTCTACCGTCAGCCTATCCTGGTATTCAATATTCTTTCTCTCAGTGTTTAGGTTTCCATTGTTTACACTTGTGCAATATTTTAATATTGCATTATATAAATATAAATATATATATATATATATATATATATATATATATATATATATACAAACCTAAAAATAACAACACACACACACACATTTTAGCATTTGGTCTTCAATCAATTGCACTGTCTGTAAAATGTAACAAGTTCATTTTTCTTTCTTGTGCAACTAATGATCTAACTCATTTAAAAAAAAAAATTTCTTTAATAACGTATCCCAGGGGTCGGCAACCTTTTGATACGGAAGAGCCAAAAGTTATAATTTACAGTTTTCTCAGTTTTAAAAGAGCCACTAAAATAGTTGTTTCAATATTATAGTATTTGATTAGGCCGCAATCGGACATCGAAAGAGCCGCAACTTGACATCGAAAGAGCCGCATGCGGCTCGCGAGCCGCAGGTTGCCGACCCCCGACGTATCCAGATTTCACATTCTGTTATTTAGTGTACAGTAAAACGTCGTTTATCCAAACGTTTTTTTTATCCGGAGCGTCAAATATCCGGAACAGTTTTTTTTTTGTCAATTTCATGTATATGTACTGTACATACTCGTATATTGTCCGGTTGCATATACTGCATGAATCACATTCTTTTTTCCGTTATCCGAACAATCGCGTATCCCAACGGATTCCGGTCCCAATAGATTCGGATAAACGACGTTCTACTTGTATTTGCATTTGAAAAGTCACATAAATTATTTTTATTTCACTAGTTGCATTCACTTCGGTCCTGACCTATGTAATAATGGAACAAGGATTAATAAGGATGAGTGAGGGGTTATGGGTCAAAGTTCACTACTTCTAGAAGAAAGAAAAGAAAAAAAAAACCTTTATCATTCGACCTTTGGAGGACAAAACGCTAACCGGGTTTTACAAAAGAAATAAGACTTGTGATATATCGGGGAGAGGATGGGGATAACGTTCAATAAAAGTAGCTAGTTGTATTCGATTCTGAAATAATCGGGAATATAATTAAATCAATTATTTCAAGTTACAGATAAAAAGCTAGTCAGCATCTGAATTTATTTCTATGTATGCATATATATAGTGCCGCCGAGAAAGGGGGGGACGGGGGGCAAATGCCCAGGGGCCAATCAACTTTTGAAAATATTATTATCAGCACGGGGGGGGGCCCGTGACAGCCCTGCCCAGGGGCTCGAAATTTCTGTCTGTGGACATGCATGTGTGTATATATACATACATACATACATACATACATATATATATATATATATGTGTGTGTGTGTGTGTTCGTGTGTGTGTAGGCCCTATAACGTATCTCAAGAACATGTCTAATGAGACAGCAGATGGTTGATGAAAAAAAAAGTTTTTGGCTCACATCTTGATAGACGATATTCCAAAAGAAGTCATTTAATTTTTAACTGCTGACTTTTTAATCGCTCAACAGTAGAGTTAATGCGTTGAAAAATTCTTTATTTATTAACAACAGCAAATACACAACAACAGCAACAACCAAGAGGACGTTGTGGTTAAACCACATTGACTCTAAACGCATCATTAGATTCAACCTACGTTCATTGCTCCTTGCAAGCATATTGGCGTATTTATTTTTGAAATATTAAGTTTGTCATAAGAAATGTCGAGAAGCCTGACGAAACGAGTCTCTGTAAGTTAAAATATTTTGGTAAGATGTCACGTTGTCAAATTGAGTTCAGAGGAATCAAATTTTTATTTTAAGTAATGTTATCACTGAGTAGTCAGACATATGACCTGCAATTAATAACTAGTGATGCTGAATGTGGTACTCATGTTCGTCTCTTCGCCAGAGCTAGCTGCCTGTAGGCAATCTTGGGCCCCTGACCATACCCACCAATTGGGGCCGCTGACCATATCCACAAATTGGGCTCCTGACCATATCCACCAGTTGGGGCCCCTGACCATACCCACTAATTGGGGCCCTAGAACCATATCCACCAGTTGGGGCCCCTTGACCATATCCACCAATTGGTGCTCCTGACCATATCCACAAATTGGGCTCCTGACCATATCCACCAGTTGGGGCCCCTGACCATACCCACTAATTGGGGCCCTTGACCATATCCACCAATTGGAGCTCCTGACCATATCCGCCGATTGGGGCTCCTGACCATATCCACCAATTGGGGCCCTTGACCATATCCACCAATTGGAGCCGCTGACCATATCCACAAATAGGGGCTCCTGGCCATATCCACCAACTGGGGCTCCTGACCATATCCACCAATTGGGGCCCTTGACATATCCACCGATTGGGGCCCCTGACCATATCCACCAACTGGGGCCCCTCTGATCACACTCCAACCAATTGCCGAGTCTTTTATAGCACTATACCCAAACGACTGGGCCCACAGGCAGAGTCGTTCTTATGAATAGTCAAACTAGGAAACCTCTTAGTTCCCCCCCACCAGTACAAAGTCCTTTTAAAATATAATGTTATAAGGGCCTGAAGTTGCTTTAACCTAAGCCCCCCCCCCCTCAAATACCTGGGAAAGGCTCTGACCTTAAGCGCGCGGGGGGGGGGTCCTGATATGTGTTCAGGGTCGCGCCCCCTCCCTTGCAACACCCCTGGCTTCACCCTGCCTTCTCTATATTTGTATGTGGGTGTATTTGAGACTAAGTTCTCCGCTGACTGAGTAAATGTTGTGGCAATTATAAAGAAATTCTCGCCACTCTGCCAAACCAAGCATGTAAAGCGTGTGTCGCAACACAGGTACCGTAGGCAATCTAAGGGGAGCGAACTTTTGTTCTGTTTATTGTCTCGACCGACTGATGGAAGTCGGTGGATCCAGGTAAAACGTGTGTTTGTGTGAGCTGTGTGATTGTGATTTTAGTCAGGCTTTGTGTGATGTGTTTGTCTGTTGTGTGATTATTGAAATGTCTTATGACTTTTGACCTTTTTTTCTACTTTATTTATTTTTTTATTACAACCGACGTTACATCACTAACATTACAAGCTAAAACAGCCATGAGCAAACTACGGCACGCGGGCAACATTCGGCCCGATGTACTCTTTAAACATGTCCGCGGCCCGTCACTCGTTTCAGAGTCAATCACAGCACTGGCCTTTATATGATCACAGCACTGGCATGTATATGATCACAGCACTGGCATGTATATTATGACGTTTATCTTCGATTTAAATTAGTTTTTTGTCAACACTCCATCTGTCTGCTCTTGGTGCGGCCCGACAGTTTAATTTAAAAAACCCCATGGTGGCCCGCGACTCGAAAAAGTTTGTCTACCCCTGAGATAGAAAGTGCGATTTATAAATAGTGCATTATTCCCAAAGTTGTGTTTGTGTTTTGTTGGGGGGGGGGGGGGGAGAATCTCTTATACTACTGGTGAGATAAGTTACTTTTACTTTTAAATCCATTTTAAAATAGTTAGTTATTGAAAACATTTACATGAAAAACTAACAAGTAGATTTTGAACTATAAGCTCGGTAGTTTTTTTTATCACCAAGAAGATTCAAACTCATTATGACATGGTGCAACGCGGCAAGTCTTAAAAGTGTTTACATGTGTGCCAGGAAGGGGAGAGGTGTGTATGTTTGTGTGTGTGTGTGTGTGTGTGTGTGTGTGGGATGGGGTAACGGTCTGAAACGTAATTTCTTTTTAGTCTTTTAGCCACACATTTGATGCCATCTTCCACCCCCTCCCTCTCTTACTTATCAAATGTACAACAAATATATGGTTAGATAAAGTCTTAGATCTTCCACTCTTGTGTACATCAACACATCAACATATCAACATATCAACACATCAACATATCAACAAACACACCAATATATCAACATATCAACACATCAACATATCAACACATCAACACATCAACATATCAACACATCAACATATCAACACATCAACATATCAACATATCAACACATCAAGACATCAACATATCAACACATCAACATATCAACATATCAACACATCAACATATCAACACATCAATATATCAACACATCAACACATGAACACATCAACACATCAACATATCAACCCCGCCCCCTCCCCCCCCCCCAGTTCATTCGTACGGCTCTGGTTTAAGATTCTGCGGCCACCCCCTTATGGCCGTGTAGTCGCCGTGGTAACCGGCGTTGATCTGCCAAATAGCCTATTGACCACCAATTGGGCTGTCGTCTGCTTATCTTGGGGACCCCTGAAATCTCCACCGAATCTGGCCCGCCTTTGGTCACATACTCCTAGCGATTTCTAAATCAATTTCTATTTGATTTTTTACACAACGGGACCCATATTATAATGCTATGGAAACGCGTCCTGTAGCCTAAGCGGGCCCTGACATGTTTATGTATTGCACGCCCTTGTGGTGGTTCTGCCCCCCAACCCTACCGAGTCGTGGCATAAAAATAAACTAGACGGTTTTGTTCTCAAAACGCTTTAAACAAAAACGAGAATAATTGTACAATGTACATGAAACGTTTATTAAATAATTATAGCGTGATGTATAACAACAATTCTATATTTTAACTTCAGACATCAATAAGTAAAAAGAAAACGAAATAATACCTATAGGCCTATATGATTTTAGTACAATGATTTTGTGTTTTCAATTAAACCTTTGACTTGAGCAAAATTACTAACCAAATTATTTAAATGAACTTGAATAACTAACAAAATATAATTTTCTAAAGATATTTGGTTGAAATGAATTCAAACATGAAAATAAATATGCTACAAAAGATGACAACATATATTTTAAAGACATAGGTTCGACAACTCTTGAATAGATTGCACAGCTATTTATTGCTGCTCGCCCCCTTTTTAAAACCTAAATTTACACCCAGACTCATATTATTTTAACGTGAGTGTGTAGTTCTTGGTTTATTAATAGAAGTACAAACCCCACGCATTGCAGCGACTCACTCACCAACTCAGGCACATAATCAAATGTGCGTGCACAGGTATACGCGAACAGGTGAAAGTGAAGATGGTTTGTATGGTGGTGGGGTGCAGGGTAGTACAACATGCTGCAAACATGGTAAGAACGGAAGAAAGGGAGGAAAAAAGTAAAGCCTTGGAACGTAATATTTTGAAATATATGAAATGGATATAAAATATTTAGAACATTTTTGGCCTAGAAAGACTAGATATTAGAAGATGCTCGTGGATTGCATGTATAAATAACTCCACCCCCAAAAACAACAAATATAACTTTTACAGACTTTGTAAATAAATATGTGTTAATTTGTCCACATTAAAAGCCCTAGCCTAATTAGTAAATTAATACTAACTTTTCAATTACAATTATTTATCATTTAATACTTCATTCCTTTTAATCTCCCACAAGTCTGTGCTCATCCATCTACATGCCATTCCATCTACTTGCAATTCATCAGTCTTTCTGCATTTATGCTATGGCTAAAAACCCCCAAACAATAAAACACTGCCATATTATGAAATGTGCACCATATAAATGATAGTAAATGTTCAACAAATTTTTTGTTTGTTTCAGAGAGGCTTATAGCAGAGTCCGTGGCCAACATGGATTTTGAAATTCCGGACGATATTGGTAAATTGTTAATTAATTACAATAATTAGCTATAAACTGATAATAAAATAGTACATGGATGGTAATTATAAAAAGATAGTACTTAAATGTTTAAAAACTTTTGTTACTAATTTTTCAATTTCATAAAAAGAAAACATCAGTTTATAATCATATTTTATTTATTTTAATGATCCTCCTTATTTGTAAAATAAAATTATTTTTAGATTTAACTCAATGCCCTGGGCTTGTAGAAATCAACAAACACACGCCCAACTGGAAAAAAGATATGATTGAAAAGAAAAACCAGGAGAAAATAGAAGAATATGTAGTAAGTATGATTTTAAATTGTAAACAAAAATGTGTAAGGTATTTTTGTTTCTAATTCTTTCATAGCACATTTTTTTGGTTTATGCTAAATACATTGGTTAATATAAAAGATTTAATTAACTAGTATTCAAAATAAGAACATGTGTTTAAAATTCTTCTTTGGGTTAAATCTAAACCAGATCCATTATCAATATTATAATAAGCTTGAATCCTTTGTTTGTGTGTATTGTGGCAAACATATTCTGTCTATTTCGTTAAAAAACTCTGATCAATATTTCATTGAAAACAACTCTAGTATTGCCTGTAGTACCCAGAAGGTGTGTTATACAAATGAAATTGATGAATATCTTAGTTATATAAGCCTGAGGATCTTTAATGAGTTTTGTGTGGCTCGCAATAAATCAGTTTTTTCTATTATTTTAATCTTAAATTTACCATGTTTACCTCTCTAATATATGCAAATTATAATGGAATTTAATAACTCTTCAATTATTTTTAACGTCATTTTAGATTTACGAGTGGCAAACATGACCCTGTGTAAATTTTTATTTAGAAATCAGTACGTACAATTTTGTTTTCCACAGAAAAATATTTTGAGACAAAGAGAGCAGGAAGCTAAATGGAAGAATGTGCCAGAATGGAAAAGAAAAATTTTACAAAAGAAAGAAGAGGAGGTCAGCTACTTATTTATAATTATTGCTTTATTTTTTACATTTTTAAAGAGTTTCATCCCCTCACCACTAAAGCTTGGTCTCTTTTGTGTCTTTTTTAGAGTATAATGGAAACTTTTCTCAAATTTAGTGACTTTTGATAAGTTTTTGGATGTATTTGTTTTTTTTAGAAATACTAATTCCTGACATATATCAGCACCATTGTCTAAATTGTATTTAGATGTAGATAAAAAAATAAGAAGATAATTTACAATTTTTCTTTCCTTTACTAAAAAGTTTTTTTTTAAATGCTAAGTTTTCTTTTAAGTACACGTTAACATTTGTTGAAATTTATTACTTTATTAATGTTCTATTAACTTAAATTTACTGCAATTTAATCATTCCTGCCTAAATCTTTGATAGAAATTATCAAATTGAGTATGAAAGTTGCGTATTTCTTCTAAAAAATTATATTAATTATAGGAGCAAACAACTAAAACAGCTCCACCAGAAAAAGAAAAGAAACCTGTAGAACAGCAACCGACAGAAAAAGAAAAGAAAGTTAGCAAGAAGGCACCGGTGCCAGCCCCTCCTCCAAAAGATGATTTTGTGCCTCCCAAACCAAAAGGTAGTTGCATTTTTTTTTGTTACGAAAAGCAATGCCCAGGCAAAAGCATAAATAAAACTAATGTGGGTCACATGAATAAAAAAAAGCTCGTGCTATGAATGAAGGACCCATCATGATATGATAAATACTATATGCTTTAAAACAATGCAGCTGTATGCCAAAGTGTAATAACATTTCCATCAAAGAGATATTCATAGACATGCAATATTGAAATTGGTCTGTGCCACAGGAAACAGTATGCCTATGTGATCATCACAGGCAACAGTTGCGTCAACTTTTTATAAATGGTTTAACTGACCTAATTCAAGATGGAAGATGAAGGGAACACTTTGGCTCAATGTCACCCTTTGACCCATATTTTTGGATGCCCTTTAGATTAACGAGGGATTGATTTTAAAATAATAAACATATATATATATATATAAACACCACCTTTTGGGACAATATATTATCATAATGGAACGCACTATGTTTATGATGCCATTTTGAAAATGAATGATGTAGGAAAAAAAATATATAATAGCGAAATTTCTTTTTTTTTTTTACCAGAAAAATCTCTCTCCTACATAGAAAATATTTTACAAAACAACTGAAATTTTCTTCAAAAAAATATTTATAAAAAATGACTGAATCCATCCCTCATTAATCTAAAGCAGATCCAAGTTTTTCCAATCCATAGATGCTTTTCATATTATTATTCATGTTATAAGAATGGGATGATTTGTGAGAACTGGGGAATCAGAAATATTGGAATTGTTTAGGCTATAGTCATTTGCGAATTTTAACCCATTTTCTGATTTTTCATCTGATTCATTTGACATTATTCCTACCTATTAGGAATCTGTAGATTATAGATTTGATTATTGTATTGTAACCAGTTAACATTGTGGCATCATCTTACCACTACGCAACACCCTGTTCAACCTATCTGGATTACCTCCCATTATGAGTAACCCTGGCAGTTGCCATTGTAGTTTGTAACAAATAACATTTTCTATTTCATCATAGCTGTTCTCAGTGCAATCAAGAAACTCATCAGTGCATTGTCTATTCATTTAGGTGACATTGTGCCTGCTGCTCTCAGCATAGATCCAGAAGAGCTTGCAGCAATGCCACCCTGGAAACGTGAGCTCTTATTTAAAAGAGACAAGGTTCCTATTACATTTTCGAATGAGTTTAATCCAGAAGATGAAGATGGGTCAGCTCAAGGCGGTGAAAATTCTGATGCGAGTTGATCTAGCTTTTAAGAAATGAGTGTTTTTTTCTAATTGCGTCAATGACAAACTTGGAATGAAAGTTTCTTGTTATATTGTAAACCACAATGGTGCTGTCATGAAAATATTATATCTTTATATCATGATCCATAATGATTAATGAAAAATAATTTTAAACAATGTAAAAATTTAGTATGATATCTGTTAATTTCTTTGCTATAAATTTAATGTCAAATCCCTGATTTATCTACTGTTTATTTTAAATCCACTTGGGGAATGTGTTTTTTCTTTTTTATAAAAATTGTCCTGTTAAGACGCAACACAGTATGCTTTGGTGGTGAATGTTAGGCATAAGGTGCTGAGCTCGTAAAGTAAATTATCGCCATCGTTCTAAATAATCATCCATTATTTCTTGCTACTTCATTGTTGTTATAAGACACCATTACTATGGACTGATTTTAAAGTGTATAATTATTTTAAGATAGATATTTAAAATGAATATATATCTAATGTATTTTTGAGGCTATTTACATAATTAAATTTGATCTTTTGTGTCAGATTGTTATACTTCTCAGCCATCAACTGTTGCAGTAATTTTTTAATTTTTGGTCAAGTATTTTGTACATAATTATAATGAATTTTAAATTATGTCAGTACAGTAAAAAAAAATTTACTCCAATTAGTCTAAAAACACAAATGTCTACCAGAGCAACTCGCTGTATATTTAGACAACATTTATGTAGAATAGTTGAAATATTTATAGCTTCAGTTATTTACAGTTGTGTAGTCAGATTTCAAAGTAAGAACATTTATCACTAAAGCCAAAATTAAAAATCATTTTGATGAGGAAAAATTACAAATTTGTTCAATGCCATTATAACTGGGCACATTGATTTTTTTATAGTGCGCTTGTGAATTTTTTATTTTTTTTAAATTTCAATTCTTTGTATTTTTATTTTAGTATCAGATATATGTTTCATATAATTATTTTTAATTGTGAATTATTTATTAATATATTAATTCTGAAATTTTTAATTCTTTTGAGTTTGTATATATATATATATATTGCTATGAACCACATTTATACGTCTGTAGACACTGGATCCTGCGTATTTAGTAAATGGAAGTTTTCCTCCCTAAATTGTCATATTTGTATTTTTTTTTTGAATTTCAATTATGAAAATTAAATGTTTGCAGAATCATGTGGTAAATGATGGTCAAATAACCCGAAATCAATACAAATTAAAACTAAAAAAGAATCTTTTAATGAAAGATACGCAAAGTGAAAGATATGAAATCATCTAGGATCATGACTATATTGATTATTATTGAACTTTTTTTTTTTTAGCTTGTGATCCATACTTTGATGTGATTATAGCATGGTTATCTCAAATCCTAGTTATTTTATGACTTATGTCGTATTAATTTTTTTTGCTATTTAATATTCTTTCTAAAATGCCAGCAGCACTCACCACTAATTTATTTAAAACCATATTGGGTGAAACTGTTCTCATCTTCATGTCATATGCCAATACCAAAATGTCTGGTGACACATCTTCATTATTTGTTACTATCCTATCCTGCAGGTGTTAATGTCTTGAATTAGGTGAAAATGTCTATGCTCACATTTTATTTATTTTTGTCAAGGTTACTGTTTAGTTGCAGTAAGTAATAATGAGTGTATGTAGAATTTCGCCAAAAAATTATGAAAGTAAATGAGATAAAGCTGTGTATTGCTGGAAACTGATTTGTCAACTTTTCATATTTACGTTCAATTATAGTTTACTAATTTACTTTCTTACCTTTGTGATAAATATTTTGCATTTGCTAAGCTACGTTCTGTGTTTGCTGATCATATTTTTTCCCAGTTATTTTCAATGGCTGTAGTTTAGTGAAAAAATGTTTTAATAGTGTTTTTACTTTGCTAGTCATGTATTATTTCGCTTTTGTATGTATAGTTATCCTTTTTCATTTACTCTGTTTCAATATACAGTTAACCCCTTTCCCCCTTCCCATTTTTTTTCCTTCAAATTTTAAAGCTTTTCTATTTGTTGTTTAAGTGTTATAATGTTTCTGAATTTTGTCAAAATTTTCAACTCTCAACATCTTTTAGAGGAACATTTGTTCGGTTACAATTTTCAAACTCTGGAAAATGTACATCTTAGTGTAGCATTTCTAAATCTAATTTGGTCTTTTATTATTTTTGTGTGTGTGGAGGAAGCTATTAGGAATTTGTGGACATTGTATCAATATTTATTGGCATCTTTTTTTTTTGTTTCCAAATAAATATTTACTCATGAAAAGAAGTATATTTAAACTGTAATACAATTATTCTTTTCGACTAAAAGAAAAAAAGTAGAAATGAAAAACAAATGTAAAATGTAATTATGATTTCTTGAATCGATTGTATGTCTAGTTGAATGCACCAACTTAAAAGTGACTGTTTTTTTTTTTAATCATAAATTTTTCTGTGACTACTTGATACATGTATTAAAAAGATCAGATAGGTGCAAACTAATATTATAAAACTCTATACATTCATTATTAAATAATTTTCCTATCACAGTGTCTCAGGTATGCCCAGAATCTTGTGTTTAATGGTATTAAAAAATATAAACGATGTGTACACAGAAAATACATTTGCGATATATAAACCAATTTTTTTTTCTGAAGTCATCTCAAAAAGATAATGGCAGTTATAGATGTTAAAAGTTTTCTCTTGTTATCCTTTTAAAATTATTTTTTTATATAAAAAGTTAAATTGACACAATTTTTTAGTTTTTACTATTCAATATTACTGCAATGTGATTGGTTGTTTTTTTTTTAATATTATTGTCTTATGCAATCATGGAAAAAAAACTTTTTTTTCAAAGTTTTACATTTGTCATTTTTGCATTTGCACACAAAGTTTTCCCACCCACATTTTGTATAAAAAAACCTAGAAGTATGTGTAAAAAAAAAAACAACCCACAAGATTTTTAAAAAATATTTCCACACAGAAAACTATGAAATATAAATCAAATAATTATAGTTGACTTATTTCGCTCAAATAATAACTAAGTCTTTGGTCTTCCATATGATTGTTAATCACATAAGGAAAGTTTTATCTCAGTGTAGTTTTCTAATGGATTTAGGACTGAGGTGATACCATGTAACATATATATTTTACCAGAGCCTTACCAGAGCGCCAGCCTTGGCATTACGTATACTTGTTCTCTTTATAGGCTGGCTTCATTAATGTTCTTCCAATAAGAAATTCATTAAAAAAAAAAGATACTGAATTGCATTATTTCTGTAAACTTCATCTCATCAAACAAATAAAATTTTATACAATTTTAATTTTGTTTTGAGGTTATTTTTTTTCGGCTTCAAAATAATTGGCAATTAAGTGCGCATCTTGTTTTTTTTTTGTCTGCCTGAAGAAAAGTCCATAATATGCCTCAAAACCAGTTAGTTAGGGCAACACTCTCTCTTTAGGTCAGAGAGGAAACTAAGCTGTCGACAAGTTTTGAATGCCAAAGAAGAAGTGTTGGCTTTAAAACAATTTACTTTTTTTTTTGATAGAAACTAACCAACTTGACAGGGAAAAAAAAAATCAACAACAGTTTCCTTATATGGATTAACAAATTAGATCAACTGCATAAGACATTATAATATTGGTGTATTGATAGATATCACATTGTGTCAGAAAATTGAAAACAATTAGGTAAAAACAACTTAAATGAGAAAATAAAAATATCAGATCAGCAAGATATTGTCTAAAAATTTCAGATCTTTTAAAACTAATACAAGTATATACGTATAAATGTAACAGATTCAACTAACTCAGATTAAAAAAAATGATAAGTATGTTGCTATGAAATACCACTGTTATAAAACAACAACTCTGAAGCCAGTTTTTAAAAGATGCAAAATTGATCCAAATATTGCATTGCTCTTATTCGATTCAATTAAGGAAATAAAACGAATACAAAAATATATTCAATATGAGAACAAACATGCAGCCATTAGTATGTTACTATATACCAACACAAAAAATACTCAGTTAATGTACAAATGTGTTTTAACACAAGCAATTAGTAACAAAAAATAATTCAGTATTCATAGCATGTTCATTATTTGACAAAAGATGTACGATTAAACATTTAGTTCAAAATGCGCTAATCGCATTAAAAACACAAGTGAAGAGTCCAAAAAGAAGAGATCAGTAGTTTTATTAAAACTTATTGATGGACAGCATTGTGCTTGAAAGAGATGCACCTAAGGCCAGTAAGGAACATGATTTGTTGAAATAAATGTTCAAACTGATTACAGTGACGAAGTGGTTTACTAGCATTAAAATTATAAATAAATCAACCGTCTCAGCAGTTTAAAATAGGATATACACTGTATTACAATGCAGCGAGAAAATAATATGGTTCAATTAGTTTCAAAAAATGTCTTTACAGCAGAGATAAGCAAAGATATTATAATTAATAAAATTTAACAGATCATTTTATTTATTTCAAATAAAGATTTAAATATCAAGTTTCTATATCTTCAATGAAGCTGAAAAAATAGAATTCGTTTACTTTATTTTTTTTTAACAAGTAGTTTACTATGAAAATTTAAAATTCAAGAGGATGTCTGTGTGCGAGTAAAGTACAAGATGGTAAGAGCATTTCTTTCTCTCCTATTAATCACTGTTATCTAACATAATTAAAATCTTCTGTTAAAAAAAACAACTTTAAAAAATGTCTATTGACTGCTATTCACGTATGATCATAGAAAGGTGTTTTAATGCAGATTGTCTGGTAAATGCTATTAAAGAAACATAACATGACTAAAATTATTTTTTTAGTATTTTAAGCAGAATATATAACATTTTACAGAAAAATAACATGGCATTTAAGCGCTAGACTATTTTTAGTATATTGATCCATCACTGTATCAATTCGCTGTTAATAATTCAAAAGATTGCATGAAAAATAAATCAACAACACTGCAGCAACTGTTGGTGATATTAGGGAACTAACAGCAGTGAACCATTAGACTCTATAATGACCCATACCTTATAAACGAAGAATAAATATTGGGAGTATAAAAAGGAAATGGTTTAAAATGTCACAAGCAGAATCATTTTTAACTTTCTCCTGACCTTGTTGATGCATTTATGAAAAACAGTAACATGGCCTTTTTTTTTTTTTTTCGCTTTATGGTTTAATCCCTTTATAAACTTATTTCCAGCAGTTTTTTTTTTAAAAAGTCAAAATGTTAAACATAAATTTTTTTTTTAAAAATGATGTTCTCAAAGTTGGGGTAGGAAATATACATAAATAAAATGTATTTATTTTCTTAAAATTTATTATATGTGATATGGGAGCGAAAATAAAAAGTTGCTGTTAGTTAAATACAATTAACATTTCATCAAGTGGGAAGAAGAGATTAGTAAAAAAAAAATTACATCAAGAATAATACACTTTTCTAATGTGAACAAAAAAAAAAAGTTAAAGCGTGACCAATAGTGAATTATATGATCATGAATTATAACAAGAGATGAAGTTATTAAACGGTTAGAACAATTATGCATGATGCCTAAATACGTCAGTAAATTTAATAAAAAAAAAATAATTCACAAACATAAAATGTAAAGATGATTAACTTTTGAATCATAATCAATAAATCTTAACATACAACAAGGAATTCACTAACAAACAAAAATTGGGTGATATTTAACTTTTGCTGTAAAGTGCCTATCTATATGTCATAGTGGTCAAAAGTCCATTTTATCAAGATTCATCCATCAATAGTAAAAGAGATGAACAAAAACTATTGTTAATTGTTGTTACTATTTGTGCTGACATTTATCAATGTTTGTTCAAGAAATATCATTTGGTAAATTGCCAGATAACTGGGGAAGAAATATTATGGATACGCGAATAGTACTGCCAATGGCCCTAATTTTCTATACACCAACTAGGCATGCATTCAAAGACCCTGGCTGTGCAATAAAAACACAACGAAATAGTCAGGAACATAATATGGACCCTGGGTTAGAAGGCGGATGCACTACCACAAGTATTTTAGGATATACAAAATTGAAATTTCCAAAGCTGCAAAACTGATTTTTTTTTTTTAACAATTCTCTAGCACATAAATCAATGTGCATTTATCACATAAACTGCTGAATACAAACAGGTTGCCATTTTTCATTGAATTAAACAAATTTAAGATTTACATTATAAAACTTATTTAAAAAAAAAAAAAAAAAAAGGCTTATTTAAAATAAAGCATTATTTCAAAAGAAAGAAATGTATTGTCTACAAACAGACCCACAACAGACCCACACAAAAAAACTCACTAGAGTACAGGTATACATTTAAGCCGAAAGGTTTACTGAAAGTCACACAACACAAAGTGCAAAAGCTCACTTGCAATATTGTTGCAAATTATAAATCGAAATTAACTTTCAAGAATTGATTGGTTTTAAAAAAAATATAATTTTCATCTATAGGGATTCATGGTGCAGAATATAAATGTAAAATACTTTTAAATTTGAACTTGATCTTTCCTAAAAACAGTTTGAATTCTGGATTGTTCAAGTCCAAAGTCAGTTTTTCTTAAATAAATCAGATAAAATCGATTTATCCTTTCCGGTACCTGATCAAATCCATTTTTAAAGTTCATTTTTACAGAAAAAAATGATAAATTTAAGTGTTATATGTTTATTATTTGAATGGTTAATACACTAAGCTCATAATATGTGTATGAGTTATTCCAATTCTCTGAGCATAGAGGTTAGTATGTATGACTGTATCTACAGCATTTGAGCTCTAGCTTTTAGTTTCAAGCTTCTCATTAATTTTTTAAATTCTAATGCAGTAATCAAAAATAATTTGCAACATAATAATGAAATTGACATGTACCAACAGTATTAACTATCAAAAAATATATATCTAAAAAATGTATTACACAATAACAGTTGGGAATTATAAAAAAAAGTAACAAAATTGACAATTATACTCTATTTTCATTGTTGTATTAAATTTTTCCTTTATCTAATTAACCGATCTAAAATAAGAAATATTAACATTTAAGGTTATTTTCAATTTGCGTTGGGGTCGTGTGGTGTAGAGGGCTTGACTGTAAGGGTCCTGGGTTCGAACCTCATTTGGGATTTTTCGTCAGGTCTTGGTGAAAGTGTCCAAGTCTATTCAGCTTTAAAGGGTACCCGACTGTAAGTTGTGGGAGTCAAGGTGGCTGAGCATTGTGCTAAGCACACAATTCCTTCATATGCCGAGGCTATTGAAACCGATGAATTCTTCACTTCCTCTTCCCAGATGAGCCCGTAGGGAACTTTAAAGGTAACTCTGGTAACCAGTGTGTGTGTGTGACATATTTTTTTATGAGTTTATAGTTTCATTGAAGATTTTTATTGCTTAAAATAGGATCTGGAGGGTTCTTTTATTACCAAAAATGTAATATATAAATATATGGGAAAAAAAAAGGTCTGAAATTTCACTAGCTGTCAATATAATGTCTAAACAATTTATAAGGCTTCCCAACAAGATAAAATATACTTTTCTAAGTAACAAAAAAAAATGTATGCAGTTTGTGATAAATTTTATACTGAACTTTGTCCAAAAAACATGTCCTGGTTTCAAGTGCTGATATGTTAAAGTGAAGTTGGAAGTCAGGATGATAAGACAAAGTAAAAAAAAAAAAAAAAAAAATTAAATTTTGAATCTAAAAATAGATACTTTAAAATATAAAAAATCCAATATCTGTTCACTGTGCACTTAGTATGACAGGGCACATAACATGAAAGTTGTCATAAAAAGTATAAGGGCAAAATCGAGTAATGATAATATATGATTCTTAGCTTAAAACTGATTACAACAGCCTCGTTGAAAAAGACAATGATGTTGAGTTAGTGGCTCTCAGTTAAAAGTACACCTCAAAATTAATTAAAGCTTGTCGAAACATAAAAAAAATATTTTTTTTTTTTTAAATACAGACAATGTAAATAAAAAAAGAAAACCACACACAAAATTTGTTCACGTGTATTCTTTAAAAAATACTTCAACTGATAAAGAACAAAAAAGGTAAAAAATGGGAAGAATGAATCAAAAGATGATAAAAGCAAATGGTGAAAACTTGTTGGAAATATTCAATAGGTAAATATGAGTTTATATACGAGTCAAAAAATTTTATAGTTTGACAGGAAGCATGATTTAAAATTAATTCTTGTCAAAAATAAAAAAAAAAACATATAAAAATTGCACTCTTTATTAATACTTAATTTATGCTTAAAAATAATACTTAAGTTTCCATCAATTTAGATTGCTACTGTGTAGTTTTCACTATTTTTTAACATCACTAACATTTTCTATGTTAAAACAACGCAGATCCTAACAAGTTAAAATGTAGAAGAAAAGAAAAATCTATTGATGACATTACTCAGCTTGAATCATCTGCGGCAGGTTGGATGAGTTGAAAGGTGGAGTACTCGTGTTTAAAACATCCAAATATGTACTTCCCAGGACCATGCGGGGTACGACCCAACAGGAAGTTTGCAAAGATTTGTTCATAGCTGTCGAGTGTCAAAGGATAACGCCCATTCTAAAAAAAAAAATAAAAACTTAAGCGTATGATCAAAACAAAAAGAATGGGAAAATTTAAACTGCTTTTACTGGTGTTGATTGTAAAACAAAACAACCTACTTACATCAGTCATCTTGCTGTAAGCCATATTTGTTAGCTGTTCCAGTTCTTTGGGATCAACCTGAAGATCCACCATTTCTTTGTAGAACTGCAAAAGTTCATCAGGGGTGAGAACTTCATCAGCTGATTAAAATAAAACACAGAAGTTTTCAATGGTTTGGGAGAAGTGAATTATTGACTGCAAAGAATGGCATGTTTTCATTGCATTCATGAAAATAAAAATAAAAACTTAGCTGAAAAAAAATATAAACTGTATTAAATATGACCAAAAAAAAATTTACTCTTCGTCAAAAACCTAAGTATTAAATAAAAGAAAAATATCCTTTTAAACAATTTTTAATCTCCGGTTTCTAGGACACCTATACTTTTATCAGAAATATAAAAAGCTGAAACTCTCAACATACTAATTATCTTCTTCTGGAATGTGATGATAACTGTAAGATTTCAGATTTATAATACTTTTGTTGACGTATTAGCAAAACATCATCTTTGAGCTATTTTCGACTAATTAAACTCTTTAAACAAAGCACTTATACATATATAACGCGGTTAAATATATTAGGTGGATTGAGCAGCGGGAGGTGCACCTGATGCGCGCTCAAGGGCCCAACTTGTGGGTGGGGGGACGACACAAAAAATTTTATTTCCTATTTGATGTATCCCTTTATTTCAAGGAACACTATTTACTTTTGGGCCTGGTGCACTAACCGAAACTTTGCCTCTCTAAATAACTCACTATTTCTGTCAATCATATCAAAGAGTACTTTTGGCATAAGTCGTAGCCAGACTGGAAAATTGCTCATTCCTTTGCATCCCGGCAATATGTGTGACCAGATTTCATACCAATCATCTAGAGAGGCTATCAAATCTGAAAATAAAATAAAAGTGTCTCCAGTAAATTGATGTCATATCATTTGAATGACAAAAAAATTACAACTGATACAAATGTTTGCATCCAGTGACAAATAAATTACAACTGATACAAATGTTTGCATCCAGTGACAAATAAATCACAACTGATACAAATGTTTGCATCCAGTGACAAATAAATTACAACTGATACAAATGTTTGCATCAAGTGACAAATAAATTACAACTGATACAAATGTTTGCATCCAGTGACAAATAAATTACAACTGATACAAATGTTTGCATCAAGTGACAAATAAATTCCATCCATTTTTTTGTATCATTAGTGACATTTGAATGCAGCCTATATTTAAAAAACACAACTGGCTTCCATTTAAAAATACTTACGATGCCCACACTCTGCTTCTGATTTTTCAAAGAGAATTTCAAAGAAAGTTTTGTGAATCTCTACACACTGAAGAGATCTATGATTATCAGACGGCCATCCAGTAAACTTGTGAATTTTCTGAAAATAAAAGTGTATATGTGCAACAAGTCAAAAGTTAATTAGATTAAAATCTTAAAACAGAATGCATCATCCAATGCATGTTGTCAGTGGCACAACTGGGGGGAGGGAGGGGGCCCCCCAGACCAAATCATCAATACATATTTTACTATATAAAGTTACTAAAAAGACTGTCAAACTGTCTTTTTTCTATATGTGAGCCCCCCTTCCCCCCAGCATTTTTTTCTATATGTGAGCCAGCATTTTTGCTGGTTGCGCCACTGCATGTTGTATAACAAGACATGAAAAAATTGAACACTAGTTTAAAAAATTAAAAAAAAAACAGCTAAAAAAAAAGTCGAAAATGCTGGCTTTACTTCCAGCTTAAATGTAACATCTAGCCCTTTTATTTAAATACTGCCATCAAACAGTACAGGTGTGTTTGTCCTGAGACTTTTCATGTACAATTAAAGGCGGTCTGTTTTTCTTTGATTGATATAGTTGACTCCCATCTTCCCCCCTCCCCACCATAAAAAAAAAAAATAATCAGACAGTATGGATGAGTTAATGTATGACATCAAAAGAAAGTCTTAGTTTTGACAATATTAATTTAAATTGACATTAATGAGAAATTAACAGTTAAGAAATACAATAATCTGTAGCCAGCCAAAAAGACAAAACATGGCCCAAAAATATGACGCATCTGTTCACTTGCGTTATATAAAAATATGCACTTTCATTAAAAAATTGTTTATTTATGACCAATAAAAGTTATAAAATTTCTACCTAGTGCAATATTGGTTAAACTACATAAGAATAAAAATAGACCTTAAAATAAAAAGACTTTTCATACAAATCTGAGCCCTACTGATACGATCTTTCTTGTTTTATAATATGAATTTAACAAAAGAAAGTTTTCTTGTAGTGCTGAAAAGCATCAACAGGTAAAAACCCGTATTTTTTTTTCTGGTACCAGCCATAGATATTGCTCCACACCCTAACCCTATCCCTAACCCTAACCCTAATCCTGAAAAAAAAATTCTGAAAAAAAAAATTATATATGCCATGTCCCTTATACCATAATATAATGTTTATGGCTGGTGCCGGAGCCACTGCAAAATAATTGAGGTAAAATAATATTTTTTTTCCCACAGTAAATGATCTTTATCTTTCTGTTTACCTCCATTACTCTGTCAATGCTGTGACTCTCTAAAACTCCACCTGCATTGGGTTCTGAAATAAAAAAGTAAATCCAGTGAATTCATTTGCATCTAGTTTGAATTTATTTTTTTTCTCCAGATTTCCTCAACACAACAATTAACAGATATCCTATAAGAATTTAAAAAAAAAATTTTAATTTCCCGGAAAAGATACTTTACACTTACCCAGAAACTTAAAGTAGTACTGAAGTTTTTCTCTCTGAAAGGGAGAGAGTTCCAGAGTGTGAGGCATCTTCTATTTGACAAACAAAAGGATAAAAAAAAATATTGCACATGGGATAACTTGAAATGAACAAATATTTTGATAGATATAAAAAAAAAAAATAAACAGCAACCAACAACAATCACTTACCTAAAAAAAAAGCTTATAAAATATATATTTGGAATTATTTTTCTTCACTGAATTTAGAATTTCAGGACTTGCAATGAAAAGATACACACAAAACACATAACCACAGGAAATATCTTTCTTCTCACATTTATTTCGAAGTTTCAGTAAGGAAACTATGACCTACATAAAAATGTGTAGCCAATAACTGCTGTAGTTTAGTTTTATAGATGTCTATGGTAAGTTGTAAAAGAAAGAAGAGTCTTAACTTTTTATGAATCATTAAAAAAAAAAAAAAAGTTATTTTACACTGTGTAGAAAATAAATGATATGACTTGAAGTCAAATCTTTTTAAGAAAGGCATTTAGTATTTTGCATTTCATATAAAACCCCTGTACAATATTTTTTTACAAGATTCTAAGATTGATATGATTTTATATGACAGCAAGTCATTTTTTTTCCAAGCCAATCAACTATAACAGGCAATTAATTTTTAACTATGACTAAATGTAAAGTACCCTATATCAACCATGTGATGAAAAAACAAGCAAATCAATACAGTTCATGAACAACATGTCAAAATATTTGTTCAGATTCCAAGTTGTTTGAGCTCGAGGCTGTTCAAATTCTGAGGTACCACCAGAACTGGCTTTCTATAGAATTTAACAAAATAAAGACATTTGTAATTCTTAGTATTATTTTTTTTTCTACTGTATTGTTTACTGAATGGACACAAAAACTGGTTATACTTTCAAAATTCAAATGAGGGGAAAGATTTATATGCATTACTTGGACATTTAGTTCCACCTGAAATAAAAAAAAAAATTTGTTCTATTTATATTAGTTCTAAATTTAAACTAAAAAGATTTTGCCACAATATTTTTTCTACTGAATTATCTGCTAATTTGCCAACATTTATAAAAAAAATATATTTTTTAAATAAAATTAGTGAAAGTCATAAAACTTAAATTTTACTTTAAAAATACCTTGCATATGCTGATGATATAACATTGATAGGAAAGCTAAGCAAGGATATAGCTAAAGCATTCTTAGAATTAGAAACAGCAGCTCAGAAAGCAGGTTTATCAGTAAACAAATCAAAGACTCAATACATGCTATTACAAAGAAATGAAAAAGAAGGAAAAGAAAAATCATTCAAAATCAGTGATAGAGCATTTGAAAGAGTAGAAAACTTTAAATACCTGGGATCAACCATAAGTGAGAAAAATGATATAATGATAGAGATCAAAAACAGAATAGAAGTAGGGAACAGAATATATCATACACTGCATAAAATACTGAAAAACAGACAGATCTCCAGAAAACTTAAAAAAAACCATATACAAGACAATGATCCGACCAGCAGTAACATATGGTAGTGAAACATAGACATCAGCAAACAAGCAGAAAATATGCTAAACACTTGGGAAAGGAAAATATTTAGGAAAATATATGGGCTAGTAAAGGACAATAACGAGTGGAGAAGTAGAACTAACTCAGAGCTGTACAAACTGTACAAAGAACCAAATATAACAGCTGAAATCAAAATGAATAGATTGAGGTGGGTAGGGCACATAGAAAGAAAGGAAAACAACAGAGGTCCAAAAGTAATATATAAGGCAACGCCCAATGAGAAAAGGCCTAAAGGCAGACCAAGAAGCAGATGGTTGGAGGAAGTGGAGAAAGACCTTAAAGCCATAGGAGTGAGAGTGGAGGAAGAAGACCATGGATCGGGAAAAGTGGAGAAGAGTAGTATGGCAGGCCAGGGCCCTAAATGGGCTGTGGAGCCAAAAGAAGAAGAGAATAGAAAGTCATAAAAAAAACTCAACAAATGAACATATTATGGCAGAGAGGACGGAAAGATTAAGAAACTATTCACACCCGCTTTGCAAATGTCTTAAAAATCTAAAACCTTAATGAACCAGTTATTCATTTCATCTAAATCTAATAGAATTTATAGTTCATATAAATAATATGTTCCTAAAGCCTAAATCGGAAACATCAAGTACATTTTTTTATGCCATTTCATATGTGATGACAATCACTGATGAGCATCCTCAAGACTGTAAGTACTGCTCTCAATTACCAGGAAGCTAATCCATGTTGTAATTATCATTTAAAAATAACAACAAAGAACTTTAATCTTTATAAAGTACTTAAGATGTTAGTAGTAGTAATACTTAATACAAAATTACTTAATCATTGACTTTGACTCAAAATATAACATTCTAGTCATGGACAAGGGGTGGGTTTTCTTTATCAATTGCAGGTTACAATTGTGTTGGTAAATTTTGACCAGTGGACC
Source organism: Bulinus truncatus (assembly GCA_021962125.1). NCBI lineage: Eukaryota > Metazoa > Mollusca > Gastropoda > Planorbidae > Bulinus > Bulinus truncatus. Next base: position 1,008,377 of record JAGDYQ010000243.1, read on the forward strand.
AGACCAAGGGCTGATTCAAAATATATATATATATATATAATAATAGTATTAGAGTGATGACATGAACTAGTATAAATTACGTGTAAACGTCATAACTTAAAAGGCTAGTACTGTGCTTCACTCAGAAACAAGTTGTGGACTGTAGTTTGCCCCTGACTGGTATAGACAAATACTATCAAATAGTGTCATTGTTATCTTTCTGTTTCAAACAATGAAAGTGAAATATCATGGACAAAATAAAATTTATGTCATTTTAAATGTTAAAATATAATAAGAAAGATAACGACTATTATCAGAAATATTTGCCTTTGTTTTTTACATAAATGTTCTCAATCATGTAAATCAGCAATAAGTCTAGGCCAAAAATGTATACATGTAATAACTTATTAAATAAGCATTTGATTAATTAAGTGAAATTGCAGTGATGGTCAGGCCTTAGCCTTAGGGCCATTCTGTCTCGTTTGGTGGTGAAATTTTAAAAGAATAAGCAAGGTGTATTGATATTTTAATCGCTGACAATAAATAACATCCGTGTGTGATTTCTAATGCCTTAATGCAATATCACTAATTTCATCAAAGAAGTATTTATGAAAAAAAAAGCTCACCTTTTTTGACACTGCACAAAAGAAAGTAGCAGAATACAGATTTGTTGTTGTTTTTAATCTTAGCTTGCACATGCGCAATGCTGCATTTTTCACATCTGGGACATTTATTTCACTGATCTATATGTATAGAAATATTTATAAATATACAAAGAGAAAGAGAGAGAGAGAGAGAGAGAGAGAGAGAGAGAGAAAAAGAAAGAAAGAGAGAGAGAGAGCTAAATACGGAGAAAAAGAGAGAGAGAGAGAGAGAATGGGAATATTTGGCAGCTAAGGGAATATGTAGGACCTTATGGGAATATTAGGAGCTTATGGGAATATGTAGGAGCTTAAGGAAATATGTAGGAGCTTATGGGGATATAAGAAGCTTATGGGAATATGTAGGAGCTTAGGGAAATATGTGAGAGCTTATGGGAATATTTGGGAGCTTATGGGAATATGTAGGAGCTTATGGGAATATTAGTAGCTTATGGGAACATGTAGGAGCTTAAGGGCATATGTGGGAGCTTATGGGAATATTAGGGGCTTATGGGAATATTTGGGAGCTTATGGGAATATTAGGAGCTTATGGTAATATGTAGGAGCTTATGGGAATATTAGGAGCTTATGGGAATATGTAGGAGCTTATGGAAATATGTAGGAGCTTATGGGGATATAAGAAGCTTATGGGAATATGTAGGAGCTTAGGGAAATATGTGAGAGCTTATGTGAATATTTGGGAGCTTATGGGAATATGTTGGAGCTTATGGGAATATGCGGGAGCTTATGGGAATATTAGGAGCTTATGGTAATATGTAGGAGCTTATGGGAATATGTGGGAGCTTATGGGAATATTAGAAGCTTATGGGAATATGTAGGAGCTTATGGGAATATTTGGGAGCTTATGGGAATATTAGGAGCTTATGGTAATATGTAGGAGCTTATGGGAATATTAGGAGCTTATGGTAATATGTAGGAGCTTAAGGAAATATGTAGGAGCTTATGGGGATATAAGAAGCTTATGGGAATATGTAGGAGCTTAGGGAAATATGTGAGAGCTTATGGGAATATTTGGGAGCTTATGGGAATATGTTGGAGCTTATGGGAATATGTAGGAGCTTATGGGAATATTAGTAGCTTATGGGAATATGTAGGAGCTTATGGGCATATGTGGGAGCTTATGGGAATATTAGGGGCTTATGGGAATGTGTAGGAGCTTATGGAAATATTAGGAGCTCATGGGAATATGTAGGAGCTTATGGGAATATTAAGAGCTTATGGGAATATAAGTTGCTTATGGAAATATGTAGGAGCTTATGGGAATATTAGGAGCTTATGGGAATATGTAGGAGCTTATGGGAATATTAAGAGCTGATGGGAATATTAGGTGCTTATAGGAATATGTAGGAGCTTATGGGAATATTAGTAGCTTATGGGAACATGTAGGAGCTTATGGGCATATGTGGGAGCTTATGGGAATATTAGGGGCTTATGGGAATATTTGGGAGCTTATGGGAATATTAGGAGCTTATGGTAATATGTAGGAGCTTATGGGAATATTAGGAGCTTATGGGAATATGTAGGAGCTTATGGAAATATGTAGGAGCTTATGGGGATATAAGAAGCTTATGGGAATATGTAGGAGCTTAGGGAAATATGTGAGAGCTTATGTGAATATTTGGGAGCTTATGGGAATATGTTGGAGCTTATGGGAATATGCGGGAGCTTATGGGAATATTAGGAGCTTATGGTAATATGTAGGAGCTTATGGGAATATGTGGGAGCTTATGGGAATATTAGAAGCTTATGGGAATATGTAGGAGCTTATGGGAATATTTGGGAGCTTATGGGAATATTAGGAGCTTATGGTAATATGTAGGAGCTTATGGGAATATTAGGAGCTTATGGTAATATGTAGGAGCTTAAGGAAATATGTAGGAGCTTATGGGGATATAAGAAGCTTATGGGAATATGTAGGAGCTTAGGGAAATATGTGAGAGCTTATGGGAATATTTGGGAGCTTATGGGAATATGTTGGAGCTTATGGGAATATGTAGGAGCTTATGGGAATATTAGTAGCTTATGGGAATATGTAGGAGCTTATGGGCATATGTGGGAGCTTATGGGAATATTAGGGGCTTATGGGAATGTGTAGGAGCTTATGGAAATATTAGGAGCTCATGGGAATATGTAGGAGCTTATGGGAATATTAAGAGCTTATGGGAATATAAGTTGCTTATGGAAATATGTAGGAGCTTATGGGAATATTAGGAGCTTATGGGAATATGTAGGAGCTTATGGGAATATTAAGAGCTGATGGGAATATTAGGTGCTTATAGGAATATGTAGGAGCTTATGGGAATTTGTAGGAGCTTATGGGAATTTGTAGAGCTTATGGGAAAATTAGTTGCTTATGGGAATATGTAGGAGCTTATGGGAATATGCGGGAGCTTATGGGAATATTAGGAGCTTATGGTAACATGTAGGAGCTTATGGGAATATGTGGGAGCTTATGGGAATATTAGGAGCTTATGGGAATATGTAGGAGCTTATTGGAATATTAGGAGCTTATGGGAATATGTAGGAGCTTATGTGAATATCTAGCAGCTTATGGGAATATGCGGAAGCTTATGGGAATAAGTGGGAGCTTATGGGAATATGTGGCAGTTGATTGTACTCCTGTTTAGTATTTGGCGATTGGGACTATAGGCTTTGTGTTTATTTTCAACCACGTAAGGTAAAATTTTAACGCATCAGTAAATTCTACTCCTATTTTTTTAATATTTGAAACGGACTATAAGCTTCGTTTCAATTTTCTGCTATTCAATGATCAAATGCCATGCATAAGTAGGTTCAAATCTATGTCAATTATCGAAAAAGAGAGATAAGGAAAAAAAAGAGAGAGAGAGAGCGAAATACGGAGAAAGAGAGAGAGAATGGGAATATTTGGGAGCTTATGGAATATGTAGGAGCTTACGGGACTATTTAGGAGCTTATCGGAATATAAGAACCTTGTGGGAATATGTCGGGGCTTATGGGAATTTTTGGGAGCTTATGGAAATATGTAGGAGCTTATGGGAATATTCGGAGCTTATTCGAATATGTAGGAGCTTATGGGGATATCTGGGAGCTTATGGGATATTAGGAGCTTATGGGAATATGTTGGTGCTTATGGGAATATTAGGAGCTTATGGGAATATTAGGAGCTTATGGGAATATTAGGAGCTAATGGGAATATTTGGGAGCTTATGGAATATGTAGGAGCTTACGGGACTATTTAGGAGCTTATCGGAATATAAGAACCTTATGGGAATATGTCGGGGCTTATGGGAATTTTTGGGAGCTTATGGAAATATGTAGGAGCTTATGGGGATATCTGGGAGCTTATGGGATATTAGGAGCTTATGGGAATATGTTGGTGCTTATGGGAATATTAGGAGCTTATGGGAATATTAGGAGCTTATGGGAATATTAGGAGCTAATGGGAATATTTGGGAGCTTATGGGAATATTAGGAGCTTATGGTAATATGTAGGAGCTTATGGGAATATTAGGAGCTTATGGGAATATGTAGGAGCTTATGGAAATATGTAGGAGCTTATGGGGATATAAGAAGCTTATGGGAATATTAGGGGCTTATGGGAATGTGTAGGAGCTTAAGGAAATATGTAGGAGCTTATGGGGATATAAGAAGCTTATGGGAATATGTAGGAGCTTAGGGAAATATGTGAGAGCTTATGGGAATATTTGGGAGCTTACGGAATATGTAGGAGCTTATGGGAATATTAGTAGCTTATGGGAACATGTAGGAGCTTATGGGCATATGTGGGAGCTTATGGGAATATTAGGGGCTTATGGGAATATTTGGGAGCTTATGGGAATATTAGGAGCTTATGGTAATATGTAGGAGCTTATGGGAATATTAGGAGCTTATGGGAATATGTAGGAGCTTATGGAAATATGTAGGAGCTTATGGGGATATAAGAAGCTTATGGGAATATGTAGGAGCTTAGGGATGTGAGAGCTTATGTGAATATTTGGGAGCTTATGGGAATATGTTGGAGCTTATGGGAATATGTAGGAGCTTATGGGAATTTGTAGGAGCTTATGGGAAAATTAGTTGCTTATGGGAATATGTAGGAGCTTATGGGAATATGCGGGAGCTTATGGGAATATTAGGGGCTTATGGTAATATGTAGGAGCTTAAGGAAATATGTAGGAGCTTATGGGGATATAAGAAGCTTATGGGAATATGTAGGAGCTTAGGGAAATATGTGAGAGCTTATGGGAATATTTGGGAGCTTATGGGAATATGTTGGAGCTTATGGGAATATGTAGGAGCTTATGGGAATATTAGTAGCTTATGGGAATATGTAGGAGCTTATGGGCATATGTGGGAGCTTATGGGAATATTAGGGGCTTATGGGAATGTGTAGGAGCTTATGGAAATATTAGGAGCTTATGGGAATATGTAGGAGCTTATGGGAATATTAAGAGCTTATGGGAATATTAGGTGCTTATGGAAATATGTAGGAGCTTATGGGAATATTAGGAGCTTATGGGAATATTAGGTGCTTATAGGAATATGTAGGAGCTTATGGGAATTTGTAGGAGCTTATGGGAATTTGTAGAGCTTATGGGAAAATTAGTTGCTTATGGGAATATGTAGGAGCTTATGGGAATATGCGGGAGCTTATGGGAATATTAGGAGCTTATGGTAACATGTAGGAGCTTAAGGGAATATGTGGGAGCTTATGGGAATATTAGAAGCTTATGGGAATATGTAGGAGCTTATTGGAATATTAGGAGCTTATGGGAATATGTAGGAGCTTATGTGAATATCTAGCAGCTTATGGGAATATGCGGAAGCTTATGGGAATAAGTGGGAGCTTATGGGAATATGTGGCAGTTGATTGTACTCCTGTTTAGTATTTGGCGATTGGGACTATAGGCTTTGTGTTTATTTTCAACCACGTAAGGTAAAATTTTAACGCATCAGTAAATTCTACTCCTATTTTTTTAATATTTGAAACGGACTATAAGCTTCGTTTCAATTTTCTGCTATTCAATGATCAAATGCCATGCATAAGTAGATTCAAATCTATGTCAATTATCGAAAAAGAGAGATAAGGAAAAAAAAGAGAGAGAGAGAGAGAGAGAGCGAAATACGGAGAAAGAGAGAGAGAATGGGAATATTTGGGAGCTTATGGAATATGTAGGAGCTTACGGGACTATTTAGGAGCTTATCGGAATATAAGAACCTTATGGGAATATGTAGGGGCTTATGGGAATTTTTGGGAGCTTATGGAAATATGTAGGAGCTTATGGGAATATTCGGAGCTTATTCGAATATGTAGGAGCTTATGGGGATATCTGGGAGCTTATGGGATATTAGGAGCTTATGGGAATATGTTGGTGCTTATGGGAATATTAGGAGCTTATGGGAATATTAGGAGCTTATGGGAATATTAGGAGCTAATGGGAATATTTGGGAGCTTATGGGAATATTAGGAGCTTATGGTAATATGTAGGAGCTTATGGGAATATGTAGGAGCTTATGGAAATATGTAGGAGCTTATGGGGATATAAGAAGCTTATGGGAATATGTAGGAGCTTAGGGAAATATGTGAGAGCTTATGTGAATATTTGGGAGCTTATGGGAATATGTTGGAGCTTATGGGAATATGTAGGAGCTTATGGGAATATGTAGGAGCTTATGGGCATATGTGGGAGCTTATAGGAATATTAGGGGCTTATGGGAATGTGTAGGAGCTTATGGAAATATTAGGAGCTTATGGAAATATGTAGGAGCTTAGGGAAATATGTGAGAGCTTATGGGAATATTTGGGAGCTTATGGGAATATGTTGGAGCTTATGGGAATATGTAGGAGCTTATGGGAATATTAGTAGCTTATGGGAATATGTAGGAGCTTATGGGCATATGTGGGAGCTTATGGGAATATTAGGGGCTTATGGGAATGTGTAGGAGCTTATGGAAATATTAGGAGCTTATGGGAATATGTGGGAGCTTATGGGAATATTAAGAGCTTATGGGAATATTAGGTGCTTATGGGAATATGTAGGAGCTTATGGGAATATTAGGAGCTTATGGGAATATGTAGGAGCTTATGGGAATATTAAGAGCTTATGGGAATATTAGGTGCTTATGGGAATATGTAGGAGCTTATGGGAATTTGTAGGAGCTTATGGGAATTTGTAGGAGCTTATGGGAAAATTAGTTGCTTATGGGAATATGTAGGAGCTTATGGGAATATGCGGGAGCTTATGGGAATATTAGGAGCTTATGGTAATATGTAGGAGCTTATGGGAATATGTGGGAGCTTATGGGAATATTAGGAGCTTATGGGAATATGTAGGAGATTATTGGAATATTAGGAGCTTATGGGAATATGTAGGAGCTTATGTGAATATCTAGCAGCTTATGGGAATATGCGGAAGCTTATGGGAATAAGTGGGAGCTTATGGGAATATGTGGCAGTTGATTGTACTCCTGTTTAGTATTTGACGAATGGGACTATAGGCTTTGTGTTTATTTTCAACCACGTAAGGTAAAATTTTAACGCATCACTAAATTCTACTCCTATTTTTTTAATATTTGAAACGGACTATAAGCTTCGTTTCAATTTTCTGCTATTCAATGTTCAAATGCCATGTATAAGTAGATTCAAATCTATGTCAATTATCGAAAAAGAGAGATAAGGAAAAAGAGAGAGAGAGAGAGAGAGAGAGAGCGAAATACGGAGAAAGAGAGAGAGAATGGGAATATTTGGGAGCTTATGGAATATGTAGGAGCTTACGGGACTATTTAGGAGCTTATCGGAATATTAGGACCTGATGGGAATATGTCGGGGCTTATGGGAATTTTTGGGAGCTTATGGAAATATGTAGGAGCTTATGGGAATATTCGGAGCTTATTCGAATATGTAGGAGCTTATGGGGATATCTGGGAGCTTATGGGATATTAGGAGCTTATGGGAATATGTTGATGATTATGGGAATATTAGGAGCTTATGGGAATATTAGGAGCTTATGGGAATATTAGGAGCTAATGGGAATATTAGGAGCTTATGGGAATATCTTGCAGCTTATGGGAATAAGTGAGAGCTTATGGGAATATGTGGCAATTGATTCTACTCCTGTTTAGTATTTGGCGAATGGGACTATAGGCTTTGTGTTTATTTTCAACCACGTAAGGTAAAATTTTAACGCATCAGTAAATTCTACTCCTATTTTTTAATATTTGAAACGGACTATAAGCTTCGTTTCAATTTTCTGCTATTCAATGATCAACTGCCATGCATAAGTAGATTCAAATCTATGTCAATTATCGAAAAAGAGAGATAAGGAAAAAAAAAGAGAGAGAGAGAGAGCGAAATACGGAGAAAGAGAGAGAGAATGGGAATATTTGGGAGCTTATGGAATATGTAGGAGCTTACGGGACTATTTAGGAGCTTATCGGAATATTAGGACCTTATGGGAATATGTCGGGGCTTATGGGAATTTTTGGGAGCTTATGGAAATATGTAAGAGCTTATGGGAATATTCGGAGCTAATTCTAATATGTAGGAGCTAATGGGGATATCTGGGAGCTTATGGGATATTAGGAGCTTATGGGAATATGTTGGTGCTTATGGGAATATTAGGTGCTTATGGGAATATGTAGGAGCTTATGGGAATATTAGGTGCTTATATGAATATGTAGGAGCTTATGGGAATAAGTGGGAGCTTTTGTGAATATGCGCCAATTAATCTACTCCTGTTTAGTATTTGGCGAATGGGACTAGGCCTATAGGCTTTGTGTTTATTTTCAACCACGTAAGGTCAAATTTTCACGCATCAGTAAATTCTACTCCTATTTTTCAATATTTGAAACGGACAATAAGCTTCGTTTCAATTTTCTGCTATTCAATGATCAACTGTCATGCATAAGTAGATTAAACTCTTTGTCAATTATCGAAAAAGAGAGATAAGGAAAAAGAGAGAGATAGATAGATAGATAGAGAGAGAGAGAGAGTGTGTGTGTGAGAGAGAGAGAGTGATAGAGAGAGAGAGAGAGAGAGAGAGAGAAAATGGGTATAGATGGGAAATTATGGGAATATGCGGGAGCTTATGGAAATATGCGTGAGCTTATGGAATATCTGGGAGCTTATGGGAATATCTGGGAGCTTATGGGAATATATAGGAGCTTATGGGAATATTAGGAGCTTATGGGAATATGTAGGAGCTTATGGGAAAATTAGGAGCTTATGGGAATGTGTAGGAGCTTATGGAAATATGTAGGAGCTAATTTGAATAAGTGGGAGCTTATGGGAATATTTGGGAGCTTATGGGAATATGTGCCAATTGATTCTACTCCTGTTTATTATTTGGTGAATGGGACTATAGGCTTTGTGTTTATTTTCAACCACGTAAGGTCAAATTTTTACGCATCAGTAAATACTACTGCTATTTTTCAATATTTGTTTTCAACCACGTAAGGTCAAATTTTTACGCATCAGTAAATACTACTGCTATTTTTCAATATTTGAAACGGACTATAAGCTTCGTTTTATTTTTCTACTATACAATGATCTTCTGCCATGCATAATTAGATTTAATTCTATGTCAAAAAAAGAGAGACAAGGAAAGAGAGATAGAGAGAGAGAATGGGAATATGTGGGAAATTATGGGAATATGCGGGAGCTTATTTGAATATTTGGGAGCTTATGGGAATACTAGTAGCTTATGGGAATATGTAGGAGCTTATGGGAATATTAAGAGCTTATGGGAATATTAGGAGCTTATGGGAATATGTAGGAGCTTATGGGAATATTTGGAGCTTATGGGAATATGTAGGAGCTTATGGGAATATTAAGAGCTTATGGGAATATTAGGTGCTTAAGTGAATTTGTAGGAGCTTATGGGAAAATTAGTTGCTTATGGGAATATTAAGAGCTTATGGGAATATTAGGTGCTTATGGGAATATGTAGGAGCTTATGGGAATTTGTAGGAGCTTATGGGAAAACTAGTTGCTTATGGGAATATGTAGGAGCTTATCGGAAAACTAGTTGCTTATGGGAATATGTAGGAGCTTATGGGAATATGTGGGAGCTTATGGGAATAAGTGGGAGCTTATGGGAATATGTGCCAATTGATTCTACTCATGTTTATTATTTGGTGAATGGGACTATTGGCTTTGTGTTTATTTTCAACCACGTAAGGTCAAATTTTTACGCATCAGTAAATACTACTGCTATTTTTCAATATTTGAAACGGACTATAAGCTTCGTTTCATTTTTCTACTATACAATGATCTTCTGCCATGCATAATTAGATTTAATTCTATGTCAAAAAAGAGAGACAAGGAAAGAGAGAGAGAGAGAGAGAGAGAGAGAGAGAATTGGAATATGTGGGAAATTATGGGAATATGCGGGGGCTTATGTGAATATTTGGGAGCTTATGGGAGTATGTAGAGCATATGGGAATATGTAGGAGCTTATGGAAATATTAGGTGCTTATGGGAATATGTAGGAGCTTATGGGAATATTAGGAGCTTATGGAAATACGTAGGAGCTTATGGGGATATAAGAAGCTTATGGGAATATGTAGGAGCTTATGGGAATATCTCGGAGCTTATGGGGATATGTAGGAGCTTATGGGAATTTGAAAGGAGCTTATGGGAATATATAGGAGCTTATGGGAATATTAGGAGCTTATGGGAATATGTAGGAGCTTATGGAAATATGTAGGGGCTTATGGGGATATAAGAAACTTATGGGAATATGTAGGAGCTTAGGGGAATATGTAGGAGCTTATGGGAATATGTAGGAGCTTATGGGAATATTAGGTGCTTATGGGAATATGTGGCAATCGATTATACTCCTGTTTAGTATTTGGCGAATGGTACTATAGGCTTTGTGTTTATTTTCAACCACGTAAGGTCAAATTTTCACGCATCAGTAAATTCTACTGCTATTTTCAATATTTGAAACGGATTATAAGCTTCGTTTCATTTTTCTGCTATAGAATGATCAACTGCCATGCATAATTAGATTCAATTCTATGTCAATTATCGAAAAAGAGAGATAAGGAAAGAGAGAGAGATAGAGATTAAGCGAGAGAGAATGTGAATATTTGGGAACTTATGGGATTATGCGGGAGCATATGGGAATATTCAGGAGCTTATGGGAATATGCGGGACCTTATAGGAATATGTGAGATATAAATAAATAAATAAATAAATATACAGTGGATTGCGCTTAATTGGGACACCGCTTAATTGGGACAGCCGCTTATTTAGGACAAAGCTCAAAGAAACCAAACCAAGAAGCCAATAGTAAATTTGTATGTTTAATTGGGGCAGCCGCTTAATTGGGACAAAAAGGCTCAAATGCAATGCGTCCCATTTAAGCGGAATCGTCTGTATACATATATATATATATATATATATATATATATATATATATATATATATATATATTTAAAATATGAAACAATGGGACTAACTAATATGCATATATTGCTACCATTTTATTAATCAATTATTGTATTTATTGAGTATTATGAGAATCTGTTTCCTTTTGGATCAGTCTAAAAATAATTTAATCTGTATTGAATAAAAAAAAAAAAGTCTAGATTTACTGCTTTCCAGTTGACCTGAGTTGATCATTCATAAAAAGTTTTCAATTCACCATATTATATATAATCAAATAGAAGTCTCATCTTTACACGGATATCTTAGCACTATGAAAGATAAAAGTATGTACAGTAGGGTGGCTCAAAAAACTCAACTTTACAGAGGAAGACACCATCTAACTTTTTTCCTTATAGCAAACCTTTATTTAGGGCAGAGTTTCAGCCTCTTGTGCCAACTGCAAGGTGATGCTCAAAGATCATGGATTTTCACAATTTCATCGAAAATTGCCGAACTTTCATGTAATTTACATTTTGCATATTTACTTACTGTATCATGTTATTTGTGTTAAATTTTACTTACTTAGGGTTGGCTGTTTAATTATTCTATGTCATATATATGCCATTATAGTGAAATAAGCTAATGAGTATGATAACTCAATTTTTGAAAATTTTGTACTTCTGAAACTCACCCCCTCAATTGTTCAATCCAAGTGTAACAAGTGCCTTTGACCGTAATAAAACATTTGATCGTGAAGCTGTTTGACTACTGATTCCAATTGCTGCAGCCCTTTGTCACGATCCAAATGCACTTTCTATTTCACGTAGCACTATTTAATGAGCGCAGTCAAGTCTAGGCATGAAATTTCTAAAGCAATGAACAATAATTTTGAGCCAACTTGCCCATTTGTAATCCACTTGGACGCAAAGATGCTTCCAGCAATATTTTAGAGGGCTCAGTTGATAGGCTACCAGTTTTAGTTTCAGGTTATTGGATGGACAAACTGTTAGATGTACCAAAGGTGAGCTCTGGAACTGGTGAGAATGAAGCAAATGCTGTTCACAAATTGTTGGTGGAGTGGCAGCTGGTTGAGAAGGTTCAGGCTATGTACTTTGACACAACCTCAGTAAATACCGGCAGAATAAATGGAGTATTTGTTGGTCTTGAAAACAGGCTAGGTCGTAAACTTCATTGGTTAGCCTGTCGTCATCGTGTAATGGAGATCATCTTGTCAAAGTTTTTCACCATCTGCTTTGGACCTTCAAACTCCCCAGATATCCCTCTTTTCAAACGATTCAAAGGCTGTTGGAGTGTCATCACCAGGAAGAATTTTTCAGAATTCCAGGTGACACATGAAGCTTCCAGTTTATCACGTGCAACCATCGCAGTCCTGACCAAAGAGCACCTTAAAGAAACAAGTCAAAGTTGATTACATGGAGTTATTTGAGTTGACTCTGATTGTTTTGAGACATCGACCGTGTACAATCCATTAGAGGACTCCAGGACCAGTACATCGTGCTCGCTGGATGGCAAAATTAATTTATACCATGAAACTAAATATTTTCCACGACCAAACAGATGTATTAAAGCTTACAAAGAAGAAGCCCAAGTTGAGCGCTTTGTAGTTTGGTGCACTAATTTACACCAAGAATTGGGTTACTGCTCCTCGTGCAACTGAAGCTCCATCCAGTGATTAACAGCTGTGGACTGATCTCAGCAGTTACTAGATCATCGATCCTGACATCAGTTCAGAAGCAAGAAAAGTCTTAGAAAATCATCTCTGGTATCTTTAAGACGAGCTTGTTGGATTTGCCCTGTTCTCAGATCCCCAGACAGCAGCTGCAATGATGGGAATTGTGCAGGGAATCACCAGTGAAGCTGGCAAACGAAAAGTGCGTGGAGATACATCAATTCTAAAAAAACCAGATGTTTGTTTAGGTGACTTTGCAACTACCAGATCGGGGAACCTTCTTTGCTGTTATAACAATGACAGTGCATTTCTTAATTGGCCACCACAAGAGTGGCCTGCAAGTGAACAGTATCGATATGGCCAGACACGATTCAAGTCATTACGTGTTGTGGAAGATACTACAGAGCGAGTGGTGAAGTGGTAAGACAATACACTGCTTATTAAAGACGAAGAAGAAAAAACAATTCTTATTGCAAGTTGTGGAAGCAAATCACAAGGCTGTTCCAACACAAATCACCAAAAAGACTTCTATTCAGGCCTTAATGTCAGAATGACAATAACATTGTCTGATAATGCATGCTTTTGTGACTTAATTTTGAGTAGGTTAAAATGTTGAAGTTTTTTGATGGAACAGCACAATTTGACCTTTTAATTGTGACAAATGCCCATAGCCATATGTTTAAGCTAGATGGTTGAATGGCAAAAGAGTGTTAAACTGTTGATATTAAAAAGCTATTGCTGGTTGTAATTTTAAAACATTCAACATTTGCATATTTCTTCATTTTGCTAGAATTTCGTAAAATTTGGATATTATATTGCTATTGAGCACCGTCATGTAGTTGGAATTTAAAGCTAAAACTTAACCAAAACATTACTATTAGCAGATGTAAAAAATTGGGAGGGTGGCTTGCTCTATAGCACACATTTAATTTTTTGCCATATCTAAATGAACCACCCTAAATTGTACAGTGTACATAGGCCTAAGGCTATGCTTTCAATTTGTTATACCCCAGTAGCTTAAAAACAGCTATTGTTTTTGTTGATATGTGACATTCTGACACAAGGCTCTCTTGATCCTATAACCGATCCATGACCACTTTTTAGAAAGTTTTTGAACTACCCTTCCTAAATGACCATAGCCAAGACTATACTGGCCAAGGGGATACCATTGCAGGAGACAGGTGATGGTGTTACTGGGGTTCTGACCAATAACCTTTGAAATAATAATCAACCTCAAATACTTAGCACATATCAGAATAATAAATTTATATGTTAACTGACGCGCTTGCCGTGTCGTTCACCCCTGATATTTGTACCGCTTGATATTATGTCTTCAAGCAAATAACGAAAATATCATCGAACTATTTCTGTTATCATCTGTTGACGGCGCAGTGGTCAACCGGCGTCATGCAGTGTTCGGCTCACCCAGTAACGAGAAAGTCGTTTGGGGCCTGGCGACCAGAGATCTGCTATTTTGCATGGCTTGCTGAATACTCGATCAGCGGTCGATAATCGAAAATTGTCATTCTGCGATGATACGATTTGTGAACAAATCAATTCCCAGAATCTCACGTATGCCTTGATAGCGAAAACGAAATATTGAAGTATGAATTTCTAGATGATGAAGTACTGCACTCGTTTATTGGCCAAGATTGCCCATTGAGTACGATTTGTGAGGGTGGGTTGGCGCGAAAGACAGGCAGGACTGCGCTCTCATTTACAACAATGAAATTGCAATGAGGAAATGCAATTTCACGGTAGGCACATGTACAACTTGCTAGATGACAGTATCTGTTATTGTACTGACATTGTGAACAATAACAGGACTGTGGTATATTCAGGTAACTTTGGCAAAATCTGACATAGACTCAAGTAAAGATTAGTCTTAAAAAGCGACATTTCTTCTAATGAAATGTGATGCCGTCCATTCCGTGCACACAGTCTGATATGGAGCATATGATACTGTGAAATTGCTCTCAACGATATGTGTCTAAGTAGTTTCCACATTCTGGATAACGGCTGGGATACAACTCTATATCCGTGGGGCTGTACCGTGATGACAAATATGCAATTAAACTAATGACCAGCTGCAACATCCTGTGTTGATCTATAAAAATGCTGGTGACCGTGACTACGTCCCCGGCTGTAATACAGGACAGAAATGAGCACAAAACACACATGTAGGCTACCAGTGTAGTATTTACATTAAGCAAAGACGACTCGTTGTGTCTAAAAGGAACGTCAGCTACAGAAATATATGGTGTAAATGTCATCGAATGATCCTTACATGGGGCTGATAGTTCTAAAAAGTAGTAGTCGAAAACTAGTCCCACCAGCTCAATAACGTCTCCTCTGTTTTAAATGCTCCCCGCTACCATCCATATACGCAATCCACACAATTTGTTGTCTGGCGGCAATTTACTGATATGTGAGCTTATTTGTCTGGTGGTGCTATTTTTCATTAACGTAGTTACGACAATACGAACCTTTCAAAATGTTTCACTCTGTTCCTTTAGTAAGAATTTGAATCGTCTAACGGGTTTCGGCCACGCCGCGGCGAGCCGTGGCGGGCGACACCCGCATTGTCAGTACGAGGACAATAAAGGGACGGAATGCTGCCCCTGGCGCCACTTTTCCCCTGCGAAGCCAGTGATTAAGTGGTTAATCTCAATGCGAACACCTGAAGACAAAGTCTTTGTTATCTCCCTAGTCGATGACTGGAGAGAGCGGGAGTGAAGCGATTTCAGCCAATCTCACAGAATAATAGTCCCAAATCACCAATCAATGCCTCGACACCATCAATTTACAAGGACATAGACAAATGTGCCCCTCTTAATGAGATAAGCACAAAATGCAATAATGAAATCAACAAAATATCGTATCAAAAGATTATTGCAAAACCACTCACGCAGCATGCGCTCGCTTCGACAAGGTGACCATCTAAATGAAACACCTGATGAAGTGCCTATGCCAAATATTCAGCTTGATTTCTAAAGTATGTTGAATTCTAATATGCCGTATCCGCGGATACCGGCACAAAATTAAGCATACGCACTGCGGCGTAAATATCGTGCGACCCGTATCGTTGAATCTCGGGTTACTCTAGTTCAAACAATCACTAGACTAGAAGCTATTACTTAAGGGATCCATCAGGATATGCAGTCCGACGTTCATAATTTAAAATGCGATGACGTGGTGCCACGGTGTAGCACAGAAAATGTTGCGCCGCGCTGTATGCAACAAAGCCCCTGGCGGAACGAATGGAACTACCGAATCGCCTCCAACCCGGCATTCAGCGATCGGCACCTTAAGCCACTGTCGCAACTATGACCCACGGCTGTGAGCACGACACTGTCCACAGAATAACGTGCTCTGTTTACGCGGATGCTACTAATATATCAAACTTCAAGTTTAATTGGCTGAACCTATCGTAACTGCAAAGAATAGTATGCCGCGCCTCCATAGTCCCGCACTCCAAACCGGTTACTCGGTCATTCAGAATACGCTGGCACGCCAAGCAGTATTGCGCGGGTCCTACTGCAGCCAACCCTCGTTTATCAAGCTGATTGCTATCTAAAGGGACATGTCATGTAATTGTGGCGCCAACGTAACAACATATTATACGTCATGGGCCCGCAATCTGAATGGTTCTAATGTAGAGACGGGCGGCTGCCGAGGCTCCACCTAACCCCCCACCCCCCACTGCATTTCGGCCTTCACACTCAAAGAGGAAAAATATGCACGCAATTAAATAAATGTTAACTAAATTAAAATGACGCACAAGTCAAATGGCCTACTCCAAAATTCAAATATTTGAAAAAAAAAAGTAAAAATTAATGCATGAAAATGTTGGCACATCCAATCAAAATATAAATTTTTTAACGTCCCTTGTTCTCTGGAACCTAGCACATGGACTGTAATCGAGCGCCTCGAAGGCTTGCATCTCCTGCTGCATGTGCTCAGCGCGTATACAGCCAAGCGATGATGATATCTTACCGCATCTCTTACATCATTTAAATCATGGAGCCACATGAATGGTTCTCACGTGACCCACCGACAACAAATGAGTGCCCGAGTCTCTACTTTTATAAAGACTACATGAGACTCGGCCTATTTTAAAATGCATTCGGCTAAAATCAAAATGCATTAACGTCCACAGTTTACAAGAACATAGCATGGACCAAAACTGCGCCAACTACAATCAACATACATTAACGTCCACCAGTTACAAAGTGCAATGGACCAACAAATGGCGTACCTGAAAATCAAAATGCGTGCTCCGCCGATTTACATGGAACCTGGCGTCGTGCCTACAATCAGCAAATTATTAACATTCTGGGAACCCATCTGTAACCTGGCATGGACACTTGAAACTGGTGCCGCATACAAAATGCATTAACGTCCACCGGTTCTTGTTCTAGAATGTAACCCAATGGCGTCTAAAACCCATCTCACCACCGCATGTACATGGCAGCGAGGCGTACACCGGCAAAAACGCGGCCGGCACCTTACCGCACCCCTTACAACATATTAAACTGCCATTGGCCCTCCCATTGTCTATGAATAGTGCTAACGTGGCCTGACGACAACTTAGGCCCTCGGCCCCTTCTCTCTGTGAGCCCCATTCGGTATCTCCTTTCATAGAATTATTCAATCCCTTTTAACACGTTCGAGAAATATTTTACACAATTTTAAGATTGGTGATTTATAAGTAAATATCAGTGTATGATTCATTACGCATTTAGCATTTAACCGCGTGTTACTAAAATATAATTCGTTACATCACTATTTTTTGCGACTTGCAACGAGTATTAAATGCGTATCAAATGTAAACCAATACAAAATTTGATTTTTATCGCGTGTTAAGTTGGGATTCACTAAAACTCAAATGAGTTGATTTAAGAAAAGAACATACGTTACTCAAAAAAATATTTAGGCATCACAGGGTCAGTAAGAAAAGACAAAAAAAATAATTGGCCTACCTCTAGGCTTCCAGTCCTCAGTTTATGGATGAATAACAACACAGAATAACATATTTTCACCACACAACTGTAAAAAATCTTTCATGATTTCGAATCTCTTGTCTGACTTCGGTTGGCGGGTGTTGCCTTTCACTTGTGGTTGAGTAGCATCTCTTCTGACCGGAGGAAGACGTACGTTGCAGGCGGTATAGCGTACTGCCATCGTTTACCGTTTCTCACGTGGTGATTTTGCCTATTACCAGTCGGGCTACTTTTGTGATTTTGTGATTTTGCGAATCACCATTCGGACTCAGTGACTCATCGAGCCACCTTTTAACTTGATAACTTGGCGTGTCATCCACTGTTGGTTGTGGCTCCTGCAAACGGGTTGGGTGAGCCCATCTAGTCAGCTCCAGTAGGTGTTTGGCCCAATTTGATAACTCATATATTGGTAAAAATCCCGGATAAGCCGTCCAGATGTCAAGGCCCCCTTGCAGAATCCATGCGGTCATTGTCTAAGAGCATAAAGCCTTTGTTATCTCCCCCAGAGTCGATGACGCAACACGAATAGGAAGGTAGACAGGGTAGGGCTTGATTTCACCCCAATTTCACAGAATGCGACACCCCTATTCATACAAATCTTGGACTGTTCAAGAATTTTGTAAGACTCTGGACAAGGTTTTGTGTGGCTTTGCGTATCTTCAAGAGAGAAGTTCCAGACCACGCACACAGCAAAGATTCACTGAACCAAATTCGTGAAGTCATTTGTGATTCCACCTTTCAAAAGCAGCAAAAAGTAATTTTTTGAATAAAGTCTTTTACTTCATTATCACTTCATTCATCTCACTTTGACCTGCTTTATCACAGTTTCACATTTTACCCGCATAACATGACTTCCACTGAACATTCGCATGTCTGGAGGTATCACTTGGTGTCAATCGTTCTGGTCAGCTGACCACTTTTGGGGTTACATGTAAGGGAGATACGTTCTGACATCAAAGAATAATACAGAATTTCCATCTGTCAGATAAGTAGCTCCTTTTTGTCGGTCGTTGGGCCAGAGGTGCGAATTCTAGTAATATTCTCAAAAGTCGTCCTATTTAGATCTGAAGTACCTCTTGAGACGTATTTACGGGGTAAAGGGGGCGAGAGCAGTTTATTAAAGGGGGGTGTCGTGTTTCCAGGGACAAAAAACTATTGTGTGAATGTTTTCATTAAACTACTCACAAACTTTGGCGATATGAAGATCAAATGTTTGGTTCAATAAATGTATCGTTCAATGAATAAAGTCTAGATCATAGCCGTTTATAGATTTTTGGTGGCAGATACAGATATATATTTGGTTTATTGCGAATGCTGGTCACAAATACCTGCCTGTGCCCTTATAGGATCATAATTCGATTTTGTACTGCAATGAGACCGTCAGTTATTAAGACCACTCACTATGCAGTTGTTTAGTTTTGACTATCCTTACAATAAGACCGTTAGGTAGTAAGACCACTTATGCATTTGTTTAGTTTGACTCTGTAAATATTTCAATATGCCACTCCTAGACCTTAAGGGTTCCCTCGTTGGGAAACAAGACTTAGAAAATCATCTGAATGACTTGATTCGTATAGGTTAAATATTATAAATGCATATCTTGTGTCTTATGTTAAAAATATCGTGAAATAAAGCCGTGAATTAAATCGAGAAATTTGTTTTGTAAGTTACATGGTATCTTTTTTTTTAATGACTCATTTGATATTTTAAGTTCAGACACACTATGGGGCGATGGTGGACAAGATATAACATACGCACGCCACCCTAGTATTTAACGAGATTCAGAGAAAAAAAGCCGAAATAGAGCGAAATCTGGTTAAATCAACTCAGCACTTAAAGTAAACAAAAGAGAAGCACACAACTTTTAAAGTCTCCAATTGCCTAATTTGAGATAGCCAGTGGTTTTTTTTTTTTTTTTAAACCCCCAACCCCTAATTTGGCCGTCAAGCAAGCGGCTAGTTTTGTAACAGTAAGATAGAGTTTTTCAACCTTTTATGCTGCGGACCCCACAGACCTAATAAGCCCGGGTCGCGGCCCCATAACCGAGCGCCCAAGGATATGTCTTGAATTCTGCTAAACGGTAGGCCTAGCCTAAGTTACGTGCAAAACATATACAAGTCATTTCATACCGAAATAGATATCTATAAAAAAATGAAACAATCACATAGTATTTATAATATTCTGTTACACAGTTTTCTGTTCAGTGGTAAGGTCGTGCCTGTTTTGCACTACAGCAAGATCTTCATTCATGTCTGCCGCCAAGGCCTCGCTGTGAATCACGCGGTGGGTTGATACTTGATATTAATACACTGAAAATTGTGTAAAATATTTCTCGAACGTGTTAAAAGGGATCGAATAATTCTATGAAAGGAAAGAGTACTGAATGGGGCTCACAGAGAGAAGGGGTCGAGGGCCTAAGTTGTCGTCAGTGGGCCACGTTAGCACCATTCATAGATACATGAGGCGCTGGTTGTTTCCCTCGTGCATCTAAACAGACTTACAACCAGTCATCGCAACAGCGCCGTCCGTGCATTGCCAACACATTGTGTTCAGGCCAATCCTGATTTTTAAAAATGCATCAAGTACACGGAAAAGTTATTCACTGTATGTGCGCCCCGGCAGTGACGCAGAACAAAAGTCTTCCATGACTTCACCTTCCCAGCAGTGACGAACGTAAACCAACCACAGGGCTTCATTCGCAATGTCTGAACTTTCGTGAAGCTGAATTGCGGAAGTCTGATATGCTGAAGGCATGCAATCAGTTGGCAGCGAACATCTTCTGACATGTCGGCAATTCATCTGCTCACTGTATTATCAGACAGTGGAATGGCTTTCCAATTTTTGATTGTATTCCTTTCTTGGAATGACTTTTCACAATTCGATTGCTGTCGGTATAATTAGATCAGCGGTCAGGGAACTTTTTAATCATCACCCCAAAATATTTTTGTGTAAGTTGATATTACCCCATGGTGAATTAAAATTATATACTTTTTACTCACAAAAGTTTCATTTTTACCCACAAAAATTTCATTGCACCCCATTTGGGGGTAATTTACCCGGTTCCCCGATCGCTGGGTAGATCCTCTGCAATTGTGTGAGGTTTTTGGTGCGCTATTCGCAATGCTACCAACCAAAACACGACGCTGAAGAGCTTTCTCGTTCACAGTAGTGCAGGCCATCCAGTTTGTCTTTCTGTGACTTCGAGCTCTGCCTCTCAAAGTATTCCTTCCGCTTTACTGGCAAGTTTCAAATGCACTGTGGTCAAATGGCGCCTCAATTTTGCTGGCTTCATCGCATCGCTCGATAATGTTTACTACACGTCACAAAGAAGTTCGTCAGCATTAGTTACCACTGAGGTGGAACCGAATGGTATATACTCTGGATAATACTTGCACCGTTTTCTTTTTCGTTCGTCTTTGGCTGCTTGATCATCAGAATCTTCCAGGTTCTGGTCGAATTTTCTCTCTACACAAATTTATCCATGCTAGTAGGCTTGGACAGTTTACTTTTACAAATATTGATAAACAAATGACTAAAAACAGTTTGGTCCGTTGACTCACTGGGAAAAAAATTAGAGAAAGTTTCAGAGTAGGAAGGTTAGAATAGGTAATTATCTGTAAAAATATTTCAGATTCTGATGACGAAAACTCACATTTTAAAATTAAATCGACTACAAACAAATATTTTGAATTGTTTACTAAAATTTTTAAAAGTATTTGTCACATAATCAGGTCACGCATCATAATAGGTTCATAGCTAGAATTTTGCAACGTTTCATCGATGCGTTAGCGAAAAAATTCTTTTTAAAATACAGCCTACTTTCATATTAAAAATGTACGAAAAATCTACATCCAGCAAAACAAAAGTGGGTGTCATTTTTAAATTAACATGTGAAGTGTATACCAGCAATTTGAAATCTAAAACTTTTGTCTAACATTATTTCTAGGCCAATCTAGGTTTATAATAATTGTAATCACTGATTAACCAGACTATTTATCAACAATACACATGCTTGCAGGGATCCGGATGTTTTAACAGTGATGTCAGAGCTCAGTAAGTAAGAAATATTGCCAAGATACCATGACTCAAAAACTCACTGCATAAGTTCATGAAGTATGCAATCTAGTTCAGACTTCACACAAAAATATAAGGAAATACCAGCAAAGTTTTAATTCAGCACATTGTTGTCTGTGCCTGAAACATTCACATAGCTAGTATTTTCGTTTAGCTAAAAGCTAACCAATCAACCAAACCAAGCAATACTTTATACAAGAAAAATCAATTCTTTCCTTGACTTGCCCACGGACCCCTTTGAAGCTCCTCGCGGACCCCAGGGGTCTGCGGACCACAGGTGAAAACACTGGGTTAGATGATTCAAATTTTACTAAAAGGAGATCATTTCAGGAGAAACATTTTGAAAAGGTCTGTACTATTGTCGTAACTACTTTATAAATTAGTACTTCTAAAAAAGCTTTATCTCAGATCCTTTAAAAAATACCATTTAGATAAGTTGGGAAATTTCTACCCTACCCAACTGAACAATGAACGATTCAAAGAAAGGGTTGCAATTATGTTCACTAGACAATAAAGCTCACAGCACAATAAAGCCAAATTATGGCTGTTAGACAATCAAATTCACAACACAACCCAAAATTATGGCTGCTAGACAAACAAGAACTCCGTCAAGGACGGTCCCAAGCCCGGCTGAAAAAGGAGGGTTGGGCGTGGTGTTAACAATCCCATTCAGTAAAAACACCCTTTGCTAGAAAAACACGAGCAACAGAGAAATCAAGAAATGTCCTGGGAGAAGAAGGCTCTTCATCACGAAGAACTATGAAGCTTAGTTGTGGTGAAAGCCGAAGGAAACCTGAGAACCTTCTACCCTTCTGACAACCAGGAAAATCACCATCGGCACATGGAATGTCAGGACCATGTTTGAGACAGGAAATATGGCACAAGTAGCAGCATAGATGAGGAAAAGCATGAATCATCTTAGGCATCAGCAGACAAGGTGGACACAAGCTGGGCAAGGCGTCGTATAACAGGAGAGCTGAAGCATGTTCTGGACATGAGGAGAATGACGCACCCAACTTACAGGAATTAGGACTTATGCTATCCAATCAGGCACTGATTGGTTGGGAAGCTACACGGTCCCAGTATTATAACTGCTTCCTTCCGTACAAAAGAAGAAGATTAAAACAGATGTAAATATAATCAGTGTTATGCACCAACAAACGACGGTGACGAAGAGGACAAGTCAGTTCTACAGCAGACTCCAAAAGATTATGGAGAATTTCCCAAACAAGGATCTCACAATCCTCATGAAAGATCTCAACGTCAAGATAGGGACCAACAACGCTGGATATGAAAGAGTCATGGACACTCATGCTCTAGGGGTGATGAATGAAAATGGAGAGATTTGCTGACTTTTGTGCACTAAAGAATATGGTCATCGGAGGCAGCATCATTCTCCACAAAGGAAAAACAAGAGTACATGGATATCTCCAGACAACACAACTGAGGACCAGATTGATCATATCTCATAAAAAAAATTTAGAATGTCATTACAAGATGTAAGAGTGAAAAGATGGAGCAGACGGCAGCATCCATCACCTGTTGGTAGTAAGAGTGAAGCTGAAACTAAAGAGAATTCTCAACAGCATATCAGACAGAAAATTAAAATACAACAATATCTGCTAGACCCTAAACCAAAAGAGCAGTTTAACTTAGTGCTGAAGAATAAATATGAAGTGCTTCAAGAATTGGTTGAAGAGGAATATAGTGTACTTAATATGTGGCAGAAAGTGAAAGAAACTTTAGATCAGACAGTGGGTCCAAAGATGCATCTCTCACCAGAAAGGTGCAGTTACAACAGAATCTCTCAACAAGATAAGAAAGACAGGAGAAAAAGAAGGGAGAAGTCAACAATAGTAAAACCAGGGTGACAAGGGGTAAAGGTCAAAGAATATGCAGAAGCACACAGCGTAGTGAAGAGGGTATTAGAATGACAAGAAAAACTATGTGAATGGGTTGGCAGCGGAGGCAGAACAGGCAGCATATAGCGGGGACATAAACATGCTATACAGCATAACCAAGAGACTCTCAGGGAAGATGAACAAGCCAGAAAGACATGTCAAAGACAACTGGAGAAAAACATAAACAGCTTAGATCAGCAGTTAAACAGATGAACACTTTGAGGAACTCCTGAATAGACCCTGCACCCCAGACCTTCCAGACAATGAACCATCCAAATTAGATCTCCCGATCAGCTGCGAAAAGCCCACAAGAGAGGAGATAAGGAAAGCCATCACCCTGATGAAAAATGGAAAGGCAGCTGGACCGTAATGACATTCCAGCAGAAGCATTAAAAGGCAGATTTGAATACATCAGTAGAGATGCTATACCCTCTCTATGAGAGGATATGGAACGAAGATGACATACCAGCGGACTGGAAGGAAGGTTACCTTGTCAAGCTTCCAAAAAAAGGTGACCTCACCAACTGCAGCAACTACAAGGGTATCACATTATTTTCTGTACCAGACAAGGTTTTTAACAGGATTTTATTGGAGAGGATGAAAGAAACAGTCGACCCACAGCTGCGAGATGAGCAGGCAGGCTAAAAAAACAGATCATGGACGGATCAGATTGCAACACTTTGCATCATAGTTGAGCAGTCCCTAGAGTGGAACTCACCAATATATGTCAACTTTGTGAACTTTGAGAAAGCGTTTGACGAGGTATGAATAGGGAGACCCTCTGGAAGCTCCTTTAACACTTATGGAATCCCACCAATGATAGTTAACATTATAAGGAATTCTTACAATGTTATGTCCTGCAGAGTAATCCATGCAGGACAGCTCACAAAAAGCTTCCAGGTGCGAACTGGAGTCAGACAGGGATGCTTGTTGTCACCATTCCTTTTCCTTTTTGCAATTGACTGGATCATGAAGAAATCTATCAGAGAACGAGAAGAAATGGAATCCAGTGGACAATATTGGGCCAGCTTGACGACCTAGACTTCGCAGACGATCTTGCTCTCCTCTCCCACATGGAAACAGATAGAGTCTCAGTCTCAGCGTTCGAGGGTTGGCCTCAATATAAACAAAGACAAAACCAAGATTTTAAGTAACTCCACCAACTTTTAATCCCGTCATCCTACAAGAAAGACTGCTGGAATATGTGCAGTCCATCGTTTACTGAGAGTGTTATCGATCAGCAGGGTGGCACAGAGACAGACGTCAAATCGATAATCGGTAAAGCTAGAGCCTCCTTCATGCAGCTAAAGAATGTCTGGTCCTCAGAGAGTTGTCCTTAGACATCCAAGATTCGACTTTTTAACACCAACGTCAAATCAGTCTGGTGTATGGGCGGAAACGTGGAAGATTCACAAGACCACACTAAGGAAAGTCCAAGCCTTGCAAACAGCTGCCTCAGAAGAATCCTCCAAATTCAATAGCCAGACACCACCAGCAATGTCAGGCTTTTGAAAAAGGCACAACTCTCAGCTGAAGAAGAGATCAGAAAAAGGTGATAGGCACACCCTACGCAAACCAGCAGCCAGTGTCACAAGGCAAGCGCGAGGTGGAATAACCCCCCAAAGTGGTCGCCCAAGAAACACCTGGCGTCAAGACCTGAAGCGGACACCATAAGATAGGACACAGCTGGAATCAGATGGCAAAGATGACAAAGGACAGTGGACTCTGGAGATCTGTTGTTGGTAGCCTTTACCCTGCCATGGGTGAAGGGCAATGAATAGAAAAGACACAGAGAAGCGCACAACAATATAAACCCAAATTATGGCTGCTAGAAAATTAAGCTCACAGGCAATAAACCCAAATTATGGCTGCTAGACAATCAAGCTTACAGCACAAATAAACCAAATTATGGCCGCTAGACAATCAAGCTCACAGAGCAATAAGCCCAAATTATGTCTGCTAGACAATTATGTTCACGGCACAATAAACCCAAATTCAGTCTGTCAACTCCAATCTTTAACATTCAATTTTGCATGAACTTTTTTCAATTATATTTTTTAAAAAGTTGTTATCAATTACTATTTTTATTATAAGCTTAACGAACCGAACTTTCTGTTGTCTGTCAAATTCAGCAAATCTTATAACTCCTCTTTTGCACGTGTTCTAGCTAAGTTGGAATGTTTTATCGAGGACAATACCTGTTTTAATCATTTTTAGCATAAAATTAAA
This sequence comes from Bulinus truncatus, assembly GCA_021962125.1. Taxonomy (NCBI): domain Eukaryota; kingdom Metazoa; phylum Mollusca; class Gastropoda; family Planorbidae; genus Bulinus; species Bulinus truncatus. The sequence goes on from JAGDYQ010000243.1 coordinate 1,034,269, forward strand.
TCTTGTAGAATTACGAAGCTTATCATTAGGTAAAAAATGTGCTGTTGGTGATATCCTACACAAAAGTACATCATTGCAAATAGTATATCATGCTGTATTTAATTAGAACATTTAATTAAAAAAAACTATTTCGCTTTAAGTATAGTGTACACACATCTTGGCAAGCTTACAAAGGTAGCACCCAACGTATGTACTGTGTACATTGTACACTCTTATCCAGGGACATTATGGTTATTAGCACAAAGCTTACCGGTATTATTTCCCTAGTCCCAAATATTACTAAAAAAGATTTGTTAGACTGCGCATGACTGCATGTGATCGCTGTTTATTAAGGAAATTTGATTGCTTCTGTTTGATATTGATGATATGAAACGAGTTTTCTCAATGTAAACAATGAGTAAAGCACTTTAGCATGGATACATGTCAAGAGATGTGCACTCTACTAACATTTAGTTGGAAAAGACACAATAAAGTGTAATGAAACACACATATAGATGTTGCAAACATTAACCAATAGTAGGTTTGTAGAAGATATGCAAAAGGAAATAAAGATTAAGCTTTAACCATATGAAAAAGCATTGTCTTAATATGTACATTACGGTGATAACAAAAAAATTATGAAACCACTCGCAATCGAAGAACTTTTATGTGTAATTTAAGAATATAAATAGCATTTTTGATTTTTTTTTGAAAAAAAATTTTCCGCACCTCCTCCTTTTTCGGAAGAAAAATGTAGACAAAATTTTTTTTTCAAAAAAGGACATGTCTTTTTTTGGCTTAATTCCAAAGAGTATTAATAATAACTTATCAACTGTTATTAACAAATAAGATATAGAACAGTTAGTAATATGTACAGAATGTACAAAGAAATGTTCAAAACATATTTTGTCCTATGAACTTCAGATTCAAAAATTCAATTTTCTCGATTTCGCTTGAAGTTCCGCCATCAGTTTCACAGCACGTTCAGCAATTTGGTTAGATCTGGGAATGTCGATTAATGACTTCTCTACTGACCAATGGGTCTTTATTAATCTCTTAATTGCCTTCTTGCATTTTATCTTGATGAGTAAGGTAAACAGATCATTGAAGGACGCTTCATTGTAGTGTTGCGAATCGAACCAAGCATTTGCCCATTCGTAGCAGATGAAGTTGCAGGCAGAAGCGAGAATGCTGCACCACTCTGGTATCAGAAATAATGCTATAACAGTAAATATTGCACGTGAGGGTTCTATCTTGCCTGGTGTAAATTTGGTAATTTATTCCAGCTGATGCGAGGCCAACGTGGGTTCTCGCCTGTGCTAACATTTTGTCGCAAGAAGCGGTAATCCTCAGCTTGAAGAGTGACATAGTTTTGTGTTAATTTGCCAATGAAGGAATAGTTGTTCTGGTTTGCTCGTTTGCTCTTAAATAAGAAAATCCTTGACATGTTTCAGAAGAAGGTCGGTACATGGTGCTGATAGTCAATATATTGTGGCTACCAAGCCATTGCTCAAGACATCATCCTGTATGAGCTTTACAATCCCGTGAAAATGGTCAGTATTTCTGCGGTCGTGTTGCAAATTAACATATTCTCAAGCATCATATTCATCAATTAGCTGATGTAGTTCATTAGGAGTTATAGCAGAACCACTCTAACATTTGAGAATACCGAGTTTGATTTCGGTTGTCATTTTTTTCAGAAAACCTACTTGATACTCTTCCCCTTGCACTCTTTTACCATCCAAACTGGAGATAATAGGGATTTTGCTTTGAATTTTTTGAACAATTTTAGTTTTCATTTTCCGTCCTTCAGAGATTACTCGTTTCCAGATACCGCCTGACTTGGAACCGGCACATCATGACCCTGTTCAGCAATGGTTGCAAGAACGTCATGGTACTTTATGTGTGAAATGTTTTTCAGTACTAGTAAACCCGCCGTTCTAGTGCTTGCTCTTTGGAATTTAGGTTGCATTCAAGAAGATGACGTTTAAGAAATAGCTGTCGACTTGGGTGAAGAAGCAGTTTCAGAATCCGAAAATTTTGAGACAGTTGTATGTTTTTATGTAGGTTTGAGACAGTTGTGTGTGTTTGTGTAGGTTTTGAGACAGTTGTATGTGTTATTGTAGGTTGTGATTGAAAAGCTGGCTTGATTGAATTTTTGATAGTCGGATTCGTTTTCTTGGGTGGAATGATTCAAAGTGGCTTGATTGACCAGTTGAATAAGCAATTTTTCCTCCACGTGGCTTGCCTCTGGTAGAGCTCTTTATCTTCTGTGCTTTTCCATTCTCCATTAACGTTGGTTACATCAAATAACGAAAGTGTTATCAGATGGTTTCTTTTTGTTTTTGTCATATAAATCAATTGGACCATTGAATTTCGTTCTGATTAGTGCGCTGGATAATAGTTGAAAGTCTAGAATTTCCCTCAAGTCGCCGTTTCTGCTATTGAACAGAAAAGTGGGGTTTTCAAGAATTTGACGGGTTGTCGGCATCCATGTGAGATTGATTAGCTTTTTCAACAAATAGAATTCTTGGATACCTCTTCTGTTTAGAAGATGAGGGAACATTGGTATAGTGAATGCCTTGTTTATAAACAAATGGAAACAGATGACTGGAATGTGCTTAAAAGCAGTCTAGAAAGTCATATAAAAATTAAGTGTGAAGTGAAACCGAGCGTCCAAGCTGCGCGATATGAAAACAAAAATTAAAAGGTAGGGGAACTTTTTTTAAATTAAAAAAAAAAAAATTAATGTTGCTACTGTCATCTTCATTCAATTGTTCCTCGAATGTAAGGGGTTTCAGTTTCGTTACGAAAAAAAAATGAAAATAGGTATCGCCTAGTGTACATGATGAATAAGTTTGATATGTGCTATTGATGTTTTATTTTTGTTAACATAACGGTCAAACATTGTGTCTCTAATAAATATTACAAATTCAATTTCAACATTATAAAAAAAAACACTTCACATATTACAGCTATTTAATATTTATTACCAATTACACTAGGGAACAACATTTTTGCTACCTGAGATCTTTTAAGACCATTTTGACCTGCTGATTCCAAATATGTCATTGAAAATTGTGTATCATGTCAGGTTTAAAAGTTACTTTAACATCTTGATTGTCCATTATAACGCTTTATGGTCATAAGAAATATAATGTCAATGCGTCTACATTTAGATATTAACTACAATTTACATGGAAATAGAACAGAAAAAACAACTTTACAGTATCATATGTTCAAATAACCTCAGGTAATCCTAATGCAATGCATTTGAAGTCAGAAATAATCTGACGATGTTGCTTTTCTTTTACAATCAGTGTCACAATCTCGTTGTAAAAGCAAAACAGAAATCGCCCATCATGCTGCTGTTTTACCTCCTTGATATCTGTTTTCCATCGTTGCTATTTCTTGGTGAAATTGTTCACCCTGTTCGTTGCTGACTGGGTGGGATAAAACTGAGATAGGAGTGCAGAGAAAATGAATTTTGGATGTTCATCATATCATTATTGAGTGATCTATTATTTGGATTCGGATATGGTTTTCTCCCAGTTGAAGCTACGGCCGTCGGAGGCCCGGCTGGCGGGTGGGAAGTGGGTGGATACGTGGTGGTGTACGTCTGCCATATCTTTGCTGGTGTAAGTGGTGAACTTCTCTTGAAGATGCAAACCATCCGAATCCTTGTCCAGAGCCGTCAAAACAATTTTTGAACAGTCCAAGCTTTATGTGAAGAGAGGAAGCAGTATTTTTGGTAGGATCAACAAGAGACTCATGTTGTACATTGTATCTGCCAGGTAAATGATCAGTTGCTGGCCAGTCTTTAATTGTGTAATGATTTGCCCGTCATCGACTGTTCCACAGACATAGAAAGCACATGCAACTTGTGTATCCCAGCTGCAATCCAAGAAGAAGGGAAACTACTTTTAGATCCCACAGAGGCACCAGTTATGATCTCTTTACTTGATAACGTTGAGAAGCAACTACATAGAATGTATGTCTTATGTAATCCGACTGCGTGTGCTAATGGAATGTATGGCATCACATTCCCATTGTGTAGAACTGCTTTAAGACTAACTTTACTTGAGTCTATGAACAGATGCCAGTCTCCTGGAATATACTCACAGTCCCTGTTATTTCATTAAACCGTTAATGTCAGTACAATAACAGATACTTTCATACTTGTCATAAATTGTTGTTCCGCTTCTTAACAAAATCCATTGTTGTAAATGAGATCCAAACAGTTCTGCCCTTCTTTAGTAACCCAGATCCCTCACTAAATTGTTCAATTCAGCTTGGCCAATAGATAATCTTTTCATCATGTAGAGGTTCTTATGCTTCACTCTCCTGCTCCCTGTGACTTTCCTTATCATTATGGTCGCTTCGCTATTAAGGCATACTGGAGGAATGGGAAACTGGATTTTGTTCATCGTGTGGAAAAGGTTTTCGAAGCAGAGTCACAATTTTGATAATGAATTGCTGATTTGTTTTTTTGGAATATCCTGCAATATTTGTCATGCAAATAGCAGTCCCGAATGATGTTCTCTTGGCTATCGCCATATCATTGGTACCGCAAACGGCGCAGACTTCCTTTTGCCATTTAGCCGCTGGGTGAGTCCACATAACAAACAGTGCAGCAAATATGTGGTTCTGTCTTTATCGCATACTTTGGAGCCAAAGTAGTGATGATAGGCAATCTTCACTTTTCTTGCATGTTGTTTCCGCTGATCACGGGGAATAAAATGTCCACAGATATAACAGAAATAGTCTGGATGATTCAAGCAACCCCTTTTAACTTTCTTTATATTCTTTTGAAATTAATACAATCAGTGTAAAATAAAAAAAACCATAACAATCAAACGTAAACCACACAGCATGGCAAGTGTACAACATTTAAACCAAAATGATGACATACCTAGAAAGGGGAATACATTTTTTTTTATAAAAATAATAATGTAAAAAAGACCCACGGGCTCATTTTGCCAGTTGCTTTAAGTTTAGAATTCATCAGCTTCAGTGTGGCTATCGCAATGCCCAGATGGCTAGCTACAAAATATGTCAGATGCACATATAAAGTTGGGTGAACTTTTACCAGGACCAAAGGTTCGAAACTAAGGCCCTTGGGTAAGAGTCTACATTGTATTACTTTATATTTCATTTGTTAAAATTAATCAGACTAATCATCAAGTTTTATGGTTCTTACTGGTACTTTAGATTACAAAGAATATTCGTAAAACATTCAACACTGTATTCAATAGGCCTAAATATTTTCATACAAATCATTTATCAAAATATTGAATCGTAAAGTTGTTCCTTAGTTATTTGGCTGAAATGATGCTTTTGAGCTCCTGGACCAATAACAACATTAGCAAAGACCTATAAGTATGCCTAGATAAAAGAATGAGAATGTAAACATAATGATTTAGTTTTAGTAAATATCAACACATTTATGTTTTAATAATGAGTTTATAAATAACCCCACAGCTCAAATCCATTAATGATCTATAATTCTGTTTTGGAATCCAAGCAAAAACCATGCCTGTAAATATGGTTCTATTGCTTTCTATTTAGCAAATATATTTTTAATTAGCCTAAATTATTTATGTGTATACAGAGACTAATGTAATTTTACATTTATGACAAATTGTAATACTTTTATTACACAGCATAATTAGTTATATTTCATGTACTGGTACAAGTAATGACTAATATAAGAAAAAACTGTTAGTTAATGATATAATTAATCAGCTGCTGATGAAAAACTATGACCAACCTTACCAACAAAGTCAGATCTCTTCTAATTCTAACAACACTGAGGAAATCCCCATGACAGGTCAACTAAATCAGCTGTACACAATATTGACCTTGCCTTGAACTCGGAGCAAAGGGCCTCTGTAACCACTCAGCGCACTCTGTTTTGGGAGGCCTTTTTCAATTCCCCAATGTCTGTTTGCAGCTTGCACATCTCCCTGCTTGCAAGACCTTCTCCAGGTCTCTGGGCGGCCGACCTTTCTCTGGCCTTATGGGTTCCGCTGCAGAGCCATTTTCGTGAGGACTTCTGGTGGCTTCCTTATACACTCTGCATGTTCAGATTTGCACACTTTAGTCAAGGCATAAGTTTGTGTTCCCAAGATGCCTAAATAAAACAGAAAAATTGTTCATTGATCAAATAAAGGGTATTTTCACCAATTTTGTTTTCTTAATGCATTGTAAAAATAGTTTTTTTTTAGTTTACATAAGCATTTAGTTATGATTAAAAAAATTACTATGTTGTCTATGTAGCAAGAAGCTTTTCTAAGCCATCAAATTATCATTAATTTATAATTATAAGTAAATTTTTCTAACAAAAAGTTTAACTATTGATAAGAAAATAATTTTCACAGCATTTTTATTTTATTATTTATGCTTAGGTTTAAGTTAAGCCTTGCCTTAAAACTTTGTGCTTTCCTTATGAACCTTTATCACTTAATGGCCTTATGATGACCACCGTGAGTAATTGATGGAACAATAATTTAGCTAATTTAAACTACTATATCTTAGCTTTTTATAAACATCATGACTTATTTAAGTTATAAATACACAAAACCACTTCCACGTTCTTAGCCTAAAATACATCCCTCCAAACTGAGTCATAGTGTCAGGCTCATGGTGAACATATTTTCTTCACGGAGAAATAATTTAGCAAATCTAAACTTGTATTAATGTCACAACAACTCATGTGGCATGTCACTTTAAAAAAAAACTATTATAACACTGGTAAACAGTGAATTCGTTGCCAGTATTTGAATCATTTTATACAAAGTCAACGATGCTGATTTAGAATATGCTTAAGTGTTTTTGCTAGATTGGCTATATTTTACGAGATAATTAAAATTAATTAAAAAATGCATGCACCGTATTTGGAATTTGTCAAAAATTGCATAGTATAATAGTATACTAACAAATAGTAGTGAAAATGTAATAGTCACTCAGAAATTTGTTCAAAAATATGTGTAATAATGTTATAGAAGAAAACATTTTCATTTGAAAAACTAATTATGTCTAATTAATTAATTAATTAATTTGTTAATTGTCTATGGTAATGCATTAGCAAATCGCTGTTTGCTCGACTTCCTTTTGTATGTGTCGTTGGTTAATTGCGTTGGAGGCTCCAACAGTAGTCAGCTTCATCATATGTATGTCCCATCTTCTTGATATCTCTCCTCCATCACCTCATATCCTGATGGAACCTCTCGCCTTGTTCCTCACTGAAGTCCCCAAGGTTACCTGGAAATTTGTCTAAATGACAGTGCAGGTAATGTACCTTGATGCTCATATTTGTTCCAATGTTTCTGAAGTTAGCGAGCATATCTTGAACCATATCTTGTTCTGTTATTACCTAAAGTTCCTGACAACTGAAACAAAATTGTTCCATGAAGAAGCTTCAATGTGATCCATGAAATTAGTAAAATTTTGATCACTGATGAGTTTTCGAATCTGAGGACCGTCAAAATCCCAGGTTTCAGCTTCTCCATGCTCCAGTCCGGGGAATGATCTGCAAATATACCTGAAGCAATTGCCAGATTTGTCCAAAACCTTAACAAATTGTTTCATTAAAACTCATTTGATATGAAGCAGTGGGAGAATGATGCTATTTTCTTTACCTACATTCATGGTTTCCCTTGCAGGCCATGTCACTCTTGTCCAAAGATCTTGCCTTGCCCTGCTATCCCAAAGGCACATGAAGCATGAGTATTTTGTGTATCCTGACTGCTGTCCAAGCAAGAAGTTTACTATTTTTAGATCAACAAAAATTGACCACTGATGCTCATAATAACGGACTTTTCTGCAATACTGTTTTGATATTCTCATACTCTTCTTTAAGTGTTGTTGAGTGAGCAATGGGAAGAGATGCATAACGGTTACCATTGTGTAACAGAACACATTTCAAGCTTCTGATGGAACTGTCCATTTGGGTAGGAGTCCAGGGATGTCGTACAGTTAACAAGATCTTCTCTTCGCTGGAATATGGAAGGGAAAACTCTTCTCTTTCCGATAAAATGTTATTTTAACTTCTGGTTTGAAGAATTTCTTTCATTGAGCCTGGACGCTAAAAACTCAGATGCTTGCTTGGACAGACTTAGGTCTCGTATTAGGTCATTGGAGTTTCTTGGCTGAATGGTTGAGGTGTTGAAGAACTTCCTTCATAATCGCTTCACTGTTTTCACCTGTCAAAAACTCCAGATCTTGCCCTTCGTCGGAGTCTGATGGTAAAAGCTCTAATAATCAGTAAACACTGAGTATAGGAACTTCACTGCTATGTGGAATTGGTCTCCTTGCAGATTCAAGATCAGGATAATCCCACTTAGATTTCTTGTGGCGATTGAAGCCTGTAATAACCAGGTTAGGCTAGAATAATGTTATTTGGCACAGAGATGGTTTGAATTATCTGGCCACTTAGTTAAGTGAGAAATATTAAATGTGATTAGAGCAGACGATAATGGAGAGGACAGACTGAGACCTTGTTAGTGTAAGAATATATTTTATCACATCAATTTTATTGTACAATGGAAAGTAAGAAGTTCCTTCATATGAAAATAAATATATGTAAATGTATTCGTAGAAGTTTGCTCAATTAACTTTTTACATGTAGTTCGTCTTTAAATATATTTATATACACGCTCAAGTCAAGTTGGTTAAAACATACGCTCTGAAGAGACTGAAATATATTTGCAACTACCAAAGAACAGAAGTACCATAAATATATATATACATAAACTTTACATACTACTAATACCAAAACCAACCATGACATAATGGTATGCAGCGGAAAAAGTTCTATAAAGAACATATATTATACATAATGGTCGTGATGTAATCAAGACGAATGTTGCCACACGCAAGATCTACATGTTCCTGATTTTTTTCATCTGATATTCCATCCGCAACATACATTACTTAACTGTATTATATACAACTGCCTTGGCTTTGCTTCAATTGTTGGACTTTATATTTTTACATTATTTACTGCTGTTGAAACATCGCTATAGCAGTAAATTCATAGAACATTTACATCAGTTCTTTTACTAAATCTCGTCGTGGGTGAAAAAGAAGGTGAGCCGAAAAATCAACAGACCTTACCAAATTGTGCACACCGTACCATTACCAGAGAGCCATGAAGTGACTACACTCTGAGCTATACTTTACCTATTTACATCAACCAGAAGTGAGTCTACACCATTTCCGAAACTCCCTTTACAGCACTCTACACCTGTGATCGAAGTCCGAAGTAACAAGGTATTTTGCAGTGAATTCATGTTATTTAGTTATAATTGTTGTTTTATTTACAAACTATGTCAATTTTATTATATTAGTATGTAATGCTTAGAAACAATTTTTTTACATCCTTATTATATAGTTAAATATCTTTTTGAAAAGTTCTAATTGCAAAATTCGTTCAATTAAAATAAATATATAATTGTTTTCATCTAAGATATTTTACTTAAAATATTTGTTTAGAAGTAACTGTTCGTATCTGTATAATTTTTTTTACAGTAATCTTGTAAAGTTGTATATTTGTTTTGTTCGTCTAACTATAAATTTAATTAAATAATATTAACTTAATTCTGTAAAATTTTTTTTTACATTTTTTTAGTAATATTAAGCTTAGAAATATTTTATTTATTGTATTGTTTTCATTTGTCACTTATTATTAGAAATATTTTTACATCAGTAATTTAATTTTATTTTGACATGAAATTGCATATAGACTCAAGAATATTGAATACTAAAATATACTATATATACATATATACAATAAAAAACCAATACAGCATAAATAAATAAAAATTAAGAAATCAATTATATAAATAATTTGATAAAGAAAAATAAATAAATTTTAGAATGGCTGAGCAACCAGGATCATTTGAATACTATCTTAAACAAGGCAAGTATGGGTTTGACATGTGAAGAATTAGCAAAGTTTGTCACTGGTAAAATGGATTATGATAAAGATTGTAGAAGAGCAGAGAAATATAGAATAGAAGACGAAAAGATTAAATGAGAGGCAGAAATACAAGCGAAAAATAAAAAAGATAAGAAATACAAGAAAAAAATAAAACAAGAAATAGCATTACAAAAAGATATAGAAAAAATGAGAGCAGATATGGAGCAAGAATTAGATTCATACAGAGAGAAAAACTAGGACTAAAACCCATTCACAAAAAAATCAGAAATAGAAACTAATAATCTAATAATAAACTCAAACCCTGTCATAAAATGCAATAATTGCAATAAAGAATTCGAATCAAGAAACAAATTATTTGTTCATTTAAACAATGAAGTATGTCATAAAATAGATACATTGACACCTTAAAAGCTTACTAATTTAAAAATAATGGACAATGATCACAGTCCTATAATAAGCTCAGATCAACAAAATGTCAATTCTATTTTAAGAAAAATTGTACAGATCAGAGTCGACAAATTTACAATACAAAAATAAAAATCACCAAAATGGTCTTTCGGCTCTCGCCATACCATTGGTACACCCAAACTTAGAATTTTTTCTTACCATTTGTCCACTGCTGTAGGTTCTCCGCACAGTTTCAAGACCTTATGGGGAGCCCAAAGACTTGTCTTGGTTTCCCGGCTTCACACCGAAATAAGCCAAATATGCCTGCTGCACAAGTCAGTTATTTCTTCTTTGCTTTTCAATCAAGTGATTCTCCACAGATGTAACAGAATACCATTCGGATTATTTTTGCAGCATCTTCGTGATGAACTCGTGATGTCTTTAGAAAGCAGCAATAAAGCCAAGTTATAACTTGGTATATTTAAATTAAACAACAGACACCAAACTTATTAGATTTGTTTTACACAATAGGTACAATCATATTTTTAAGGGTGTCCAATATCTCAGAAACTAGAGCCAATTCAGCAAAAGCAATGGCAGTTTTGAAATCAGCACTCATGAATTGCTATAATTTCATTCAAATATTCTTTGACAACTCGCAAAAATTTTTTTTGTTGGGCTGTGTAATTAAACTAGCTGTACCCTGCAAACCTTTGCATAGAGTTATATCATAGACTTGATCGGTAGGCTAGGTTATTATTTGGTTTCAGGCAGATCCGATATTTGTTCATGACTGTATTTTAAACTGGAATACTGGTGTATTCATTCTTTACTTTCAATTTAACGTAGAACCAAATCGCTTTTATATATATTATTTTTGTTTGAATAATGGGCCATTTCGTGATTTTTTTCTACAATCACACAACAGCACATTGCGTACACAGTAGAAACAAACTCGACATAAGGATGTATTTTTTACATTTAGGAATTTTCAAAACAAATTTAGCAAACAATACATTAATTTAGTTATTGTTTTGTTAGCTATAGAAGTGAATAAGTATTCTTCCCTAAAATAGAGGCCATTTTATGAAATAAACTGTTTAAAATGTTGCCTTCTCTATTACTTAATTAGTTTGCTAGAAAACTCTTGTTTGACGGAAGTGACTTTCAGCTGATTCTCGTCAAAACACATGACGGAAATGAGATGTTTATGATATATAGTGACGTAATTCTACCAAAATTAATTTTGTCTTGAGCTGCCATTGCTGCAATCTTCCGGAGTGGTAGAGACACAATTGCATCTAAAATGACTTTGTTGTTTATTGTTTATCCAGCAAGAGACATTGTAGCAAATTTGAGAGCTAACAAAAGATAAGGCTACATTAGAGTTAGATATAATATACAGTCTGTGTAATGTTATTGGCACATTGTGCGCACCCGTTCCGAAAAAGGAGGAGGTGCGGAAATTTTTTCAAAAAAATCAAAAATGCTATTTATATTATTAAATTACACATAAAGTTCCTCGATTGCAAATAGTTTCATAATTTTTTTTGTTATCACCTAGTCTGGAGTTTAGGTAAATGAATCTAATACAAAGCTGCTCAGATCAATCTGGAATTTTTTTGCAAACACGCTAAAAAATGATGGTAATGATGTGTGCTCAAACCTTGCAACCACCATCCAAATACTGCTAACTCAGGCCACTTCCATTGCATCATGTGAGAGATCATTCTCAAAACTCAAATTTAATCAAAAAACTATCTCAGGAGCACAATGACGCAAGAAGACTTAACGCTTTGGCTTCAATGTAAGTGAAGTCAAAAATACTAGACAGCATTGATCTAGATGATGTTATAGATGCCTTTGCTGCACTGAAAGCACGACATGACTATATGAATTGAGATTTATCTTGTATATCTCATGTCATGATATTGTATGTCAAATTGCAGGTGCCCCTAAAGGCCAAGCCCCCTCCCCCCGGGCCGCCAAATCCCTAGGAACGTCTCTGAATGTAAACCCAGGGTTGTTAACAATACTCTAAAATTGTATCATCCAAAACCAATACTTCATGAAATTAGTATCGCCAATACCAATAGAAATATTTTTTGTTTTATAATAATACGCATTACGATTACAAATATTAACTAACATCTATCTGTACTGAATAGTATCAAAATAACGGGGTGCTGTGGGAAGGGGTGGATTAATGCAGACCAAAAATAAAAAAAGCAATGCAAAATTAAAACGCCACCACCGAAATACGTTTGTTAGAAACAGTAAGAAACTGAAATAAAAAAATTACTATTCAAGAAAATCCTGATCTTAATAAAAGCCATTAAAATATATCTAACCAATAAAGAGAAAATTAAGTCTGTCAGCTCATAGAGAATCAAGGCATCCAAAGAGTTTACTAAATATTTGTAAACAAAAAAATAAAAAAAAACAAGTTGCTTGAAGGTATCAGATAGTGACCATAAAGTCTGCACATGATAAGTCAAAGTTCAGCGTTGCATACCATGTATGTCTGCCGGTTATTTTGTTTGATTGCTTATTTAAAAAAACAATTATAGTAATTATATTGATTGATAAGGCTGCGTGTGCTACAGGCGGGATAACTAGTAGTTATATTAATCGTAAATTATCTATTAAACATTAGCAGATATTTCTATTGAATTAGTTTTTTTCAAACTAGTTTATGGACATGTATTAATCAACTCATGTGATGAGAGCTGTTTTTTTTTTTAAGACAACAACAATGTCAAACATTTGTTTTCCCGGAATGAAGGTTCCCAACTCGTGACATGTGTCAACCGCTCTACCCTTTATCCCTGTCACATTTTGCTACACTACGTCTCCACGTGTCTTGCTTACCCTACCCTCCACCAGGGGTTGTAAATATTGCAATATTGTATTGGTATTGGTAGTATTGCCAATACTTGTTTAAGTATTGGTACGATATTGCAATAATTCTTGAAATTTGGTATTGCCAATAATTATGTTTGATATTGGTATTGATTTTTAACAAATACTTAAAGCAATAATCAATAAGTTCTCTACAACATTGGTTGTGAATGAAGCTGGACTGGAGAATCTTTGGTTGATGGCCCATACTTGAATGGGAATGACGGGCAATGATGATGATGATGATTAGGCAGTTTTATAGACAGTTATCAAACACAAATCTTTAAAGTCTTCACAAAACGTACAAAAAATATATCAAAATGCTTTTGTCATAACATGAGTAAAAGACGCAACTAAATCAATAATCTCTTTTTAAGTTGTTGATCACTACAGTAAAATATTTATCTTCGTGTGTTTTGAAATAGAAACACTGTGTTGAAGTATTTTTTTTTTGGGTCTATTTCGTTAATGTTTTTCGCACTTTGAAAGTGTTGTACATGTTGTGAAATTATTGTTTTGCCCTCTTATGAAAGTGTTTTTCGCCTATTGTGAGAAAGTGTTTTTTCGCCTATTATGAAAGTATGAAAGACTAGTAGTTTGACAAAAGGGCTTCGAGTGGGTTGTACAAGTCATTTTGACTGAGTCGGTTGTGCAAGTCATTTTGACTGAGTCGGTTGTGCAAGCCATTTTGACTGAGTCGGTTGTGCAAGTCATTTTGACTGAGTCGGTTGTGCAAGTCATTTTGACTGAGTCAGTTTATTGGAAGTCATTTTAGACTGAATGTGTGGCTATAAACAAAAAGAATTCCTCCTGGTTCACACCAAAATGTGACATTATTAAGCGATCATTTAACTTACATTTTCGGGGAGAAATCGAAGCCCGCAAACTTGAAGATCATAAGTAACTCATGAGATCAGGAAGTATCGACATGGTAACTGGGGGGAATGGAGAAGCCCTAACGATACCGCATGGAGGGTAGAAGGCGATGCGGAAAGGGGGGAGGGTGTGGAGGGAAGATACTGACTGCCAAGAGACGATAACCCTTTAGCACCGGGCCATCAGTCGGTCAAAGGGAAGTGGCGGGGGGGGGGGAGAAGCTAATCTTAGAACAATGCCGGGGACAATTGGGAAGGGGGTGGGGGGTGACGGGCGGGAAGAGCAAGGAAAGGAAAAAAAAACTTAAAATCGATGGTGACCCGGTCAAATGGAATCGAATCTAATTTTGTTTCTCTACTCTGTCCATCACCATAACTCCATCTCTCTCTCTCTCTCTCTCTCTCTCTCCTCTCTCTCTTTCTCTCTCCCTCTCCTCTCTCTCTCTCTCTCTCTCTCTCTCTCTCTCTATCCATCCGTTGCTTCTTCCTTCATACTTCTTTGCACACACCCTCCCCCCACCTCCTCACCCCCCCTCCCCCTATCCCTTCCTCTTTCTTCGTCACTAGCGTTCTCATTTATATCCTGTCACGAATCCGATGTTAAACTTGACCTTGTGCGTGCTCAAGGTCGCCCAGAGCATCGTTTCTTTCTTTCTTTCACTTTTTTCGTCCAGGACACAAAACTTCAAAGTAGCAGACCCTCATTCATGATAACTTTCTTTATTATTATTACTATAGCCACGGCTGTAGATTGGCGGACATTTAGGCAGAGACTATGCCCAAGTACCTGTAATTGGGCAGAGACTATGCCGAAGTACCTGTAATTAGGCAGAGACTATGCCGAAGTACCTGTAATTAGGAAGAGACTATGCCCAAGTACCTGTAATTAGACAGAGACTATGCCCAAATTCCTGTAATTAGGCAGAGACTATGCCCAAGCACGTGTGATCAAGGCAGAGACTATGCCCAAATTCCTGTAATTAGGCAGAGACTATGCCCAAGTACGTGTAATCAAGGCAGAGACTATGCCCAAATACCTGTAATTAGGCAGAGACTATGCCGAAGTACCTGTAATTAGGCAGAGACTATGCCGAAGTACCTGTAATTAGGCAGAGACTACGCTCAAGTACCTGTAATCAAGGCAGAGACTATGCCCAAATACCTGTAATTAGGCAGAGACTATGCCCAAATTCCGGTTATTAGGCAGAGACTATGCCCAAATTCCTGTAATTAGGCAGAGACTATGCCCAAATACCTGTAATTAGGCAAAGACTATTCCCAAATACCTGTAATTAGGCAGAGACTATGCCCAAATACCTGTAATTAGGCAGAGGCTATGCCCAAGTACCTGTAATCAAGGCAGAGACTATACCCAAATTCCTGTTATTAGGCAGAGACTATGCCCAAATTCCTGTAATTAGGCAGAGACTATGCCCAAGTACGTGTAATCAAGGCAGAGACTATGGCCAAATACCTGTAATTAGGCAGAGATTATGCCCAAGTACGTGTAATCAAGGCAGAGACTATCCCGAAGTACCTGTAGACACTACAACACATATCAAGGTTGCTAAACTTACACCGATGGCACTAGGAAGGCGAAGGTCAAAGATGTTCTAATGCAGTGGTTCTTAAACTGTGATCCGCGGACCCCTGGGGGTCCTCAAAGCCATTTGAAAAAAAATCATCGTAAAATATATACATATATAAAGTACCTAAAGTTGGGACGGGGGTCCGTCAAAAAATTTTTATTCAAGTGAGGTTCGCGGAGTACATAAGTTTAAGAACCTCTGTTCTAATGCATAAGAAAACTAGTCGACCATCTAGCTCCCCCCCCCACCCCACCCCCACCCCCACCCCCAATTCCAACAAAAGGCCCACCTTAATTAGACTAATTCCAACCAAACCTGTTGCTGAGTACTACTGAGTTGACCCTTTCCCCCCCCCCTCCCCAGTGTCTTTTAAAGTCTCTTTCTAGGATCCTGGAAATAACAGAACATTTCTTTGAGGTAATGAGATTTGAGTCATTGGAAGATGGCTTAAAATCACACGGAGAGAACACGCTTGTCACCACACACGGCACATTACCCACCACATGTGGCGCACCACATTTTAGATATTATACAGATTGCTGCAAGCCTCGTTTTGAAAAAAAAAATGTTTTCTTCGCCGCCATTAATGATATTTACTCTCATCAGTCCATTCATTGAATAAATTGTTTATATATATATATATATATATATATATATATATATATATATATGCTATATATATATAAAGATCCAAAAAACAAATAAATTAAATAATATATTATCACTTTTTTTTATATTTATAAAGCAGATTGAGAGCTTTTTCATTCATATTTCATGTCTTGAAAAAAAAAAACGACAAAGGCGTGTAAATAGGTCTGTGGGTTTTTTTTTAACGAATGGAAAGCGTCATTGGAAACAAAAGCGAATAACAACAATGGCGGCGCGAAAGTTTTTAAACACAAAATCGAGGACTATTTATATGGCGATGCGCTATCTGAATAATATATATAATCTGTCTGGCGCAGTATCCTCCAACAGACATAATCAGCGCCGTTCTGTAACATATGCTATCTGCAAAGCCTACCCCCCCCCCACACACACACACAGAGACCTGCCAGTGTACACACCAAACAAATCTGGTGGTGAGTTATTATAAAATGATATAAATCATGCCCCCCAAATCATCTCCCATTTCAGTCCCATACAAACAAACATGGTACAATATGTCATTATTTTTGTTTATATAAGCAGAAGTTCCATTACACGATGTAGCATTCTGTCTGGATTTCAAGATTGATCAGAATTAGTTTTTTCGGGCTTCCTTGATGATGCCACACCTCTTCATGAAATAATCATACCTTACCAACTCTCTCCTCCTCCTCCCCCCCCCCTGCTTCCCTTCTCTCCAATCCCTCCCCTGTTTCAGAATCTCACGTTCGTCATTGACGTGATCAGACATCCGGGTCAAATAGTTCTAGTCAGCCCGCTGGAGGACATCTGTTACCGGTTTACCGGTGGGCCAGACTGCTGGATGATGTCTGGACCTTGTGTATTGTGTTGACTGTATGATTGAATGGTGGTGACCTAGTTTAGTTTGGTCACGCCGACACCCCCCCCCTGGTGTCTCGTCTGGTCGGCTCTAAAGTCATATATATATATATATGGCAGATGTGTATGGAAAAGAGGGGGGGGGGGGTAAGGGAGGGGGGCTGAGAAGTGGGAGCTGTGTTGGGGGGGGGGGGTAACCTATATTTAAATATGTCATTCGGAGTTTAGGTGGACGGAGAGGTGGACAGATCGACCAGGATAGACCCAGACAAACAGACAGCCAGGGAGATAGAAATAAAATACAGGCAGGCAGGCAGGCAGATAAACAGACGAACGGAAAGATACATAGATGCACAGACAGACAGGGAGGGGGAGGGATGGACAGATAGATAGATAGATAGATAGATAGATAGATAGATAGATAGATAGATAGATAGATAGATAGATAGATAGATAGATAGATAGATAGATAGATAGATAGATAGATAGATAGATAGATAGATAGATAGATAGATCAAATAACAGGCCTAGGCGCCAAGTGCCACTGCCTACGAAGTAACGAATCGGACGCTCACTGGCCTTCAGTTAGTGACTCACACACTGACCAGAGGCTAATGGCTAATATAGTCACTGGTCTGGTCAACGGCAGGGGCGGGACTGGTGGTGGTGATATAAAAGAACGAAAGGATGTTGTGAACTGGTGCGAGGACACTCACACTCACAGACATTCACACACACACACACAGACATTCACACACACACAGACCGACATTCACACATACACAGACATTCACACACACACACACACATACACTAACAAAGCACAATGTGACGGTGACGGCACAAATACAATCACGCAGACACACACACACACACACACACACACCACACACACGCACCCCACGCTGAAACTCTATCACACACTGTGACATAGAGTACTTGCCCTAGGGGAGAGAAACAAGGAAACAGAGCTATAACATGTAATTTCAAAGTCCGTGTTTATTTATAGGCGAACTAACCCCGGGAGGGGGGGTCTCTGAATAAGTGGCCCTATACGTATTATATCATTGCCTGCAAACATCTCTGGAAGACTCTGTCTAGGCCCGTCAAACACATCCAGTTGTCTGAGGCCCCCAAAAGCATCTGTGGAATTCTCTGCCACATAACGGCTCTGCCGACCGTAAAACAACTAAAATATATCAACACATAATCCTCCATGCGACCCACCAACCCCCGCACAAGCGTCTGATACGTAACTGTGTGTACCACTCATCTACCGCCCATTTAACTGTAAAGTAAAGTTCCCTTAGCCCAAATGGGCCATCGGGGCAGTTGAAGTGTAGGATTCATCTGTTTCTGTAAGCCTCGGCATATGAGGGGATTGTGTGGTTAGCACAACGCCCAGCCGCCTTTACTTCCCCCAACTTAAAGTCAGGTGACCCATTTAAAGCTGGGTGGACTTGTGGGACGACTTTGAAACAAATTTCACCTGGCAAAATTCCCATGGTTCTCACCGAGGGTCGAACCCAGGGTCGACAGTCGAGAATCTACACCACTCGGCCATCCGTCCCACACATTTAACTGTACTGTGTTACAAAACAATGCAAGGCACTGAAATAGCTCATTTATTAGTGCAATCCTTCAGTGCGCACCCACTTATGGCGTGACATAAGTTACACTGCTGTAAAAGTAGTAAGATGAGTTTCTTTCCTTTCATAGCCTCACTCAGGGGGTGGGCACATCTTTTTGAGTCGCGGCCCACAACGGGTTTAATCTGTGCTTTATTTGCGCTTTATTTGATCTTTATTTGCGCTTTATTTGAGCTTTATTTGCGCTTTATTTGCTCTTCATTTGCGGTTTATTTGTACTTTATTTGCGCTTTATTTGCACTTCATTTGCGCCTTATTAGCGCTTTATTTGTGCTTTAATTGCGCTTTATTTGCCGATGTGCTTTTAGTATACAACTGTTACAGTCTATTACTGATGAAGCCGTATGTTGTTTACAATAATGAGAGAGTTATCCGCAACAGTGTCGCTGCAGTCGTACCCAACCCAGCCCCGTAGCGTGAAAATTCTACTGGAGGGGCCAGGCATTCTACAGCAGGGGCCAGACAATAGCAGGGGGGGGGGCAGGTAATACATTTTACTTAGTAGAAAAAATAAGCAGGGGGGCCAGACAAAACGGAGGGGGGCGGCCCCCCCTGCCCCCCCCCCCCGGCACGCTACGGGCATGACCCAACCCCTTTCATTACCATAAAAATATGTAAATTCATGGCTAAATGATGCATTCAAAGTGACAGAGATAGCGAACGTAGATTATTTGTCACCACCAATATCGCTCGTCACACTAGATAGTCAATTGATACGGTCAGTGCCCATGTATGGGGGGGGGGGGAGATGTATGAATCGTTAGGTTCGTTAATTGTCCCGGGGGGCGGGGGGGAGCAGGACAGTGGATGGAACGTTGATATGTATTAGTATAAATAATATTCAAACTTCATAACAGCTAGTTCTCTGCTTCTCTCTGAAACGAATTTGCGCGGGCGCACAACTCGCCGCGCGCGCTTGCACACACGTATCACAACAGGGCGCACAAAAGTTTCGTTTTGAAAGCCTTTTCAGTGTAATGTCGCGCACACGAATTTCAAAAATTTCAGCCCAAAACAGCCCCAGCAAGCATTAGGCTGCCCATACTCAATTATAGTATTACTACTCCATGTATTCATTACCAATGACAGCCAATAATGCATCACACCGCGCTAAATATCTATTATATTTTTTTTTTCAACTAAAATATCCACCTTTAATCAAAATAGTGACTTTTTTTTCCAGTTGCTCTCTCTTAGTAAGAAATACAAATATGTGTTGTATATGTGTACTATAAATAGCATCAATGGAATGTACGATAGAGAAGAGCCGCTTGTTTTCCTAAGTTATTGCGCTTTGTTTAGAGCTGTGTTTCCCAACGTGGGGCCCATGCCCCAGAAGGGGGCAATTGATTTTTTGGTAAGGTAACCAAAATGGACTCGATACGAGTTTTACCCTTTCGCTCCTTTGGGCACTATAGTCGCCGCGTGTCACCTCTACTGATTGGCAACTATAGTCGCCGCGCGTCGCCGATTTCGGGTTGTTCCGTTGCCGATAGTGCTACATGTTTTTAATTGCTTATTTTAAGCTTTTGAATCTCTGAACATAGAGAGCGATGGTTATTCTATTTTATTCCATAGTAAAATGAGTGGTGCAAGCAAGAAAAAATTCGCTAATATTCAGAGGACTATTTAAAATTTTAATTCATACCCGCAACGTTCACGATGCGCGGATGCCTTTTTGTCCTTATATGCCAGCAATGCTTGACCAACGAATCAATGCAAACGAGGTCTTCTTTGAGGCACATTTGAAGGCAAAACATAGTGCTCATATTGATTCAGATTTGAACTACTTCTCTTAAAACTTTAAAGACAAATTTTGAAAAGAGAACAACATTAAAGTCCCTATGAATTGCCCATACTTCAACCACTAATCGTGTTCTTGAGGCTAGTTATCAATCTCCTTATTTATCGCGTAAAAACTGGGGAAAAATCATACCATAGGAGAGTATTTAATAAAACCGTCAATATCAGCATTTCTTAAAACGGTTCTTCAAAAAGATGACAAAGATGTAAAAGCTTATGCTACTCAGTAACAATACTGTTAGCAGAATAATATATGAAATGAGTGAAGATGATTGAAAAACAACTTTGTTCAAAAGTTGAAAACAAAAAATTTCTCAGTGCAAATGGATGAATCAACTTTGAGAGAGCAATGAGGCAGTATTAATAACTTACGTAAGATATATTGATAAAGGGAATTTTTCTGAAGAAATGTTGTTCTGTAAAAGATTAGAAAGCACCACTACCGCCAAAGATGTATATAATCAGCTGAAAAACTACTTAGATGTCAATGATATACTGATAAAAAATATAACATCTTGTGCTGCAGATGGTGCTCCTAATATAACGGGCAAAAAAAAATGGCTGCTTAAAATTGATGAAAGATGAGAATCTAGAAAGGATTCTTGTGCATTGTGTTATTCATAGGGAAAACTTGGTAGCTAAAAACATCTCGCCTGGTCTTAATGAAGTACTACATTCAGTAATAAAGTGTGTTAATGCTATTAAAGCTAATGCCAAAAGTGAGCGTCTCTTCAAATTATTTTGTGAAGAAAAAAATGAAGACCATGTGAGACTTTTACTTCATACTGAAGTAAGATGGCTATCAAAAGGGAACTGTTTGAAAAGATTTATGCAACTGTTTGATACTCTTAGTGATTTTTTAAGCGAAAAACCTGAAATGAAGTATCTGTTAACAATCGATGGTAAAGCATTTGTGAGTTATTTAGCCGATATCTTTGAACAATTAAATATATTAAATAAAAAACTTCAAGGAACAAATAAAACACTTGTCGATGCAAAAGCGGATATATTTGGTTTCATTACTCTAATTGAGTTGTGTCAGAAACAAATTAACAACAAAAACTTTGACCAGTTTCATTGACTCCAAAAATTTGAAGTAACTCATACCGCTCAACTTGTTATTGTCAATCATCTGAATATTTTATCGGTTGATTTTAAAGAAAGATTTTCTGATTTAAAACAAATTGATTTTCCAACATGGATGATGCAGCCAATGTTAGTGGATTTGTATGATATAGGAAATATGGCAAGAATCAAGAAGAACTCGCAGAATTGCAAAATGATGAGTCAGTTAAAACTTTTTAATATTGGGGTGCGATGGCATGGCTTTGTGAGGAAACAGAAATTAAATACCCAAATTTAACCAAATGTGTAAGAAAACTATTGCTACCATTTCCACCTTCATATCTAGCTGAATGTGAATTTAGTGCTGTAAATGATTTACTGTTAAAAAAAAGAAGTCGGCTGGATATAACACGACGCGGAGACTTGAGACTGAAGCTAACCAAATTGGAACCTAATATAAATGCTCTGTGCAGCACGCATCAAGCGCAAGGATCTCACTAAACTGGAATAATAAATTAAAATAGAAATATGTTTATTTAATTTTTTTCGTATTAGAATTTCAGTTTAACATTATATTTTTTTTTAAATTTACTTATTGTTTTTCGTTAACAAGTTCCTAGTGATTTCTTCCTAAAACCTATTATTTAAGTTTCTCAAGTGAACAATCAATCAATCAATTTTTTGATATTGAAAATTATGCATTTTACATGGGGGGGGGGCATAAGAATTTGAGAAAGACTAAGGTGGGGCACGACATAAAAAAGGTTGGGAAACACTGGTTTAGAGATTCAAATCATAAAGGAAAGATCTGATGATCGAGTTGTTAATAAATTTCAAAATGGCAGACGCTGGCAGGCGTCGTCATTGTTTACCCATTTTTCGTCGTCTGCATAACTCGAAGAAGTGCCTGCTACTCAATTGATTAGTATGAGTTGGTGGTCTGATGTCGGTGTAGATGGCGTTGTTTTAGTTGTTGTTTTCGTTCACAGTGGTCTCATCGTGTCGTCATGTGAGAACCCTTAATCTGCCCAACGTTGTGTGTGTGTGTGTGTGTGTTTTTCCCCCCACTTCTACATCTTGACCATCTAGACATGTTGTTTTTGTCGCCGTCTGGCATTTTGTCACGTGGTATGACCAGATCATTACGACCTTCTCTTGTTTTGGTTACTTCCCCTCACCCCTTCCTTATTAATAGAACATTCCTCTGTACACTTTTACCACTCTTTATGTCTCTTTGGTATTTCTCTCTTTCCTGTTCTTCCCTCTCTCTCTCTCTCTCTCTCTCTCTCTCGCTCTCTCTATCACTTTGTCTTTCGTTAGCCCATTAGCTTCATTATTTATTTATGTTTTCAACCACTACATACACATATTTATAAGATGATATTTAGAGCTATATCGATAAACAATGGGTTCAAAAACCTGCCTGGCCTTGAGGTATGGGTCCGCCATGTTTGTTATCCTACTTCTGCTCCAATTTCGAATATGTAACTGTTATCTTACTTCTGCTCTTGTTTCGAATACATGTCATACTACTTCTGCTCCTATTTAGAATATATGACTGTTATCTTACTTCTGCTCCTTTTTCGAATATATGCCTGTTATACTACTTCTGCTCCTATGTAGAATATATGTCTGTTTTCTACTCCTGCTCATATTTCTAATATGTCTGTTATACTACTTCTGCTCCTATTCTGATCCCGATCTTTGGCTTTTGGGGGCAATAAGAAGAGACTTTTAGATATTTGTAGGGGGCCCCTAGAAAACGAAGCACCAGTTAAGGCCTCAACAGGAATTATTAATGAAAGTGGGCCATTTTGATATAGAGGCTCAAGGCAGTTTTCTGTTTGGCCTATACATAAGAAAGGCTCCTGTGCTCCAGAGCAGGGCCGGCCCTAGGCCGATTTAACCGATATCTTCTGATTGGGCCCCGCGCCTGGCAGGGGGCCCCGCAATTTACATTTAGCATATCACTGTCAGTCACAGGCTCTTGTCACAGGCTTTTAAAGATTTAGAAGAGGGGGGGCCTCGCAAGCAAACCGTTAAAATGGGCCCCGCCGCCCATGCTGCAGAGTCTCATCCTCTGAATAAATTAGTTTAAAATAAAATTATCTGACTGGGGAGGGCATGATTAAAACAAAATGTTAATAATAAATGTCTTTGTTTAGTAATGAAAATAAGAGTAAGACATTACATAGTGTTAAAAGTGCAGATGTCATATATTTTTTTTTTATTATTATTATTCCCCCCCCCCCTTTTTGGAACTCAATTCACTTATGTACAAATTGATGTTATTATGACAAGTTTACATATTGTTTTCGCAATCTTAAAGTACATTTAACAAATAAAATAATAATAATAATAATTGGCTTAAGGAATATTGGGAGGATGGCTTTTTCTTTTCTTCAACTTTATTTTTTTCCCCCGAAAGAGCTGGAGTCGTCCAGCCTGTTCCACCAGAATACAGCAAAGGACTCTGATGGAAGTAAATTATGTCAATGACATGTTTGAATCTGAGGTATCAAAAGACAGTACTCATTGGGGCAGACCACTTTGATAATCATAAATCGAAAAATATGGAGCATGGAAGGGGAGAAAAACAAACCCCTTATTTTAAAATGGACTCTTTTCCCAACCATGGTGTTTGTAAACATGGGAAGGGAAGAGAAAATGGAACTGACTGTCATACTTTCTTTCTGTTTCTCTATAAAACAATATCTCTCTCTCTCTCTCTCTCTCTCTCACACACACACACATACACACACACACACACACACACACACACTTTCTGTCTTCCTCTTTTTCCAACACCTTTTTTTGCTCCACTTTAAAAAAAATGGGTTAATGTCTGTATCGTTCACTCTATTGACATTTCTCATTTTGTTTTAAACTAACCCTGAGCCCCCAATACACACACACACACGACGCATGCACACACACACACATATACGGACATGTACACAATCACACACACACACACATTCACACACAGAGAAAAAGCTCGCATACGTAAACCGATAGATTAAAGCAGAAGCCACCGATAGCACCCCCCCTTCACTCCCCTAGTTGTGCCCGTCTTACTGCCGTTAGAGGGCCCGACAGTAAACTATGTTAAAGCCCCCCCCAACATCTCTGGAAGCCCCCACCTAGGGCCCCCCAAAGGTCAAATAACGGCCCTGATGACAAAAAGAGCTTTTATCATTGCTGTCATTCTTTCGTTGTTTTTCTTTTAGCTATAGGGACATTTCTGTCTATGCCATAGGTGTATCCACTGAGAGGGTTTGGCGAAATTTTAAATATCGGCGACATTATTTACTATTATTATCATTATTGAATATACCTATGAATACATGGGGTTATCGTACTTATAATAGAATGGGGGTATCGTATTGTAATATATAGGGGTATCGTATAATTATACATGGGGGTATCGTACTATAATGCATATGAGTATCAAAAATTATAATGCATGTGGTTAGCGTACAATAATACATGGGGGTATTGTAATTATAATGCATATAGAGTGATCGTACTTAACATGTACATGTGGTTAGCGTACAATAATACATGGGGGTATCGTACTATAATGCGTATGAGTATCGTACTAAAATGCATGTGGATATCGAACTATAATGCATGTAGGCACCGTATTTGTTACGCATGGGGTATCGTACTGATATGTGCATGTGGGTATCGTACTATAATGCATGTAGACATCGTACTGTTATACTTGGGGGTATCGTACTGATATACACAGAGGTATCGTACTGTATGTTACATATGGGCGGGGGGCATCGTGTTTATATGGTTATGTGGAGCTGATGATTGATGACTGACAGACGGAGAAACAAACGAAACAGACGGTTAAACTCCTCAGACAAAGCAGACGACTCAGTGTTGTCATTGAATGAATATATATGATCACGTGGTCGATCTCTGATACCTGATGCTGCGAACTTTTTTTTTTAAATAATATTTATATAGATATATAGAGGGAAATTGCTGGAATTAAGTTTAGCACGGGTTCATAAATGTAACTTAGATCATTCAAATACTTTGCTGTAAGACATCATTGACTAAATAAAAAGCTTGGGCAAGAGAAATAAATAAGGTAACAATAATACTAATGCCATATTGGAAGTTCGCGCCTGTTTCCATCAATGTAATATCTATTTTCAGATGCTCTGTTTGATCTGAGCCATTTTAACACTCTATTCCCCCCCCCCACTCAGCGGCGTAACTAGGTAGGGCGCAAGGGGGAGGGGCAGTCTACCACGAGAGATTTCACCCCATAAGAATTTTATTTATTTACTAGCTGAACCCTGCTAAACCTTTGCATAGAGTTATATCCCCTTAGGCTTGATAGGTTATTTTTTGGTTTCTGGCAGATCCGATTTTTTTTATGATTGTATTTGAAACTGGAATACTGTTGTATTAATTCTTTACTTTCGATTTAACGCAGAACCCACACTGCTATTATTTATATTTATTTTTTTTTTTTGCTTAGGAATGGACGGCGCCACACTCACAGCATGTTACGCTGCTGCCCACAATCTGCTCCGGAGGGCGTTTTAGCTTCGAGCCCCTTTACACCAGTCTTTACCATCTCCCTAACGGTCTCTTTTTTTTTTCTTAAAGGGACCTAAACAATTCCCCCCTGTGGTCCCTACAAAGCCGACGTTCGCCCTCTGCTGATGCTCCATTTTTTTTTCCTTAATTAACCCAACCGTCATATTAGGATTTGTTAATCTAATAATATAATAGCGGATTTGTGGTTCTGCGTTAAATCGAAAGTAAAGAATGAATACAACAGTATTCCAGTTTAAAATACAAACACGAAAAAAATCGGAGCTGCCCGATACCAAAAATAACCTAGCCTACCGATCAAGACTAAAGGGGATATAACTCTATGCAAAGGTTTTACAGCTAGTACATACATAAGACTGTTTACGCGTCTCTTTAAGATTTGAGGACCCTACCGTGTTTATCACACACAATTTCTTAGGTTCGTGGTCTCATTCTGTATGTTCAGGTATTAAAGAACATTATCCACGGGGAGAGATCTCTCTCTCTCTGTTTCCTCCTGTGTCGATTAATTTTTATAGGTCAGCGACTTCTCGTCGTTCATTCATTGTTCTCCCTATTTTTAGTAGTGCATTCCCAACCGGGGGGGAATAGCTGTGAGAAGGACATTCCCGGTGGGGGGGGGGGGGAAGAGAGAGAGAGGGGGGGGGGAGAGAGAGAGGGGTGGAATAGCTGTATTTTTTTATTTATTCTCTTCTTGGTTTGTTTGTATCATGTTTTTGTTATTATAATGCGATTTTTTTAGTTTCTAAATCATGATATTGTTATGTTTTACGTTAGACTGTTAACTCATTGGGAGGGGGGGTGTCTTAAGTTTAAGGGGAAAACATTGATAAACAGGTGACAGATATATCGTTAGTGGCAATTAGCAAGCACTTTGTCAAGGGGGGGGGGTAGTACGATTTGGACTCTTCCAACCATCGATACCACCACCACCCCCCCGCCCGGTCCCCGCCCGGTCCCCGCCAAACCCCCCCTCCCCCCACCCCCTAAATTCCCGGGTCTATTTTCTGTCCTCAAGTCACCAAGTCAATTAGATGAACCCCCGGGCCACGCCCACTTTTCCCCCCAGTCAACTGTCAAAGTCAACACGAACTATGACACTAAGACAAATTTTGTTTTTATCGGTTCTCACATTACCGGGAGAGCGTACCACACACACACACACACACACACACACAGATATACACTCAGATACATAAAGACAGTGACACTATCATACACACACACATACACACACATGTAAACAAGCACTTAAAACCTCTCATCTCCCCCCCCCCTCCCCTCAAATATTTCGATATTCACTTATTGTACGACGCGTTCGTCTCCGAGTCTATTAATTTGACCGACTTTTTCATTATTTTTTTTTCCACAGATTAACGAGGTCAGAATTGTGGAAGAAAACAAGTTTACGAGACATGGAAGAGTTCAAGCTGTCTCCACCCCCACTACTGCCTCCCACTGCCACACACACTTATACACACCCCGCCCCCCCCCAATCACACGCACCCACGGCAAGCCCCACCCTTTCTACTTACTTACCCTGCGCCTCGCCACGCACTCTCTGCGCTGCCCACCTTAATGTAAAGTTTCAAATTAATTTGTTTCAATCCTTTTGTCCGCCATTACTTTACTTGTTTACCCCCATTTCGTAGATTGCTCCCAGAGTTATCTTTTCATGGCTTTATGTTTACACTGACTTGAAAGTTTAAAGATTGTTTTGGTTTCTTTTCTTATATATTTAATCTGTTTTAATATCCATGATAAAATTGACCAAACAATAAACACACATTGCTACAAGGTAATGCATCTTGATTTTTGTGTTGATAAGTTGATTTTTAAAATATGCCAGAAAATGAGATTGTGTAATAGTAGTAAAAAATAAAAAAGTGATCGCCATTTTGCGGGATGTGTACCAATGCGGGCGGGACTTTCTGGGTGGGCAGTGGCGCAGTCAGCAAGAGGAGGAGGGAGGGGGAGTATGATCCACACCGGACGGTTCTTACTTTTCCCACCAGCACGTGGGTGGGGCTGGGGGGAGAGGGGGGGATTTCTTATTATCAGAGTATATTATGGCACTAGAATGGAGCGGCAATTTGAGTGTGCGCCCGGGGCACCACTAACGGTAGATGCGCACCTTCTGGGGGTTTACCCACTTTCCACTTCACTGTAGTCGATGGATGACAGTATGTATTTGTCGGGCTGAGGGTCCCGGAATTTTTTTTTTTTCATATAGTAAAAAATACTTTGAATTAAAAAAACCGCATCAAGATCATCGGCGAGATTCATAATGCGAAAAAATTGAACAAGAAGATATTAAAAAAAAAAAAATAGGAAGCAGTATGGGATTTTTTAACGAAGATCCGAAATCGGCTCTAAGACCAGCATTTGGTAACCATCAGTATAGTAACTAGTTTTAGGTACATTATATAGCTCGCTGGGGGGCTGATTTTTATTCCAAAAAAAAATCAAAGCAGCTTTGGAAAATGTCTGTTCAATTTGTAGATTTAAAACCAGTCGGTAGGGGGAAGGGACGGTAAACGGTCCCAGGATAACATTAAGTCAACGGTTTGTTTTTCTTGCTTTTTTTTTTTAGATTAGTTTTCATTCAACTTTGCAGTCAGTCCAACGCCAAAATATTTACCGGCATTTTGAAATGCATCTTTTAGTTTTTTTAGAGATTTTCATTGACAAAAAGAGTGAAGTCACGTGACGGGGAGACAGACAGTCTCCAAAGTCGTAGCAGGCGCAATTATGCGCCGGCAACCTCAAGCGAGTTGCCCGGGGGGGGGGGAGCGCCATGTACTTATAGCAATCATCGGCTAACTGCGCCACCCGCCCGCGGGCCAAAGCCGGCCTGCAGGACTTAAAGCCGACCCGCTAATTGCTTCAGAGGGCGACAGCACTAGGGCCTTTATGTAAGAGGGGGGGGGGCAAGGGGGGCAAGGGGGGGGGCAAGAGGCATCATGCACAGGGCGCTACTCACAACGGGGCGCCAAGTGATATATTTGACATTTAATATTATATGGTTTTTCGAATGGGGGGGGGGTGGGGCGCTAAAAAGCTATTGCGCCCCGGGTTACAAGTAAAGCCTCGCTACGCCACTGGTTTACCCATAGCTGATCTAGTGTATGCTTAAAAAGCAGGGACGGACTAAAGGTCGAAAGCTAGAAGAAAACACCGCGCCACTAAAATTAGACAGGCATCAAAAGGGGAATGTATTTTTATGCATACTAAATATGCCCCAATAACAAAAAGTATATATTGTATTTTCTTGTGAATTTCTCTCGTTTATGAGACTTTCAGAATCATAAACCTCCACGGGCTTGAATTGTCCATTCATATCATTCACAGTCATACTGATAACGACCCGTAAAGTAGAATATAGTTATATATATATACTTAGCTTTACCCTGCAAAACCTTGGCATAGAGTTATATCCCCTTAGGCTTGATCGGTAGGCTAGGTTATTTGTTGGTTTCGGGGCAGATCCGATTTTTTTTTCATGATTGTATTTTAAACTGGAATACCGTTGTATATTAATTCTTTACTTTCGATTTAACGCAGACCCCAAATCGCTATTATTTTGTTAATATGATGCTGACTTGAGACACCTGATTCCGAGATCCTTTAAACTTTGCTAATCGGTTTTTACAAACCTCCAACCCGATTGGAGACACACCTTATGTTCGCCCATGGAGGCGCACAAAACAGACGGTCAGCTTACCTCATTTTTATTTTTTGTATTTTTTAGCTCTCTAACAACTTTCAGAATTCATCTCCTTTTGTCAATATTTGCTTAAAAAAAATACAAGGCCATGACAGAGCAAAGCATGCATTAAAGTAAAGCAGGCATCTAGATCTAGCCTACAAATGGGTTGATTCACCTACTTTTGAAAAAATGTTTCACCTTTGTGTAGTCGTTGCCTGTACCCCATACCTGATAACCTTATGGCTGGGTCAGGGCAGACGCTTAGTTAAGGGGGTGTGGAAGGGGGGGGGCTTTTTCCCCCGCGGTTGTCATTGCTCTACCGACCGCATTTTTTTTTTTGTTTGTTTGACATGGCTTTTTTATGCGCTGTGCCTGCTATACGCGTACTTCTTTCCATTTTTTCTATCTCCATACACACAATGCTCATAGAGCGATTTTACAGTACATGCGCACTCTTGATAAATGTAATGATACTATCCTTTTCGCACTCTTATTGCCAATGCGGCTGAGTCCAGCAGCACTTTTAACCTCTCTATCAGTTCAGTAGCACTTTTAGTTCGGGTAATAATAATACTTTTATTTTATTTTGGGGTAAGCGAGAGAGAGAGAGAGAGAGAGAGAGAGAGAGAGAGAGAGAGAGAGAGAGGGCAGGTTAAAGCTCTGACAGAATGCTTAACTTTAAACAAAAGATCGCTGGGGAATGAATGCATGTCGTCGATCGGAGAAGTGCCACTAACCTAAAAATTTGATCAGTCCAAATGTATCCTCGTTTTCGAACACGCACCAAAAAAAAAAAATTTGTTAGCGTTCAATGTCCTCGAAAGCAGTTGTTTTTTAGATATTTTTCGAAAAAAAATACTCGATATTGTCACCGTTGCGGCCTGTCCGTCCGTCATCACTGTTCAGTCTCATCAACTCATAAGTCCTAGACCCATGATGTATATATCATTTTGTAGGTCTTGGCCTGGCAAGAAATGACTTTTTCCATTTCGCGATCAGAATCCTCCTCAGGGCCGTAGAAGGGGCCTTAGTACCGATTTTTGCCAGCATAAGCTATATTAATAAAGCGAATGCTAGATTTCAGCAACTATAAGTCCGGACCATGATGTATATATAATTTTGTAGGTCTTGGCCTGCCATGTGTATACATCAAAAGTTCATTTTGCGTAGGACCTCTGAGGGCCGGGCTTTAGGGCTCCTAAGGGGGCTTATATATTATGTATGTACACCTTGTAATGTTCACTAACCCGTTCATTTGGTGCGAAATACTGCAGTAATGTAGTTTTACCCAAGATTTATTAAGAGAAACTCATCAAAAGAAAAAGTATATTAGGTTCGAGTTTAATTGTTATCAGAGCTATGCAACAATTGACGGAGTTTTTGGACGATTAGATGACTATAATTTAGAATGCGTTTTCAATTATGAGTCCTATTTCAGTAACCACAAACCACTTGTAAGTTAGATTTATAGACAATAATTTTTTTCAACAGAAAGAAATCGTTTTTAAATTTTTTTTTACA
>JAGDYQ010000243.1:1066261-1102160 GCA_021962125.1 Bulinus truncatus
CATCTTCAATGTTACGGGGAGGGGTGGGGGAAAAGCGGCAAAAACATGCCAACCACAAAACGCTTTTGGTTTAATACAACTCACGGTGCAACCCACAGTTAGAACAAATTCATAAATTAGTTTGTTTGTTATTTGCCGACATCGATTATAGAAAGTAAGATTGCTGTTGTTGTCAATGCGCTTGTTAAAGTGAGTCTCTGAAGGTCAACAAGCGATGAGAAGAGATGAAACTTGGTTTGGGGTGGTGAGGAAAATGAGTTGTTATAACTGAGTGGCCGCGATGAAGGATAGATACAAATGTGTGGGGGTGGAGGGCATGGGTGGGGTGGAGGGCAAGGGGGGGGGAAGTAGGCTGAGAGATAGACGGATAGACAAGGGAAAGGAGGTGAATTAAGGTCACTTGATGTCCCGGTAGGATAAGAATATTTACTTGACCTCTTTAAAAAAATGTAACACCAGGAAAATAATGATAAATGTTGTGTGTGAAGTCCCTGTAAGGATCTTATAAACCACTCATGGCACGGTTTATATGGTGCACTTCTTTCATCTCCACCATAGACGATAGTGCAATGGCCATGGAGGCACCACTGGAGATATAGCGGGGACTTTAGCCATGACCTGAAATATCCATCAGTCCTCACTAGGTACCCTCAGATCAACAGTCGAGCGCTTTACCACACGACCACTCGTTTACCTTGATAAATGTTGTAACACTGTATGGTTTTCCGGGGCCCTTGAGATGTTGTGACACCCCCCCCGCCCGTAGTTAAATCCGCCTCTGAAAGAGGATGGATGCATTTCCTTTCTTTGGGGACCCTAAGCAAAGACTTTGCAGAGCTATTTAAGGGCGTTAAACACAAGTGCATGTCGGGGCGACATAAATCAATACATGTAGTTTATTTATTTTAAGTATCAAATTTTAACCAAGCAAGAGATGCTGCACGGCTATAGACATGCAAGTCCAGCCCCGTAGCGTGAAAATTCTACAGCAGGGGCAAGGCATTCTACAGCAGGGGGGGCCAGGCAATAGCAGGGGGGGAGGCAGGAAGTACATTTTACTAAGTAGAACAATTAAGCGGGCCAAGCGGGGGGCAGACAAGCGCAGGGGCCCGCCCCCCCGCACGCTACGGGCCTGTGCAAGTCATTTCAATATTTTTATTTAAAGACATGTTATTGTTGTTTTTTCCAACTGGAGCCAATGTGAATTGGGTTTTTTCTAATTTTATACACGTATTTTAAAATAATTAGAATAATAGATGTGTGTGTGTGTGTGTGTGGAGGTGGGGGGAGGGGTAAACAGACATAAGGTGAGGATTATTTAGCTGATTAAAAAAAAATTATCCACTCAAAACCAGCATCGGTTTTAAATGGAAGAAGCCAAACTTGAAATCTACTTTGCCAGACTTTGAGAAGATTGATTTGATTTTCATTTTTTTTTTTAAGTTTTCAGGGGAGAGAATTAAAATAGTTTATCTCCAGGAGCGTTGGGTGAAGGGGTGAGGGTTGAGGGCAGGCCCGTAGCGTGCGGGGAGGGGTGCCAGGAGGCCGGGCCCCCCTGCATTTTGTCTGCCCCCCCCTGCTTATTTGTTCTACTTAGTAAAATGTATTATCTGCCCCCTGCTATTGCCTGGCCCCTGCTGTAGAACGCCTGGCCCCTCCTGTAGAATTTTCACGCCACGGGGCTGATTGAGGGGGGTGTATTGTATTTTATTTTTTTTTATTTATGACATACATTGAGTAATTACATGAAATAACGATGTTCCCCGGATGTAGTAGATTTATAAAATTGCAGAACTGTATCGGAAAAAGTAAAAATGTTCAAACGAATTTCGGTTTATTTCGTAGATTTCATTCTTTTATGTCTCTAGTTTTCAATAACTATTTCTGTGTGTCAAGTTAAGAGTAAAAAAAAAAGGCGAATTTGTTTTGGAGAGTATCATAAAATATGAACTCTCCTTCCTGGACTGAGAGACATACTATGATCCACGGGGGATGGATCATAGGGGTTCTCTAGTCAGGAAAAAAAAAACCATTACTTGCGAGGGTGGTGGTACTGTGGTCAGTGAGGACTATCCGAGACCGCAGTATTCACAGCTGGCGGTGGTGATGGATGTGGTCGGCACACAACACCCTTCCACTCCGTCCCACTCAAGCACATCTGCGCAGCCTGCCATTTCGGGCTGAGGGTACAGGCACACTACACCCTCCCCTCTGTCCGAGTGGCAGGAAAAACCCCTTTCCTTGCCATTCTGGCCGATCGGCAGTACACACACCCTGCTGGTCTGGCCAGTTTGGGCAAGGATTAAAACGCATCTTTCTGCCATCCCTCTATACTTATAAGACGCATTTGTTGTCTGTCTGTTTGTCTGTTCCCAGAGAGAGAGAGGGAGGGAGAGAGAGATAAAGAGACAGAGGGGGGGGCAGGTGGGGAGAGAGAGGAAAGGAGGGTAGGGGAGGGAGGGATATGGGAGAAGGAGGGAGAGGGAGGGAAAGGGAGGAAAGGAGAGAGAAAGGGAAGGAAGGAAAGAAGAAAGGAACAGAGGGGGTGGGGAGGAGATAGGGGGGAGGGAGGGAAAGAGGGTGGGAGAGAGGGAGGGGAGAGATAAGGGGAGTGAGGGGGCAGGGAGGGAGAGAGAGGGAATGAGGGAGGGAGGAAGGGGGAGAGGGGGAAGAGAGGAGAGAGAGGTGGAGAGGGGAGGGAGGGGAAAGGAGGGAGGGAGGGAGAGAGGGTTAGGGAGGGGAGAGAGAGGAAGGGGGAAGGAGGGAGAAAGAGGATGGGAGTAATGTGAGGAAGAGATAAAAGAAAAGAGGGGGCAGGGAGGGAGAGAGAGGGAAGGAGGGGGGGATGGATGGGGGATGAGACAGGAGGGGAGGGGAGGGGGGGAGGTAGGCGGGGGGAGAAGAGGGAGATGGGAGAGAGATGGAGGAGAGGGAAGGAGGAGAGGAAAAGGAGGGAGGGAAAGGAGAGAGAGAGGGGTAAGAGAGGAGGGAGGGAGGGGAGGGAGGGAGAGAGGGGAGGGGGGAGAAAATAAAGAGTAAACAGAAAACCTTATTTTAAACCCGGGCAAAGCCGGGTACTTGCAACTAGTATATATATATATATATATGTATGTATGTGGGGACGGGTGGTCGTGCTGTGTTGAGCGCTCGACTATCGACCGGAGGGTCCCGGGTTCGAATCTCAGTGAGAACCTTGGGATTTTTTCAGGTCCTGGTGATAGTCCCCAAGTCCACCCAGCTTTAAATAGGTATTTGACATTAAGTTAGGGGAGTAAAGGCGGCTGGGCGTTGTACTAACTTACAGCCCCTTCGCAGCATGCCAAAGTTATAGAAACAGATGAATTCTACACTTCATCTGCCCTGATGGCCTGTTAGGATTAAGGGAACTTTACTACTTTACTATATATATATGTGTACATGATTAAGAGACTCGTGTTTAGTTTCGTTTAGCTCCTTGTGATATAGTTTCATGTACTCTACTCTGTATATAATCATGTTTTAAATTTACATGTTCTTCGGAGAGTATCATAAAATATTGTGATATTTGTATGAGACATACCATGATCCACGGGATGGGATGGCTCATAGGGGTTCTCTAGTCAGGAAAACAAAAAAACCTTTACTTGCGAGGGTGGTGGTACTGTAGTCAATGAGGATTATCCGAGACCGCAGTATTCACAGCTGGCGGTGGTGACGGATGTGGTCGGCTCACAACACCCTTCCACTCCGTCCCACTCAAGCAGCCTGCCATTTCGGGCTGAGGATACAGGCACACTACACCCTCCCCTCTGTCCGAGTGGCAGGAAAAACCCCCTTTCTTTGCCATTCTGGCCGATCGGCAATACACACCCTGCTGGTCTGGCCAGTTTGAGCAAGGATTAAAATCCATCTTTCTGCCATCCCTGCAGATGATAGCGGGCACACTCACCTAGCCGCTCTGTAGGGATGGCAGACGTGCATCAGCGCCGCCAACAATGCTGGTGTGGTTGGCACACTACACCCTGCCATGCTGGCAATGGCGGCGTTAAAAAAAAAGAATTTAAAAAAAAGTAAAAAAAAAAGAACTAATAGAAGATTCCATACGAAATGTTGTTTTACTGTACATGATA
The DNA here is from genome assembly GCA_021962125.1 of Bulinus truncatus. Taxonomy (NCBI): domain Eukaryota; kingdom Metazoa; phylum Mollusca; class Gastropoda; family Planorbidae; genus Bulinus; species Bulinus truncatus. The sequence goes on from JAGDYQ010000243.1 coordinate 1,070,371, forward strand.
TAGTTTGAGCGATACTACATCACAACAAGTGTCTGTGTTGTCTATGGTCAAACTAATACATCCTAGGCTGACTATCCAATACTTCAGAGTAACTTTCCACTCATTATTCTGCATCCTGGATTCCTCATTTTCCCCCCATCAATTTAAAGTTTGTTGCGGAGGAGAGATGGAGGGCGGGGGGGGGGGGTGTTCATGCAATCGAAGGGAGGAAATTTCATTTTTTTTACATCTGTCCGAGAAAAGCTGAATTGCGTCCCTAGGTGATTCGATATTTTTTTTCTTTCTGTTATCAGCGTTGTCTATATTTATTTATTTTCTACATGTAGCCAAACGTAAAATAATGAAAATGGATCAACTATTTTTAGGTAATGTAGCTGAGAGATATTTTGATTTAAAACAATAAGTAACAGTTAATTGGCCAGAGAGGAACTCAATATTCATAGTGGAAATCCGTGTGGCTAAGTTTTAAAAGATTACATCCGGGTCAAAGTGGTACGCATGAAGATCATTGTTTAGTTTATTATTATTATGGACATTTCATTCTTAATGGAGTCCTTGTCGAACGACAAGTTTTGCATACAATTTAAACAAGTATATAATTGTATTGGCAGTTGTTCCAGGATGGGGCTCAGCTCGAAGCAGCTAGAGAGAATGGCTCAGGACTGAAGTCGCTGGAGAATCTTTAGTTGGTGGCCCAATACCCCGACAGGACTGACGGGCAATGATGATGATGATGATTAGGCAGTTTCATAGACAGTTAAATCAAACACAAATCTTTCAAGTCTTCGCCAAACGTACAAAAAAAAAATATCAAAATGCTTTTGTCTTAACATAGGTAAAAGACGTAACTAAATCAATAATCTCTTTTAAGATGTTGATGACTACAGTAAAATATTTATCTTCGTGTGTTTTGAAATAGAAACACTGTGTAGAAATATTTTTCTTTTTTTGGGTCTATTTCGTTAATGTTTTTCGCCTTTTTTTTTTAAAGTGTTGATAGCCTGTTGTGAAAGTGTTGTACCTGTTGTGAAAGTGTTGTTTGCCTATTATGAAAGTGTTTTTCGCCTATTGTGAATGTGTTTTTCCGCCTATTATGAAAGTATGAAAGACTAGTAGTTTGACAAAGAGACTGAGTGGGTTGTGCAAGTCATTTTGACTGAGTCGATTCTGCAAGTCATTTTGACTGAGTCGGTTGTGCAAGTCATTTTGACCGAGTCGGTTGTGCAAGTCATTTTGACTGAGTCGATTGTGCAAGTCATTTTGACAAAGTGTGTGGCTATAAACAAAAAAATTCCTCACCGGTTCGCACCAAAATGTGACATTATTAAGCGATAATTTCTAACGGTTTCGGGGGAGTGGGGGGAGAAAAATCGAATCCCCGCAAACTTGAGATCATAAGTAACTCATGAGATCAGGAAGTATCGATATGGTAACGGGGGGAATGGAGAAGCCCTAACGATACCGCATGGTATCTCTCTCTCTCTCTCTCTCTCTCTCTCTCTCTCTCTCTCTCTCTCTCTCTCTCTCTCTCTCTCTCTCTCTATCCATCCGTTGCTTCTTCCTTTCTTCTTCTTTGCACCCCCCACCTCCTCCCCCCCTCCCCCCCATCCCTTCCTCTTTCTTCGTCACTAGCGTTCTCAGTGCGTGCTCAAGGTCGCCCAGAGCATCGTTTCTTTCTTTCCTTCTTTCACTTTTTTTTTTCGTCCAGGACACAAAACTCCAAAGTAGCAGACCCTCATTCATGATAACTTTCTTTATTATTATTACTATAGCCACGGCAGTTCTTGGATTGTAGATTGGCGGACATTTAGGCAGAGACTATTCCGAAGTACCTGTAATTAGGCAGAGACTATTCCGAAGTACCTGTAATTGGGAAGAGACTATACCGAAGTACCTGTAATTAGGCAGAGACTATGCCAAAATTCATGTAATTAGGCAGAGATACCCAGAAATTCCTGTAATTAGGCGGGCTATGCAGAATTTATGTAATTAGGCAGAGACTATGCCCAAATTCCTGTAATTAGACAGAGACTATGCCCAAATTCCTGTAATTAGGCAGAGACTATGCCCAAATTCCTGTAATTAGACAGAGACTATGCCCAAATTCCTGTAATTAGGCAGAGACTATGCACAAATTCCTGTAATTAGGCAGAGACTATGCCCAAGTACGTGTAATCAAGGCAGAGACTATGCCCAAATACCTGTAATTAGGCAGAGACTATGCCCAAGTACCTGTAATTAGGCAGAGACTATGCCGAAGTACCTGTAGGCATTACAACACATATCGAGGCTGCTAAACTTACACCGATGGCACTAGGAAGGCGAAGGTCAAAGATGTTCTCATTCATAAGAAAACTAGTCGACCATCTAGCTTCCCCCCCCCCACCTAACCCCCACCCCCAATTCCAACAAAAGGCCCACCTTAATTAGACTAATTCCAACCTAACCTGATGCTGAGTACTACTGAGTTGACCCTTTCCCCCCCTCCCCAGTGTCTTTTAAAGTCTCTTTCTAGGATCCTGGAAATAACAGAACATTTCTTTGAGGTAATGAGATTTGAGCCATTGGAAGATGGCTTAAAATCACACGTAGAGAACACGCTTGTCATGCATGGCACATTTACCATCACAATGCTTTTCTCATTTTAGATATTATACAGGTTGCGCAAGCCTCGTTTTGAAAAAAAATGGCATTTTCTTCGCCGCTATTAATAATATTTACTCTCATCAGTCCATTCATTGAATAGAATTGTTTATATATATATAAGATCCTAAAAACAAATAAATTAAATAATATATTATCACTTTTTTTATATTTATAAAGCAGATTTAGAGCTTTTTCATTCATATTTCATGTCTTGAAAAAAAAAACGACAAAGGCGTGTAAATAGGTCAGTGGGTTTTTTGATGAATGGAAGGCGTCATTGGAAACAAAAGCGAATAACAACAATGGCGCGAGAGTTTTTAAACACAAAATCGAGGACTATTTATATGGCGATGCGCTATCTGAATAATATATAATCTGTCTGGCGCAGTATCGTCCAACAGACAGAATCAGCGCCGTTCTGTAACATCTGCTATCTGCAAAGCCTATCCCCCCCCCACACACACACAGAGACCTGTCAGTGTATACACACCAAACAAATCTGGTGGTGAGCTATTATAAAATGATATAAATCATGCCCCCCTCCCCCTCCCAATCGTCTCCCATTTCAGTCCAACACAAACAAACATGGGACAATATCTGTCATTATTTTTGTTTACATAAGCAGAAGTTCCATTGCACGATGTATCATTCTGTCTGGATTTCAAGATTGATCAGAATTAGTTGTTTCGGGCTTCCTTGATGATGCTACACCCCTTCATGAAATAATCATACCTACCAACTCTCTCCTCCTCCTCTCCCCCCCCCCCCTTTGCTTCCCTTCTCTCCAATCCTTCCCCTGTTTAAGAATCTCACGTTCGTCATTGACGTGATCAGACATCCAGGTCAAATAGTTCTAGTCAGCCCGCTGGAGGACATCTGTTACCGGTGGGCCAGACTGCTGGATGTCGTCTGGACCTTGTGTATTGTATTGACTGTATGATTGAATGGTGGTGACCTAGTTTAGTTTGGTCACGCCGACTACCCCCTGGTGTCTCGTCTGGTCGGCTCTTAAGATATATATGGCAAATGTGTATGGAAAAGGGGGGGGGGAGGAAGGGGAGGGAAGGGCTGAGAAGTGGGAGCTGTGTGTGTGGGGGGGGGGGGTTAACTAGGAAGGCGAAGGTCAAAGGCGATGATTGTCAAAATGTGGGTGTTAACTGTGAAAGTGTTTAACTGTGAAAGTGTTTAACTGTGAAAGTGTTTAACTGTTGACAAGTGGGAGACAGGTGCATTGGAGACTTGGGTTCGGAACCACAGGATGAGGCCGCTGAGTGCAAAACCTATATTTAAATATGTCATTCTGAGTTTAGGTGGACGGAGAAGTGGACAGATCGACCAGGATAGACCCAGACAAACAGACAGCCAGGGAGATAGAAATAAACTACAGGCAGGCAGGCAGATAAACGGACGAACGGAAAGATACATAGATACACAGACAGACAGGGAGAGGGAGGGATAGACAGACAGATAGATAGATAGATAGATAGATAGATAGATAGATAGATAGATAGATAGATAGATAGATAGATAGATAGATAGATAGATAGATAGATAGATAGATAGATAGATAGATAGATAGATAGATAGATAGATAGATAGATAGATAGATAGATAGATAGATAGATCAAATAACAGGCCTAGGCTCCAAGTGCCAGTGCCTACGAAGTAACGAATCGGACGTTCACTGGCCTTCAGTTAGTGACTCACACACTGACCAGAGGCTAATGGCTAATATGATCACTGGTCTGGTCAACGGCAGGGGCGGGACTGGTGGTGGTGATATAAAAGAACGAAAGGATGTTGTGAACTGGTGCGAGGGCACTCACACACACAGACATTCACACACACACACAGAGACATTCACACACACACACACACACACAGACCGACATTCACACACACAGACACAGAACGCCATTCACACATACACAGACATTCATACACACAGACACCAAACGACATTCACACATACAGAGACATTCACACACACACACACACACACTAACAAAGCAAAATGTGACGGTGACGGCACAAATACAGTCACGCAGACACATACACACACATCACACACACACACACACCACGCTGAAACTGTGACATAGAGTACTTGCCGAGTGTAGGACAAAACCCCCAGCGGACAAAACCCCCACGGACAAAACCCCCAGCGGACAAAACCCCCAGCGGACATAACCCCCACCGGACAAAACACCCAGCGGACAAAACACCCACAATATTGTTTTAAGCCATTTATTGCAGCTACAATTTATTTTTTTTATTTTTATTAGCTTTTAATTAGTTTTACTTTCTGTGACCTGCTTAGCGGGTGGTTTGTAAATCACATAAATCATGTAAATGAATTTGAATTTAAAACCTGCTTTTGTTGATCATAAATGCTCAATATGAAACATAGCCATAGTTATTATTTTATTTAGCACCTTTTTAAATTATTATTATGTCTTAATTAATTAATTTTTAAAAAATTCACAAAAAAGCTCGAGTTATAATTTAATGTTTCTTGGGCGCCCCAGAACCATACGATCCACGGACCGATGCCGATTCGCGGCCCGGGGACCATTGCCTTCCAGTGTTGCCAAATATTAATCTATTTTAAATGTCAGATTTTTAGAGTAAAAAAAAAGTTAGAATTGAACAAGCTACACTTTTTACATCCTACAGGGCAATACAGCAGCCGACTATATCAAACGGCTAATAATGTATAACAAGAATGTGATGTAAAATTTGTAAGCCTTGTTTCAAATTGTGTCTAAAAGCTAAATTTACGAGGAAAAAAGAACCCTTAATGAGATATGGAAATTAAACACTTTAAATCGAGTACGCTCAACAATTCCTCCCAAACTAAACTTACATTCTCTTATAAAGGCTAGCTGGACAAAATATCCTATCATTCTCAAGTCTCCTGTTTGTTGATTCCACATCAAATCCAATACATAATTAAGAGTTTGGTGAACACAGCAGAATAAAGGTGACTTTGCACTTCTCATGTTACTTGAATTCCTCCACACTGACACTATGTTTCTAAACTGTATTCAACCTAACCCTGAACTCATGAACTACCCACGTCTACGCATCTTCCGGAATTCTACTGTGACACTATTCTTTATTGTCTAAAATTCCCCTACCTGTTAAAGTTAATGGGTTCTGTCTCCCTCTCTTTCCACCCGTCTCATATCGAATTACGTTAAACTGTCCCAACTGCCCTGACCTACTTTCACTTTCTACATTTTATAATAAAGATTGGGGGGGGGGTATTACATTTTATAATACAAGTAATGATTAATTAATAAATAATATTTTTTTAAGTGGGTGTTTTGTCCGCTGGGTGTTTTGTCCGCTGGGGGTTTAGTCCGGATACCGTACTTGCCATAGGGGAGAGAAACAAGGAAACAGAGCTATAACATGTAATTTCAAAGTCCGTGTTTATTTACAGGCGAACTAAACAACCCCCCCCCCCGGGGGGAGATCCTATGAATAAGTGGCCCTTTTACGTATTATATCATTGCCTGCAAACATCTCTGGAAGACTCTGCCTAGGCCCATCAAACACACCCAGTTGTCTGAGCCCCCCCCCCCAAAGCATATGTGGATGTCTCTGCCTAAGCCTGTCAAATCCCCCCCCCCCCAAATATCTAGTTGTCTGCCTAGGCTTCACAAACATCTCTGGAAGTCTCTGCCACATAACGGCTCTGCCGACCGTAAAACAACTAAAATATATCAACACATAATCCTACTCATTATGTACAGTTCATTGTACTGTGACAGAGAGTCCATATTACTCAGTACTTACAATGTCAATACAATGCTTCCATGCGACCCACCACCCCCCTCCCCCACAAGCGTCTGATACGTAACTGTGTGTACCACTCATCTACCACCCATTTAACTGTAAAGTTCCCTTAGCCCAAATGGGCCATCGGGGCAGTTGAAGTGTAGAATTCATCTGTTTCTGTAAACCTCGGCATATGAAGGGATTGTGTGGTTAGCACAACGCCCAGCCGCCTTTACTTCCCCCAACTTAAAGTCAGGTGACCCATTTAAAGCTGGGTGGACTTGTGGGACGACTTTGAAACAAATTTCACCTGGAAATATTCCCATGGTTCTCACCAAGGATCGAACCCAGGGCTCTCAGGTCGACAGTCGAGAATCTACACCACTCGGCCATCCGTCCCACACATTTTTAACTGTACTGTGTTACAAAACAATGCAAGGCACTGAAATAGCTCATTTAGTAGTGCAATCCTTCAGTGCGCACCCACTTATGGCGTGACATAAGTTACACTGCTGTAAAAGTAGTAAGATGAGTTTCTTTCCTTTCATAGCCTCACTCAGGGGGTGAGCACATCTTTTTGAGTCGCGGCCCACAACGGGTTTAATCTGTGCTTTATTTGCGCTTTATTTGTGCTTTATTTGCGCTTTATTTGTACTTTATTTGCGCTTTATTTATGCTTTATTTGAGCTTATTTGCACTTCATTTGCGCTTTATTAGCGCTTTATATGCGGTTTATTTGCGCTTTATTTGTGCTTTAATTGCGCTTTATTTGCCGATGTGCTTTTAGTGTACAACTGTTACAGTCTATTACCGATGAAGCCGAATGTTGTTTACAATAATGAGAGAGTTATCCGCAACAGTGTCGCTGAAGTCGTAACCAACCCAGCCCCGAAGCGTGAAAATTCTACAGGAGGGGCCAGGCATTCTACAGCAGGGGCCAGACAATAGCAGGGGGGGCAGGTAATACATTTTACTAAGTAGAAAAAATAAGCGGGGGGGGGCCTGACAAAACCCATTTCATTACCACAAAAATATGTAAATTCATGGCTAAGTGATGCATTCAAAGTGACAGAGATAGCCAACTATGAAATTTTACGTAGATTATTTTTCAACACCAATATCGCTCGTCACATTTGATAGTCCATTGATACGGGAGATATATGAATCGTTAGGTTCGTTAATTTGTCCGGGGGGGAGCAAGACAGTGGATGGAACGTTGATATGGACTAGTATAAATAATATTCAAACTTCATAACAGCTAGTTCTCTGCTTCACTCTGAAACGAATTTGCGCGGGCACACAACTCGCCGCGCGCGCTCGCACACACGTATCACAACAGGGCGCACAAAAGTTTCGTTTTGAAAGCCTTTTCAGTGTAATGTCGCGCACACAAATTTCAAAAATTTCAGCCCAAAACAGCCCCAGACCTAGTACTTTTGGCCGCACAAGGATATTAGAGATAGAGCATTGGTTTTTTTTTGGTTCCCGGTGTATTGACCAGAGAGTGAGAAATAAATCTCTGTCTAAAGGCAGTGGCGTAGCGAGGGGGGGCGGGGGTACATATGTCCCCGGGCGCCGAGGTTCAGGGGCGCCAAATGGTATATTTTACATATAATATTATATGGTTTTCGAATGGGGGGGGGCTAAAAAGGTATTAAAAAGGAAAAATGCCCCGGGCGCAAGTTGCCTTGCCCCCCCCCCCTCGCTAAGCCTCTGTCTAAAGGAAGGGAGTATCCGATTGATCTCTCAGTAGAACGCGCCGATCTGCTGTTGTCTGCTGACGATTCTTCGTTTCCCAAAATGTTTGTGCAGTGGCGTCGCTTAAAACTGAAAACACTTTATGTAGTAGTTTTTTTTCTTTTAAACTGGGGTTTGTGGGGGGGGGGCGTTAAAAAAATACATGGCGTTATTACACTTTAGGGGTGCTCTCATGATACGGGGCGGGGGAGGGGAGCGGGGAGGGGGGGCAGATATCCCCTCTAGTTTTCCGGGCCCTATTTCGATGCGACTATTTGTGTGTGCGCGCTGGTGGTATACAACAATGTGGCGTCGTTAGATAAAGTGTGGGTGGGGAGGGGGGGGCGCTTGGGCATTGGAACTACAGGGGGGACCCCGATGGAAGGGAATTATTGTTTTTTTTTTGGAGGCCTACCTCGGACCTCGGACATCTTATATGAGTAAGTCTAGCCCCCCCCCCCAATAGCCAGTCACGTCAGTAAATGGTCAGTTGCCAAGATTTGCCAGATATTGGGGGTCAATAAGACCATCAATTGAAACTACGTAGCATGGGCGACTACTCATGGGGGGTCAAACAGATCCATATTTCTGTTTTATAAAGTAAAAAAAAAAAAAGAAGAATACTTTAAAGAGCTGCGCCTACGCTCATTAATCAAAATATTTTGTGGAAATAAAAGACATTAAAAAACTCAAACGTGTCACACTGTGGTCTGCGCAGAACCCAAAGGGAGGCAAGCATTAAGCTGCCCATACTCAATAATAGTAGAACTTACTCCATGTATTCATTACCGATGACAGCCAATGATGCATCACACCGATGCTAAATATCTATTATATTTAATTTCAACTAAAATAACCACCTTTAATCAAAATAGTGACTTTTTTCCAGTTGCCCTCTCTTAGTGAGAAATACGAATATGTGTTGTATATGTGTACTATAAATAGCATCAATGGAATGACACACATGCGAATATCGTTTGTTTTCCTCTGTTGCGTTTTGTTTAGAGATTAAAATCATAATTGAAAGATCTGATGATCGAGTTGTTAATAAATTTCAAAATGGCAGACGCTGGCAGACGTCGTCATTGTTTACCCATTTTCGTCGTCTGCATAGCTCAAAGAAGTGCCTGCTACTCAATTGATTAGTTTGAGTTGGTGGTCTGATGTCGGTGTAGATGGCGTTGTTTTAGTTGTTGTTTTCGTTCACAGTGGTCTCATCGTGTCTCGTCATGTGAGAACCCTTAATCTGCCCAGCTTTGAGTATGTGTTTTTCCCCCCACTTCTACATCTTGACCATCTAGACATGTTGTTGTTTTTGTCGCCGTCTGCCATTTTGTCACGTGGTATGACCAGGTCATTACGACCTTCTCTTGTTTTGGTTACTTCCCCTCACCGCTTCCTTATTAATAGAACATTCCTCTGTACACTTTTACCACTCTTTATGTCTCTTTGTATTTCTCTCTTTCCTGTTCTTCCCCCCCCCCTCTCTATCACTTTGTCTTTCGTTAGCCCATTAGCTTCATTATTTATTTATGTTTACAACCACTACATACACATATTTATAAGAGGATATTTAGAGCTATATCGATAAACAATGGGTTCAAAAACCTGCCTAGAGGTATGGGTCCGCCATGTTTGTTACACTACTTCTGCTCCAATTTCGAATATATGTCTGTTATCTTACTTCTGCTCCTCTTTCGAATATATGTCTGTAATCCTACTTCTGCTCCTATTTCGAATATATAACTGTTATCTTACTTCTGCTCCTGTTTCGAAAACATGTCTGTTATACTACTTCTGCTCCTATTTAGAATATATGTCTGTTTTCTACTCCTGCTCCTATTTCTAATATGTCTGTTATACTACTTCTGCTCCTATTCTGATCCCGATCTTTGGCTTTTGAGGGCAATAAGAAGAAAACGAAGCACCAGTTGGGGCCTCAACAAGAATTATTAATGAAAGTGGGCCATTTTGATATAGAGGCCCAAGGCAATCTCCTGTTTGGCCTATACATAAGAAAGGCTCATGTGCTCCAGAGCAGGGCCAGCCTTAGGCCGATTTGACCGTTATCTCCTAATTGGGCCCCGCGCCTGGCAGGAGCCCCGCAATTTACATTTAGCATATCACTGTCAGTCACAGGCTCTTGTCACAGGCTTTTAGAAGAGGGGGCCTCGCAAGCAACCGTTAAAATGGGCCCCGCCGCCCATGCTGCAGAGTCTCATCCTCTGAATAAATTAGTTTTAAAAATTTATCTCACTGGGGAGGGCATGATTAATATAATGTTAATAATTAATGTCTTTGTTTAGTAATGAAAATATGAGTAAGACATTCATCATCATCATCATCATCATTGCCCTTCACCCATGGCAGGGTATAGGCCACCAACAACAGTTCTCCAGAGTCCTCTGTCCTTTGCTATCTTCTCCAGCTGGTTCCAGTTGTGTTCCATCTTGATGGTGTCCGCTTCCAGGTCTCGACGCCAGGTATTTCTTGGGCGACCTCTCTTCCGTTTACCTTGGGGGTTCCACCTCAGTGCCTGCCTTGTGATACTGGCTGCTGGTTTGCGTAAGGTGTGTCCTATCCAGCCCCATCCTGTAAAAACACCCTTTGCTACAAAAACACGAACAACAGAGTAAGACATTACATAGTGTTAAAAGTGCAGATGTCATATATTTTTATTTATTATTCTTTCCCCCCTTGGAACTCAATTCACTTATTTACAAATTGAAGTTTACATATTATTTTCAATCTTAAAGTACATTTAACAAATAAAATAATAATAATAATAATTGGCTTAAGGAATACGATAGTCGGCTTTCTTTTCTTCAACTTTATTTTTTGTTTTTTTTTTTGTTTTCGAAAACAGAATGGACTCGTCCAGCCTGCTCTACCTTCAGAATACAGCAATGGACTCGGCGGAAGTAAATGATGTCAATGATATGTGAGGTATCAAAAACATTGTACTCATTGGGGCAGTCCACTTTGATAACACAAATCGAAAAATATGGAGTATGGAAGGGAGAAAAAAAAACCTTTATTTAAAATGGACTATTCCAAATCCAGGCGCTTGTAAACATGGGAAGGGAAGAGAAAATGGAACTGACCGTCATACTCTTTCTGTTTCTATAAAACAATCTCTCTCTCTCTCTCTCTCTCTCTCTCTCTCTCTCTCTCTCTCTCTCTCTCTCTCTCTCTCTCACACACACACACACACATACACACACACATACACATACACACACACACACACACACTCTTTCTGTCTTCCTCTTTTCCAACACCTTTTTTGCTCCACTTTTTAAAAAAAAATATAAATGGGTTAATGTCTGTATCAGTTCACTTCATTGACCTTTCTCATTTTGTTTTAAAACTAACCCATGCCCCACAATACACACACACACACACATACGGACATGTACACAATTACACACACTCACACACAGAGAAAAAAAAAGCTCGCATACGTAAACCGATAGACAAAGCAAGTAGTCACCGATAGCACTCCCCCCTACCCCTAGTTGTGCCTGTCTACTGCTTAGAGGGCCCCGACAGTAAACTATGTTAAAGCCCCCCCAATATCTCTGGAAGTCTTTACCTAGGGCCCCCAGTGGTCTAATAACGGCCCTGATGACACATAGAGCTTTTATCACGCTGTCATTGTTTTGGTTGTTTTTTTTTTCTTTTCGCTATAGGGACATTTCTGTCGATGCCATAGGTGTATCCACTGAGAAGGTTACGTAATTTTAAATATCGGCGACATTATTGACTATTATTATTATTATTGAATATACCTATAATACATGGGGTTATCGTACTTATAATACATGGGGGTATCGTACTGTAATACATAGGGGTATCGTAAAATAATACTTGGGGGTATCGTACCATAATGCATATGAGTATCGTACTAAAATGCATGTGGGTATTTTACTATAATGCATGTAGACATCGTACTGTTATACTTGGGGGTATCGTACTGATATACACAGGGGTATCGTACTGTAATACGTGGGGGGGAGTATCGTGTTTAGATGGTTACGTGGAGCAGATGAATGATGACTGACATGACGTAGAAACAAACGAAATGACGTATAAACTCCTCAGACAAAGCAGACGACTCAGTGTTGTCATTGAATGAACATATGATCACGTGGTCGATCTCTGATACCCGATGCTGCGAACTTTTTTTTAATAATATTTATATAGATAAAGAGATTACTGCGTTTGCTGGAAGAGGTTACTGCGTTTTAAGTTTAGCACGGGTTCATAAATGTAACTTAGATCATACAAATACTTCTATACATTTTACTGACTAAATAAAAGCTTGGGCAAGAGAAATAAATGAAATAATAATAATAATGCCATGTTGGTGCTCATGGGATGTTTCCGTCAATGTAATATCTATTTAGATGTTTGTTTGATCTGAGCCATTTCAACACTCTATTCCCCCACTCAGCGGCGTAACTATGTAGGGCTTAAGGGGAGGGGCAGTCTACCACGAGAGATTTCACCCCATAAGAGTTTTATTTATTTACTAGCTGTACCCTGCAAAAACCTTTCCAAAGAGTTATATCCCCTTAAGGGTTGATCGGTAATCTAGGTTATTTTTTTTGGTTTAGGGCAGATCCGATTTTTTTTATGATTGTATTTGAAACTGGAATATACTGTTGTATTAATTCTTTACTTTCGATTTAACGCAGAACCCACACCGCTATTATTTATATTTATTTTTGTTTTATTTTTTTGCTTAGGAATGGGACGGCGCCACACTCACAGCATGTTACGCTGCTGCCCACAATCTGCTCCAGAGGGCGTTTTAGCTTCGAGGCTCTTTAACGGTCATCACCATAGCCCCTTTACAACAGTCTTTACCATCTCCCTGACGGTCTCTTTTTTTTTCTTAAAGGGACCTAAACAATTTCCCCCCTGTGGTCCCTACTAAGCCGACGTTCGCCCTCTGCTGATGCTCCATTTTTTTCCCTAACCCAACCGTCAAATTAGGATTTGTTAATCTAATAATATAATAGCGATTTGTGGTTCTGCGTTAAATCGAAAGTAAAGAATGAATACAACAGTATTCCAGTTTAAAATACAAACATGAAAAAAATCGGAGCTGCCCGATACCAAAAATAACCCAGCCTACCGATCAAGACTAAGGGGATATAACTCTATGCTAAGGTTTTGCAGGGTACAGCTAGTACACACATAAGACTGTTTACGCGTCTCTTTAAGATTTGAGGACCCTTCCGTGTTTATCACACACAATTTCATAGGTTCGTGGTCTCATTCTCTGTGTTCAGGTATTAAAGAGCATTATCCACGGGGAGAGATCTCTCTGTTTCCTCCTGTGTCGATTATTTTTTATAGGTCAGCGACTTCTCGTCGTTCATTCATTGTTCTCCCTATTTTTAGTAGTGCATTCCCCAACCGGGGGGGGGGGAATAGCTGTGAGAAGGACATTCCCGGTGGGGGGGGAGAGATGGGTGGAATAGCTGTATTTTTTATTTATTCTCCTCTTAGTTTGCTTTTATCATATTTTTGTTATTATAATGTGATTTTTTTTATTTTCTAAATCGTGATATTGTTATGTTTTACGTTAGACTGTTAACTCATTGGGGGGGGGTGTCTAAAGTATAAGGGGAAAACATTGATAAACAGGTGACAGATATATTGTTAGTGGCAATTAGCGAGCACTTTGTCAATAGGGGTAGTACAATTTGGACTCTTCCAACCATCGATACCTACCACCCCCCGCCCGGTCCCCGCCAAACCCCCCTCCCCCCCACCCCCAAATTTCCGGGTCTATTTTCTGTCCTCAAGTCACCAAGTCAATTAGATGAACTCCGGGCCACGCCCACCTTTCCCCCCAGTCAACTGTCAAAGTCAACACGAACTATGACACTAAGACAAATTTTGTTTTTATCGGTTCTCACATTACCGGGAGAGCGTACCACACACACACACACAAACTACCACACACACACACACAGAGAGATATACACTCAGATACATAAAGAGAGTGACACTATCATACACACACACATGTAAATAAGCACTTAAAACCTCTCATCTCCCCCCCCCCTCAAATATTTCGATATTCACTTATTGTACGACGCGTTCGTCTCCGAGTCTATTAATTTGACCGACTTTTTCATTATTTTTTTTTATTATTATTTTCCACAGAATAACGAGGTCAGAATTGTGGAAGAAAACAAGTTTACGAGACATGGAATAGTTCAAGCTGTCTCCACCCCCACTACTGCATCCCACTGCCACACACACACATACACACCCCGCCCCCCCAACCACACGCACCCACAGCAAGCCCCATCCTTTCTACTTACTTACCCTGCGCCTCGCCACGCTCTCTCTGCGCTGCCCACCTTAATGTAAAAAGTTTCAAATTAATTTGTTTCAATCCTTTTGTCCGCCATTACTTTACTTGTTTACCGCCATTTCGTAGATTGCTCCAGAGTAATCTTTTCATTGCTTTATGTTTACACTGACTTGAAAAGTTAAAGATTGTTTTGGTTTTTTAGAGCATTTTCGAAAAAAAAATGCTCTATTGTCCCCGTTTTGTCTGTCTGTCTGTCTGTCTGTCATCACCCTAGATATCAACAACCATAAGTCCTAGACCCATGATGTATATATCATTTTGTAGGTCTTGGCCTGCCAAGAAATGACTTTTTTCCATTTCGCGATCTGACCTCTGAAGGCCGTAAAAGGGGGCTTATAAAGTACCGTTTTTACTATATAAGCCATATTAATAAAGGAGCGCCCTATATCTCAGCAACCATAAGTCCTAGACCCATGATGTATATATCATTTTGTAGGTCTTGGCCTGCCAAGTGTACATCAAAAGTTCATTTTGCGATAGGACCTCTGAGGGCCGGGCTTCAGGGCTCCTAAGGGGCTTATATATTATATATATAGCCCCATTCTACATCTTGTTCGTTCAATAACCCATTCATTTGGTGCGAAATACTGCAGCACGTAGTTTCACCAAGATTTATTAAGAAACTCATCAAATGAAATAGTAAGCTTGTGTTCTGAGTTTAATTGAACGTATCAGAGCTATGCAACAATTGACGGAGTTTTCTGACGATTAAATGACTACAATTTCGAATGTTTTCAATTATGAGTCCTATTTCAGTAACCACAAACCACTTGTAGTTAGATTTAAGAGAAAAAATTTTTTTTTCAAATATGAAGAAACGTCTTTATAATATTTTTTTTACAGATATATGCATTACAAAATTGAATTTATAAACATTTCCAAAATTTAAAAATATTTACTGAAAGCTAACAAACGTACTGATACATAACATGAAAATGCGCTAACACGTCCTGTGTCCAGAATGGAACAGGCTTAATTGCTTGTTTACTTGTATATTTAATCTGTTTTAATATCCATGATAAAATTGACCAAAGAATAAACACACATTGCTGCTGTTGCAATGCACCTTGATTTTTTTTGTTGATGTTGATTTTAAATATACAGAAAATTAATTGTGTAATAATAGTAAAAAAATAAGAGATCGCCACTTCGCGGGATGTGTACCTATGGGCGGGACTTTCTGGGTGGCAATGGCGTAACCATAGAGAGGAGGAAGGGGGGTCCACACCGGACGGTTCTTACTTTTCCCACCAGCACGTGGGTGGGGGTGGGGGGAGAGGGGGGATTTCTTATTATCAGAGTATATTATGGCACTAGAATGGGGCGGCAATTTGAATGTGCGCCCGGGGCACCACTAACGCTAGGTGCGCCACTTCTGGGGTTTACCCCCATTCCACTTCACTACAGGCAATGGATGACATATTGACAGCATGTATTTGTCAAGCGTGGGTCCCGAATAAATTTTTTTTTCAATGAAGTAAAAAAAAATACTTTTAATTAAAGAACCGCATCACGATCATTCATGAAGATTCAATGCGGAAAGAAAAATTTGAATAAGAAGATATTTCAAAACAAAAAATAGGAAGCAGTAAAAAAAACTTAACGAAGAACCGAAATCGGTTCTAAGACTAGCATTTGGTAACCATCAGTATGTAACTAGTTTCAAGTATATTTACATAGTTCGCTGGGGGGGGGGGGCTAATTTTTATTCCAAAAAAAAAAAAATCAAAGCAGTTTAAAATGTCTGCTTCAATTTGTAGGTTTAAACCAGTCGGCAGGGGGGAAGGACGGTAAACGGTCCCAGAATAACATTAAGTCAACGGTTTGTTTTCTTGCTTTTTATTATTAGTTTTCATTCAACTTTACAGCCAGTCCAACGCCAAAATATTTACTCGGCATTTTGAAATGTACTTTTAGTTTTTAGATTTTCATTGACAAAAAGAGTGAAGTCACGTGACGGGAAGATGGACGGTCTTGAAGACGTAGCAGGCTCGGCTCAAAGTGCGGGCAACTCCAGCGAGTTGCCCGGGGGGGGGGGGGAGCGCCATGTACTTAGAGCAATCATCGGCAAACTACGCCACCCGCCCGCAGGCCAAAGTCGGCCCGCGGGACTCTTAAAGCCGACCCGCTAATTGCTTCAGAGGGAAGCACAGCACTAGCCTTTTATGTAAAGTTTACCCCAGTGGCGTAGCGAGGGGGGCAAGAGGCATCATGCACAGGGCGCTATTCACAACGGAGCGCCAAGTGATATATTTTACATTTAATATTATAAGGTTTTTCTAAGCTAAAAAGCTATTGCGCCCCGGGTTACAAGTAAAGCTCGCTACGCCACTAGTTTACCCATAACTGATCTAGTGTATGCTTAAAAAGCAGGGACGGACTAAAGGTAGAGAGCTAGAAGAAAACAACGCGCCACTAAAATTAGACAGGCATCAGAAGGGGAATGTATTTCATACAAACTAAATATGCCCCAATAACAAAAAGTATATATTGTACTTTCTTGTGAATTTCTCTCGTTTATGAGACTTTCAGAATCATAAACCTCCACGGGCTTGATTGTCCATTCATATCATTCACAGTCATACTGATAACGACCCGTAAAGTAGAATATAGTTATATATACTTAGCTGTACCCTGCAAAACCTTGGCATAGAGTTATACCCCCTAAGGCTTGATCTGTAGGCTAGGCTATTTTTTGGTTTCGGGGCAGATCCGATTTTTTTAATGATTGTATTTTAAACTGGAATATCGTTGTATATTAATTCTTTACTTTCGATTTAACGCAGACCCCCCAAATCGCTATTATTTTATTATATTGATGCTGACTTGAGACACCTGATTCCGAGACCCTTTAAACTTTGCTAATCGGTCTTACAAACCTCCAACCCGATTGAGACACCCTTATGTTCGCATGAGGCGCAATAAACAGACGGTCAAGCTACTCTATTTTTATTTTTTTTATATTTTAGCTCTCTAACAACTTTCAGAATTCATCTCCTTTTGTCAATATTTGTTTTAAAAAAAAATACAAGGCCATGACAAAACAAAGCACATTAAAGTAAAGCAGGTCATCTAGACCTAGCCTACAAATGGGTTGATTCGCCTACTTTTGAAAAATGTCACCTTTGTGTAGTCGTCGTCTGTACCCCATACCTGATAACCTTATGGCTGGGTCAGGGCAGACGCTTAGTTAAGGAGGTGTGGAGGGACGGGGCTCCCCCCCCCCCCCCCCCGCGGTTGACATTGCTCTACCGACCGCATTTTTTCTTTGTTTGTTTGACATGTATTTTTTTTTATGTATATAGCCTGTATACGCGTACTTCTTTCCATTTTTTCTTTCTCCATAACACACAATGCTCTTATAGAGCGATGTTTACAGTACATGCGCACTCTTTGGATGTACGGATACTGTCCTTTCGCACTCTTATTGGCTGCGGTTGAGTCCAGCAGCACTTTTAACCTTCTCTATCAGTTCAGTAGCACTTTTAGTTCGGGTAATAATAATAATTTTTTACTTTATTTTTAAAAGGAAAAGAGAGAGAGAGAGAGAGAGAGAGAAAGAGAGAGAGAGAGAGGCAGGTTAAAGCTCTGACAGAATGTACTTTAAACAAAAGATCGCGGGAATGCATGTCGACGACCAGAGAAGTGCCACTAACCTAAAAATTTGATCGAATGAAATACGCATCCTCGTTTTCGAACACGCACCAGAAAAAAAAAATTGTTAGCGTTCAATGTCCTCAGCAGCTGTTTTTTTTTTCTTTTTAAAGTTCCAGAATCGGACCAGCTCGAACTATTCGCCGCCATCTACCCATGACATAGTTTGTTTACAGTTCAAAGTTTATAGGACTTGAAATTATTATCGGACGACGAGTTGTGTCTTCAGTTTTCGCTGAGGATTTGAGAATAGGCGTAGGAAAAAGACATGAAATTTCATGTTACATTATTAATTGAATGTAGTGGCACCGCTTGTGGTGTTGATAAAATGTAGTATTTCGGTTAGTGTTGATAAAATTTAGTATTTCGGTTAGTGTTGATAAAATGTAGTATTTCGGTTAGTGTTGATAAAATGTAGTATTTCGGTTAGTGTTGATAAAATGTAGTATTTCGGTTAGTGTTGATAAAGTGTAGTATTTCGATTAGTGTTGATAAACTATAGTATTTCGGTTAGTGTTGATAAACTATAGTATTTCGGTTAGTGTTGATAAAATTTAGTATTTCGGTGGAACAATCCAATCTGAAGTAAGATATTAAGGATGAGCCACAGATTAGATATAATCCGAGGGATACGCCACGGATTAGATATAATCTGACGTGTGAGCCAAGCAGTTTTACAATAGTTTAAAAGATATTTTATTTTATTTTGAAGTTTACAAGTTTAGGCCACAACAACAACGGTAAGTGTAAGGACATTTATGAATGGACACAGAATTCGTTCAGTTTTGATGAATTTTTTTTTTTTTTGTATTTTGAAACATAAGTTTGCTCATTGATTTATTTCAATGTCGTTTGTTTGTTTACAGTTGAGTTCATTTTTGAATTGGTATTTGTTTTTGTTTTTTTTTTCATAATTTATTTTTTATTTAAAATGTTTTTGTCGTTGATTTTTTTTTAATTTTTTTTTGTGTTTGATTGATTTTTAATTTTCACATTTTTTTTTTTTTTTTTTTGCTTTGTTTCTCACGTATTGTATTTGTAATAATACGTTTGTTAGTTTCCCACGTATTGTATTTGTAACAATACGTTTGTTAGTCTAATGTGGATTTTCGTTTACTTGATCATTTGTTTGTACGATTAATGTTTTTGTCTTTATTTAAGCTTTGCTAATTTTCTAAATGTTTAATGTGTTTGTTTTCTATTTTGCTAGTTTGGTTAAAGCTCGGTTTGTCTATTTGTTTTAATTATGTTTTCTCTGCATAATTGTGTTTGTTTTTAATGGGGTTTTTTATGTTTGTTTGTTAGGTTAAGATTTGTTTGTTTGCTCAATCTTTATTTGTATAATCTTTCGATTGTTTGTTTAATGTTTAGTTTCTTTGTTTTTATGTTTCTTTATTAGTTTAATGTTTGGTTTGTTGTTTTATGTTTAGTCTTTGTTTTGTTTTTTTACTGCATATTTTCTTTATAGTTTTGGTTCTTCGTGATACTATTTATGAACATGTATATCATCTTAGGTTTTTCCTTATTACTCTTAGTCAGTACAATTGGATATT
Organism: Bulinus truncatus; assembly: GCA_021962125.1. Lineage (NCBI taxonomy): Eukaryota > Metazoa > Mollusca > Gastropoda > Planorbidae > Bulinus > Bulinus truncatus. The sequence goes on from JAGDYQ010000243.1 coordinate 1,090,144, forward strand.
TTAAACAGTAATTATCTTAGTATTTTCAGTTCCCTGCATTGATTAATTTTTGGTAAAATTATTTTTTTAGAGCATTTTTTTTGTCCCCGTTTTGTCTGTCTGTCATCACCCTAGATCTCAACAACCATAAGTCCTAGACCCATGATGTATATATCATTTTGTAGGTCTTGGCCTGCCAAGAAATGACTTTTTTCCATTTCGCGATCTGACCTCTGAGGGCCGTAAAAGGGGGGTTTGTACCGTTTTCGCTATATAAGCTATATTAAAAAAGAGCGCCTATATCTCAACAACCATAAGTCCTAGACCCATGATGTATATATCATTTTGTAGGTCTTGGCCTGCCAAGTGTACATCAAAAGTCCATTTCGCGATAGGACCTCTAAGGGCCGGTCTTCAGGGCTCCTAAGGGACTTATATATTATATATACACCTTGTACGTTCAATAACCCATTCATTTGGTGCGAAATACTGCAGCACGTAGTTTCACCAAGATTTATTAAGAAACTCATCAAATGAAATAGTAAGCTTGTGTTCTGAGTTTAATTGAACGTATCAGAGCTATGCAACAATTGACGGAGTTTTCGGACGAATTAAATGACTATAATTTCAAATGTTTTCAATTATGAGTCCTATTTCAGTAACCACAAACCACTTGTAGTTAGATTTAAGAGAAAAAATTTTTTTTTCAAATATGAAGAAACGTCTTAATAATTTTTTTTACAGATATATGCATTACACAATTGAATTTATAAACATTTCCAAAATTTACAAATATTTACTGAAAGCTAACATACGTACTGATACATAACAAGAAAATGCGCTAACACGTCCTGTGTCCAGAATGGAACAGGCTTAATTGCTTGTTAATTCTATATTAGACTATTGCAAGTATATTACATAAATGATGGCTTCAGCAATTTGTTTTAATCTAATTTATCGAACTGTAACCTTTTTCCCTTTGTCACAGACTGCTATATATATACTTTTACGGAAAGTATGATATCTCAATTCTAGATATTTTGTTTGTAAATCAATATGTAGGTAATAAGTGTAAACATTATTCTTCTACATACATACACTTTCAATAATCGTCATCTGGTGCTCTTAATTGTAGGTGATATTTATCAAAAGTTAGACAATAATAAAAGTATGATAAGTACTTATATATATATATATATATATATATATATATATATATATAAATATATATATATATATATATATATATATATATATATATATATATGGGATTTTTAACACTTTCTAACATTATTTATCTATATCTATGTATATCTATTTTTATATATCTTTATCTATCTATATCTATCTAATATATCTATATCTTTCTATACCTATCTATATCTATCTAATCTATCTATATCTATCTATAGATATCTATAGTTATCTATATTTATCTATATCTATCTATATCTATCTTGTTGTTGTTTTTGTTTATACATGGGTGATAACAATTATTATACATGTTCTTATAAAATATATTTTTCCCCTCTACAGGCGGAACATATATTGATTCGAAAAAAACGTTGTAAAAAACAAACATTACTGTGCTTTACATGCGGAGAGACGGAAGGAAGAAAGATAGTAAACAACGGAACCACGCCCATTCGATTCAGTGGAAAAGACGAATCGCGCGACTCTCTCGTGTGTTGTGTTGTTTTCGACCTCCGTCTGAAACGAATCAATTTATTTGCGGTTTAAAAGTGCATGTCTTTGTCTAAATTTAAACACCTTGCTGTAATGAAGGGAAATGAGAGAGAGACAGAGACAGAGAGAGAGAGAGAGAGAGAGAAAGAGAGAGAGGGGGTTGGGACAGACTGACCTCTTGCTTAATTATGGAGAGGGCGAAAAAACCAAAAATAGAGTGAACGCAACCGCATGATCCACTTGTTGATAAACTTGATTCCCGGAACTGAGGATTCTGCGATCAGTTTTATAAGCCAGACAAAATGGTGAGTCGTCATCTTTAAAACCCCTTAAAAACCAGCAAAGGTCGAATGCTTGATGGTTTAGTGACTAGGTCAACACCCAGGCCCAGGGGCCTATATATATATATGCCCGCCGAAAGGGGGTGGGGAGGGGAGTAAATGCCAAGGGGCCCGGCGAGTTTTAGGGGCCGGACTGAGCTGGCCAGTCAACTTTTGAAAATATTATTATCAACACGGGGGCCCGAGACAGCCCTGCCCAGGGGCCCGAAATTTCTGTCTGAGGGCCTTTATATATATATATATATAACATAAAAGCCTATATATTTATAGCCTACAGATGCGTCGCTAGGCAATTGAATTAGGCACTCGCTCCCCATGCCCACATCGTCTATATAACCGTATAACGTCTAGGTCGCCTCTGTAGCAACACGGTTTTATTGCCCCCCCCCCCCCATGCCAAATGCATCTATGAACAATTAAGAACAAATCATCATAGTAAATTTTGATGAATTGCGGCCCGCTTTGGCTAATGATTTGATTCTAAAATGTGTGTTATTCGTGAGATTTTGATTTTTGTTATATTCAAGTGGCGTCCAACGCAACGCTGTGTAATAGAGGAGTCATTGATGGGAGACGCCACAGCTGCATGACCTCTGATACCCGTGGTTGGGGAGGGGGGGACTACAAACACCATACAAAAATGTTCAATCCCTTTATCAGTAGGTGGCTGGTGTATGAAAAATTGGGTGCCCCTTTAGGTTGCGAGTTGCGAGTACATCCTGTACCGTTCACGAGATGAGTTTAAATCCCAGTGACTCGAGCAGCCCCTTGCAGGTATCTAAATATTTGTTTTGTGGCTTATGTAAAAGTGGTTTGAACCACCACCATCCCTTCACCACAAGATATGACCCCCCTCCCCGGCCATCTCTTCAACGAGGATTAAAATTTATTTTGAAAAGAAGCAAGAGATAAACTCTTATCCCTTTCCCCCCCCCCACCCCCCGCGTGTAACTGGGATATTCGTTCCTGGACAACTACCCGCCCCCCACCCAGCTAGGGTAATAGTAAAGTTCATGGAGGTAATGAGTTCATATGTTCCATTTACGAATTTGTAAAAAAAAAAAAACCGAAGAAGAAACGGGGGTAATGCTGGCTCAAAAATAGTACATTCTAGGCTAACAGGTTCTTTAAAATACAGCAACGTGGGGTATAGGACTGAAAAGTAGATATCATTGACTTTTGCTATGGTGTAGGACTGAGCAACACACTGGTGGCTCGCGGGCAAATTTCAGGTGGATCGTGCAAAATTTGAAATTTCCAATTGAAGAACCGAGAATGTATAAATGTAATTACAAACATGTTTCTTTATTTCGTACAGAAGTAAGACTTTGTCCAACTACAAAGTTTAAATGTAAATTTGTGTGTACAGTGAATGTACAAAGTTTAAATGTAAATCTGTGTGTACAGTGAGTAAATCTGTGTGCACAGTGAATGTACAAAGTTTAAATGTAAATCTGTGTGTACAGTGACTAAATCTGTGTGCACAGTGAATGTACAAAGTTTAAATGTAAATCTGTGTGTACAGTGAATGTACAAAGTTTAAATGTAAATCTGTGTGCACAGTGAATGTACAAAGTTTAAATGTAAATCTGTGTGCACAGTGAATGTACAAAGTTTACATGTAAATCTGTGTGCACAGTGAATGTACAAAGTTTAAATGTAAATCTGTGTGTACAGTGAATGTGCAAAGTTTAAATGTAAATCTGTGTGTACAGTGAGTGAATCTTTTATTATTTTTCATAATAATACCAGGGCCGCTTTATCATATAGGCACAGTAGGCACTGTGCCTAGGGCCAACGGACTTTTCAAAGGCCTACGAAAGCCAGAATCGCAAATGAGTGCCGGTGCATTCTTGAAAAATATTTTTAAAAAATTAGATCGGGGAGGGCCTACGATTTTGAAAGTGCCTAGGGCCTACGATGACCTTAAAACGGCTCTGAATAATAAATACCCCTAGAAAAAGAACTTGCACATTTTGTTTTAAAAAAATGTTTTTTTCCCTCCTCATTTTTACTGTTTTCGATTTAACCGTGATTGTTTACCAGATGTTCTTAACCCGGTGCAGCCCGTACTCCCCCCCCCCCCCACACACACACACCAAACTCTTCCCTTACCCCCCTGGGAGGAACGCGTACCACACTTTTGGGAAAACTCTGTCATATAGTGGGTCACAAACTGAGAAAGGTTTAGAACCACTTGAGCAGCATAACATCGTAAAAAAAAAAACGAATACATTCCTACTTTAATGGCTGTTTATGAATAGTTCTCTTAGTAGTACACAATTTTCTTTAATTTATCTCCACATGTCTTCAAGTATCAGCTTTCATCAAGAATACAGTTTGGATAGTCTAAATAAGTTTTATACAGACCTACCCATAAAAATAAAATTCAAATGTTTCTAAAAAAGAAATAACACATTCAAGCAGCCGACGGCCACTTAACTAAATTTTAATGCGTGTATTCTTTCGTCATCTTCGCTTTGTTTGTATGTTTTCCTCCCACTGTTGGGGAACCGCTGCACTACTTGCCTATCTTGATTCAATCGTAAGATACCCGACGAGGGAAGGGACGTAATTACGGGGGAAACTTAAAGGATTGGGTGAAGGATTTACTTCCCCTTTTATTCCTACGATTACGTCGACATCCAGTAATATAAGAGCCAATTAGACCATTATGTGGAAAGCCGTGGGGGAAAAAAAAATGAACTCGTGTTGAGTTCATCATTCTAAGTCAAAGGCGTTCCTTAGACTATAATAAAGAGGGGGCTGGGGGTGGGGAGGGAGGAGCCTGGCTTTCTTAACGCATGGGGCACAAGCTTAAGAGCCCCACTGAGTTTTGGGTCCCTCGTTTAACTTTTTTTTTTTTAAATAGTTGTCAAAGACCCAGAGGGGGGGGAGAGTACATACATTTGTTTAGGCGGCTCTGTGAGCCGGGGGGGGGGTTGTAGTAAACTAAATGTCACTAGACTAAAAAGATCTAATAGACTTATTTAATCATAGTATATTTTTTGTTAGAAAACTGAGCATTAGCTCCGCCTCCCTATCTCGGGCCTTGACTACGCCACTGATTTAATATTTATTGTTGTTGTTGTTTTTTTTTTAAATCATTTATAACAATATTGTTATCAATACTCTTTGTTCAAACTAAGACGTCTGCTACATACCCCGCTCAAACGTCGAACTCAAAAAGTTTTTCAACCAAACTGTTTACATGGTGGGGGGGGGGGGGAGAGAAAGGGGGCTGTGACATGCAAGCCCCTGACGAGCATTGGTCAGAAAGGCCCGAGCTGCAGCTGTCTAAACTGCTACACCGGCTGTCTAAACTGCTACACCGGCTGTCTAAACTGCTATACAGGCTGTAGTGCTAAATTTTTTTTTTTTTAAATTTGCACGCTCAAAGTGCATTTATTAGCTTCTTTTATGAGATGTATTGATTAATTATAATACACGTGTGTGTTTTTCCTCACCCTTAATGCCCCCCTCACCCCCCATGACGACCGCGGCGTTCTAGGTCATCACGACCCTGACTGTTTACTATTTGCAAGCAGTTTTTTTTTTTGTTAATTTATTTCCTCCTACTTTCCTCAACCCTATCTTTGTTTCCTTTTTTTAAGTGGTAGTTGTTGTTGTAGTGGTGGTGGTGGTGGTGGTAGGCTGTCACGTGGTGTTCGCGTGCTTAAATGTGACGACATCGATGAACCACCAATGAGAGAGGCGGAGAAGAAATTGACATTTTTTTAAATCATGAAGAAACTGGAGGAACCGTAGTAGGAGAAAACGAAACAAATACACACATACATACACACACACGCACACATATACAACAGACACAGATGCATATCACCTTTAACGTGAACACATTTACACGACAACTTCCCATCTAAACACATTCACATACACACACACACACAAACACACACACCGTAACGCAAAACACACTTAAACCCACGCGCATACAAAGAAAGCGACTCCATAATTATTAACAAACAATTGTTGTACCTTCGGTAGAGCTAATTCATTCACAATGATATGGGTGCAGATCAAAGGATTGCCCAGTGTGTGAGGTTTAAATGAATGTACGACCGGGGGAGGGTAGGGATATTTTGCCCAAAGGGCAGTGATTTCCGAATGGTAGCCGGAAGGACACTTCTAGTTACCATTCTGTTTTCATTATTTTTATTAATTATAGGTTTTTTCAGCAAGGGGAATTAATTAAAAAAAAACGTACACGTTGTTTCCCCTGTTGACAGAGCACATGCACCTAATATGATAAGACGAGGACGACACGTAACGACCATAACGAAATGTATGAAATATTTGTAAACAAAATATATAAATATGATCAATACAAAAGTATTTAACATTGATAAATGTTGCAGTAGAAGCAGGGCTGTGTGTGTTTTTTTTTTGGAGCGAGATAATTGGGGAAAAAAACTATTGCAACAGATGTAATAACCATGTTTACTGGAATGAAGTTTGACAGTTTATGAGTCATAATATAGGGTATAAATAAGGCTGCATCATGTAACCCGCAAAAAATGTGTGTCGTTGTCATGAATAAATTAAAATATTAACAGATTGTATATTGGACACTGTACAGGAAATAAGCCAATAGTAAGTCACCTTGATGGATAGGGTTTTCCCGGAAATTGCTATAGTATTACTAGAATAAAGGAGATAATTAATGGCATTAGTACAAAGTACTGCTTTAAATTCTAGTATACTAATCTACTATAGTCAAACACACAAGAAACACACATACATAGACACATACACAGAAACACACACACACTCGTGACAGGATTTATTATTATAATTATGTTTATAAATATTCATTGCTTATGCCGCATTTTAATATTTCATAACACCCACACAGGCAGTGTCAGAGTTTATAACTTGGGGGGGGGGCAGTCGGGAGCTCTTAAATACTGCCCCCACCCTCAGACACTGGTTACTTAATTCATCTGTAACCCAATTAATAACCCATTTCACATCTTCATAAATAATAGTAAAATATGTTTGCTTTTTTTTAATTTAACATTTCTTAGTTTTCACTAAAACTGCTTCATACAATTTTTTTTTAAAGTTAAGTAAATCGGTGTTGTAATCAGATCCAAAGTCACAGCATTTTGTACCCCGTAAAAAAAACTAAAAATTGTTAGGGACTTTAACCAAAGCCACTCAATAAAATTAAAGATCAATAGTCAATTCGCATGGGCGGGGGAGGCCCTGCACTAGTGGTGCTCTTAGATAAGGGCTAGGTTATGCCCCTCGCGTTACTACGGCCCTGGCTATAGATCTCTTCTGTTGTTGTTTTTTTTTTCAGTCAAGTCAATTACAAAAGGTAGAATTTTGTTTTGTTTTTTTAAACTATCACAAGTAATGACCAGATTTTTTTTCTTTTAATTCAGTGTGCCAATGTTACATTGTTAAAGGGGCCAGATTGGCCTTTTTTAAAAATTCATTAATTGCCTCTGTCTATTTAAAGCCACATTCAATAACCTCTTAATTTTTTTTTTTTGCCCATTAAATCTGAAATGAGCTAAGATGTCTAAGAGACACGGAAGACGTGTCGATGAAACACGGTGGTCAATTAGTTGAATGTCTAGAATAATGAAAATGACGGCAGCTGTCCCAGGCTGGACACACCCATTAATGTTTGGGGGCCCTAAGCAAAAATACCCGTCGGCGCCCTCTCAGCATTACATTTAATAGGAGTCATCGGTATTAGTACTTAAGGGGGAGGGGGGCTTTTTGCCATGGGAGCCCCAGGCAGTTGCCTAATCGGCCTATCCTAAAGAACGACTATACGGGAATGTACATGGAAACGTTCACATGAATAGGGGAAGAAAAACATACTGTGGTTGTGAGAAAATAGACCATAATAATACAATTGTGTACATGTAAAACTAAGGGACACAATGACATAGACCTAATACTACAAATCAGAAATTGTTACAACTTTTATTATGATTATTTAAAAAAAAAAAAACCACTGTTTAACTTTGAAATGGTGCTTCTATTTTTAGTTGATTTTCTTTCCTGACATGTTCGAGCTAGCCTTGCGGGGACACCGAATGACTAAACACCGGCCCTGCACCAAAAACCCATCAATTCTCCATCAAATTGGTTTCGTGATGCTGGAAATTAATATAACTTGAACCGCCGTGAAACTTCCTTGGCAGGGCGTCGACTTCTGACCTCTGACCCGCGTGACGTGGAGAGAAAGTTCGCACAACAAAGGCGTGTCGCAGGATGGAAATATAACGTTTGATGTCGGAATCAGAAAGTGATGACGTCAATAGAAAGGTAAAGTTGGTAATCAATGTACACAGGAGTTTAAACAAATAAATCATATTTCATCAGCATGTGCGGATTTGAAAAGAATACATACATGTTTTTTTTTTTTAATTTTAACCCTGACCTGAACTTAGAAATTGGTGGGGTGGGGGAAAGGTACAGTAGGTACTTTGATCTGGGAGGCCACGCGACGATCAAAAGAGTGAGTAGCAATTATGAACGAAGCTCAGCATTTGCCCAAACTAAAAAAAAAATATATCATATCCATTTGTGCAGAATCGTGTATAGGGGAGTCCACCAGCCCTCTTTTGCACCGGGGCCCGGAAAAAAATTTCTTGTCTGCCCCTGATTAGAAATGTTGCGCGATCACGTGAAAAAATGCGGAATCACACAAAAGGAAATAAAGCGTAAAATAGAATTTGAAAGCAAATATTTAAGACGAATGCACTTGTGTCAAATAAGTAAATAAAAAACATCTTTTAGCAAATTCGCTGTTTACATCAAAAGTATTTACTTTTCGTTTTCTGTGAAGACTTTTTTTTAAAGAAGCGTATTCGATGTCCACTGCAAGTTTTCTTATTTGAAATGGAGGGGGGGGAGGGGCAGATTTTAAGAAATACAAATCTGTACAAAAGGGGGGGGGAGAGTAGGCCCAGCCTGTAATCAGCCTGTACACACACAGGCTCAGTTAGTTGCCACTGAAAGTAAAGGGGGGGGGGAGAGTAGGCCCAGCCTGTAATCAGCCTGTACACACACAGGCTCAGTTAGTTGCCACTGAAAGTAAAGGGGGGAGAGTAGGCCCAGCCTGTAATCAGCCTGTACACACACAGGCTCAGTTAGTTGCCACTGAAAGTAAAGGGGGGGGAGAGTAGGCCCAGCCTGTAATCAGCCTGTACACACACAGGCTCAGTTAGTTGCCACTGAAAGTAAAGGGGGGGGAGAGTAGGCCCAGCCTGTAATCAGCCTGTACACACACAGGCTCAGTTAGTTGCCACTGAAAGTAAAGGGGGGGGGGAGAGTAGGCCCAGCCTGTAATCAGCCTGTACACACACAGGCTCAGTTAGTTGCCACTGAAAGTAAAGGGGGGAGAGTAGGCCCAGCCTGTAATCAGCCTGTACACACACAGGCTCAGTTAGTTGCCACTGAAAGTAAGGGGGGGGGGAGAGTAGGCCCAGCCTGTAATCAGCCTGTACACACACAGGCTCAGTTAGTTGCCACTGAAAGTAAAGGGGGGAGAGTAGGCCCAGCCTGTAATCAGCCTGTACACACACAGGCTCAGTTAGTTGCCACTGAAAGTAAGGGGGGGAGAGTAGGCCCAGCCTGTAATCAGCCTGTACACACACAGGCTCAGTTAGTTGCCACTGAAAGTAAGGGGGGGGGGGAGAGTAGGCCCAGCCTGTAATCAGCCTGTACACACACAGGCTCAGTTAGTTGCCACTGAAAGTAAAGGGGGGGAGAGTAGGCCCAGCCTGTAATCAGCCTGTACACACACAGGCTCAGTTAGTTGCCACTGAAAGTAAAGGGGGGGGGAGAGTAGGCCCAGCCTGTAATCAGCCTGTACACACACAGGCTCAGTTAGTTGCCACTGAAAGTAAAGGGGGGAGAGTAGGCCCAGCCTGTAATCAGCCTGTACACACACAGGCTCAGTTAGTTGCCACTGAAAGTAAAGGGGGGGGGAGAGTAGGCCCAGCCTGTAATCAGCCTGTACACACACAGGCTCAGTTAGTTGCCACTGAAAGTAAAGGGGGGGGGGAGAGTAGGCCCAGCCTGTAATCAGCCTGTACACACACAGGCTCAGTTAGTTGCCACTGAAAGTAAAGGGGGGGGAGAGTAGGCCCAGCCTGTAATCAGCCTGTACACACACAGGCTCAGTTAGTTGCCACTGAAAGTAAAGGGGGGGGAGAGTAGGCCCAGCCTGTAATCAGCCTGTACACACACAGGCTCAGTTAGTTGCCACTGAAAGTAAAGGGGGGGGAGAGTAGGCCCAGCCTGTAATCAGCCTGTACACACACAGGCTCAGTTAGTTGCCACTGAAAGTAAAGGGGGGGGGAGAGTAGGCCCAGCCTGTAATCAGCCTGTACACACACAGGCTCAGTTAGTTGCCACTGAAAGTAAAGGGGGGGGGGAGAGTAGGCCCAGCCTGTAATCAGCCTGTACACACACAGGCTCAGTTAGTTGCCACTGAAAGTAAAGGGGGGGGGAGGTGTAGGGATGAAACTACAGTCAAATAAAAAGGACGGGGAAGAGATGGAGGGGGGGGGGGGAATCTTTGATGGTACCTAGGAATGTAAGCATAGATGGACGTGTCGGTTAATTAACGGTGAAATTACAGACTGGACTTGGCGATGTTAATGAGTGAGTACCAATTATGAACCAACGGCTCACACTTTTGTGGCTATTAGGGGGAGGGGGGGGGAGATGGAGCGAGTTCTATGCCTATGTGAGTTGTTGTTTTTTTGGGGGGTTTTTTCGGAACGTGTTTTCGATTAGGTTTTTAACGCAACTTAGCAGCTTGAGTATTGTGAGTAAGTGGGGATAGGAGAGTTAGAAAGAGAGTTAGAGAGAAAGTGAGAGAGAGAGAGAGAGAGAGAGAGAGAGAGAGAGAGAGACAGAGAGAGAGAGAGAGAGAGAGACAGAGAGAGATAAAGAGAGAGTTAGAGATTGATTTGTTAGGATAGATGGGTATGAAAGAACTTATTTTGACATAGAAAGATGTAAACAAATTGTAAATAAAACCGGTAAAACCAAGTGCAAGAACTCTCCGTGATTTACTGTTCATGAGTTGTAGTTTTTAGAGCATTTTCTAAAAAAAATGCTCTATTGTCCCCGTTTTGTCTGTCTGTCTGTCTGTCTGTCTGTCATCACCCTAGATCTCAACAACCATAAGCCCTAGACCCATGATGTATATATCATTTTGTAGGTCTTGACCTGCCAAGAAATGCCTTTTTTCCATTTCGCGATCTGACCTCTCAGGGCCGTAAAAGGGGCCTTAGTACCGTTTTTTACTATTTAAGCTATATTAATAAAGGAGCGCTATATCTCAGCAACTATAAGTCCTAGACCCATGATGTATATATCATTTTGTAGTTCTTGGCCTGCCATGTGTACATCAAAAGTTCATTTCGCGATAGGACCTCTAAGGGCCGGTCTTCAGGGCTCCTAAGGGGCTTATATATTATATATACACCTTGTACGTTCAATAACCCATTCATTTGATGCGAAATACTGCAGCACGTAGTTTCACCAAGATTTATTAAGAAACTCATCAAATGAAATAGTAAGCTTGTGTTCTGAGTTTAATTGAAAGTATCAGAGCTATGCAATAATTGACGGAGTTTTCGGACGATTAAATGACTATAATTTAGAATGTTTTCAATTATGAGTCCTATTTCAGTAACCACAAACCACTTGTAGTTAGATTTAAGAGACAATAATTTTTTTTCAAATATAAAGAAACGTCTTAATATTTTTTTTTACAGATATATGCATCACACAATTGGATTTATAAACATTTCCAAAATTTACAAATATTTACTGAAAGCTAACAAACGTACTGATACATAACACGAAAATGCGCTAACACGTCCTGTGTCCAGAATGGAACAGGCTTAATTGCTTGTTTTGTAGTGTAAATTTGTTGATATTGTACAGTATCGCTATGTTGATAACAAAGATTTCTATATTTCTATTATTACTTTATGTTTCTTTTTT
>JAGDYQ010000243.1:1102660-1125020 GCA_021962125.1 Bulinus truncatus
ATTTTTTTCAAGATCATCTGTATGCATATTTAGCTAAGTAAGTCAGAAAGAACAGTATTTTTACTATATTATTATTTTATAAGTGGGACGGGTGGCCGAGTGGTATAGATACTCGACTGTCGACCTGTGTTCGATCCTCGGTGAGGCCCAGAATTTTTCCAGGTGAAATTCGGTGCAAAGTCGTCCCACAAGTCCACCCAGCTTTAAATGGGTATCTGACTTTAAGCTGGAGAAGTAAAGGGGAAGTAAAGACTAACCACACAATCCCTTCATATGCCGAGGTTATAGAAACAGATGAACTCTACACTTCATCTGGCCTTCCCGATGGCCCGACAGGGGAACTTTTAATATTTTATAAACCAATTGGGCAAGAAGTGACTGCTTCTTTTATGAATTCCTGTGACATTATTTCAGTTAAATTATAATTATTTAATCTGTTCTAGCCTATTGTGTTTTGAAACAGTTTAAGCTATAAACAAAACAAGATGGAAAACTTAACTAGATAAAAAAAAATTAATAGAAAAAAAAAAAAAGATGTTTAATACAAATAGGACATGAATTTGATTTGGGTAGTTTGGTCCTTTATTAAACATTTCATTACATTGGTAGAACTGAACTAGCAAAGGTAAAATGTTATCTACAATGCAGCTATATTTATGATAAATAAATTTAAATTTTTGATTCTGTTTCCTCAACATGGTGAAGAACATGTGAATATAAGTAGAATGAATATTTAATCTCATTAATTTAAAGAAAAAAAAATCAAAAGTTAGCCGAAGTGTAAAAATCATAGGCTAAACAAATTATTCGTTTTAAAAAATAAAATCATAAAATTAAAAAAAAATAAAAGCATGAGACAGAAATGTAAACTATCTGTACAACCATGGGGGCTAAAAAAAATCATGTGTCGTGCCAAAAGACACTGTGATTACAAATTGTGTCAAGAACACAGATCACTAAATTTGACTAGAGTTTATATATCATTGAGGCAATAATTAAACTATGTGAAAAAATATATTCGGATCTAATCATGACAGAGCAACAATAGAAAAAAAAAAAGATTTGTTTTAAACTATACATAAAAAATAAACACTTTCTTTTAGTATCAGGTTTTCTAAAAAAAAAATATTGTATTAGATGATAATTTATTAATACATTTAAAAAAATTAGAATCACTTTTTAAAAAAATATTGCATTAGATGATAATTTATTAATACATTTAAAACAAATTAGAATCAGTTTTTTTAAAAATATTGCAATGAGATGATAATTTATCTTTAGATCTGAAAAATAAATCATTTGAACAATAAAAAAAGCTTGTAATTTCCAGTTCAGTATTTTATTAGAACTGTGCACAATTTTATGATATATAAAAAACTCATTTTAAAAAAGCAACAAATCAATCCAAACAAAAACAAATTTTTCAAAAGGGTAAATTTACAAAGATATTGAATGAAATTAACAAGAATGCTATTTTATTTATTCTTTTCATAGCGTTAAGACATTATCTCAATTATCTATTAAAGACTCATAATTTTTTTATAATTGTTCATAGCGTTAAGACATTATCTCATTTATGTATTAAACACTCATAATTTTTTAATAATTGTTCATAGCGTTAAGACATTATATCAATTATCTATTAAACACTCATAATTTATTAATAATTGTTCATAGCGCTAAGACATTTTATCAATTATCTATTAAACACTCATGTTTGGACATAGCATAGATAGTTTCTAAATTAAATTCAGTTCAGGCAACAAGCTTTGTAAACTTTAAACTGAAATAAAATAAATGTTCACTCTTGGATATGATTGTATTGTGCAATAAGATGCATAATCTTGTCATGTAAGTAAATGCAGTCTATTTGATATGCAGGAAGCATGATACTTATAGGCGCAAGCTTATTTTTTCTCAAAACAATACAGCTAATCAGCTTGAATAAATAATGTAAACCAATGGGTCACATCAGCCTCTTGGTGGAGTCAGGTGCAGCTACAAAAGAAAGATTATTTTAAACCATAAATTCATATGCATTTATTTTGTGATTAATTTAAATAATAATTTAAACCAAAAGCTGACCTCAAGTGTGCCTACTCTTGCTCTATTACAAGTAACATCCATTATCAAATACATTTTTTGAACACTGTACAAATCTCCTAACACTATAAATGACCATTTCATCTTTATACTTAGATATGTATCAGTGCGAAGAAACTTGGATATGGCAGTGACAATAAGATATACTGGTAGTTCAAATACTACCATGATAAAAAATGAGAACTTTCAACAAAAAATTTTTTTTGACACCTACAATACTGGCTGAATAACATAGGAGATAAATTTCAGGATGATTCTCAAACAGGGGAATGGGACACTTAACTGGGCGGCAAGACACAGGCAAATATAAAAAAATGAAACAAAACAAAACAACAAACTGTTTAACAAAAACGGTTTCAAACTTGTTGTTTCTTAAACAAGTCTTTTTAAATAAAAAAATGAAACAAAAAAAAAAAACATCTGTTTAAAAACTGTTGTTCTTAAACAAGTCTTTTCAAATAAAAAAAATAAAAGCGGTACTGAGAGAGATTCCACTTTCCCTACTTTTGTTTGCTATATTAACTAATAAATTGAAATAAATGAAGACATTTCAATTAAAAAATATCTGTAAGATACTGACAGTTAGTGTAATTTTTTTTTTCCCCCAATGTTAAAGTGAAATGGTATTTTGTGAGCTGGGAGTTAAAAGTAGAAATGACCTATATATTTTTATCCACAGAATTGTTACCAACTTAATAACTTAAAAAAAAAAAAAAACCTACAGCACTAGACAACCGGTTACAGTTTAAAAATAAAATATACAGTAAGACCCCCCCCCTCTTAATTCTGTTTTGTTTTGCGCTGTTTTGGTTTAGAGCTCTTTTATATGAATTGTGGGATTCCCAGAGATTGCACGTGCTTCCCGATAACCAAAACAGTTTATTTGTGTTTCTTCTTTCCTGCAGTGTTATACGAACATATTTTTATCGTTTCAAACATGTGTTGATGTTATTGTAAGTATTGTATAAATTTACATAACGATTGATATTGTGACCAATATGATTTTTAGTCTTTATCATGGGTGATTATAAAAAAAGAAAATAAAGCAACAAAAAAAAAAAAGCATTTCACTAGAAACTAAAATGCAAAGTGGATTAGAAGATTAAATACTGGTGAACGTCAATCTCTAACAGAACTCAAAAGGAATAGACAAATTGCATTAGATACCTTTTTTTATAAAAAGGCAGAAAATTGGAAATACAGAGGAGACAATAATCTGAAATGTAAACATACTGATTTAGAATTTTATTTATTTTTATAAGTATATTCGTTTATTATGTTTTTATATTTGTAAGAAATATATTTGTTTAATCGTTATAAAAAACATAATCAATATATTTAATGGTAAAATACCAGACCAATTTTCTACCCCCATCTTCCCCAATTATTTACACGATGAGATAACATTCAAGCTGTTTCATAATACGCTCTACTTTGATGGAACATGTACCCCGCGTTAAGCAGGGTCTTACTGTACATGTGTTCAGTATAAATACAGTATTAACATGATACAAATTGAGGTTCAGAGAAAGTAAGCATACAGCCAATAAATATGACTTGCACAAAAAACCATCTATTTATTAGACTGAGTCAAATAAGGAACAAGTTAAAAAAAACCTAAGATACATGTATTTTTATCTTTTTTTATAAAAATTAACTGACTCAGAATTATGAATCCTACAAGTGTGCTTTCACAGAGTGAATGTATTTTTTGTCACATGTAAAAAAGTTTAAACGAATTTTTCATTAAAGGCAACGAAGTATAATTCATTATCCACAAATACAACTCCATGACAATATCAACAACAGTAAAGAAGGGGGTGAAGCTTAAGTAACAAATGATGGCATGTAATGCATAGGGTGACATCTGCAAGGAATGGACACTGTCCCTGTATTTACTATCTACAAAGTGAATTTCATATCCCTTAAGATATGATAGGGTTAGCTGAATTATGTTCTGTGACAAATTTTTAGCTAATGTCATTCATAGTTAATTCCAAAAATGATTGGGATAACTGGGGGAAAATATCATCAAATAAATGCTGATGGCTTTGAATTTAGTTTTTTTTTTTTCTTCTTTAAAACAATGAACACATTCTTTTTTAAAAAATGCCTAGGTAAACAATAACACAAAAGAATCAAATTATACATGGAAGGACTTAATGTTGTCCCCGGCAACTGTTGCTAAGAGAACACTTTGTCATCTGTGCTCAAGTGTAAATGTCTTTTATGCCACGTGGGGTCACCCTTTACACACAGCTCCGTTAATTCTGCGGAGGCTTGGTTTAAATTTTCCGGCCAGGTTCGATGTTTGACTGGGGCTGACCGTGATGGTAAGTCTTTGCAATCTGCACTTTTATAAACCACCTCATTTCTAGAGCTGCCACAAGGAAGTGGCAGAGAAGATCCTAGGTCAAAGGTCTGTGCTAAGCTGACCGATTTTTGAGTGACAGAGACCACACTGCTAGACCGGCTGTTTAAAGTCACAGTGGATTCGGCTGGTTCATAATGAACGCCTGTGCACTGAGTGTTTCCATGGGCATGCTTTTGGGGAATATTTCTGTTCTTAAACCTAGGTTCTCTGAAAGCAGGGTGATCGATGTGAGAAGCAAGGTGGAGGTCAGCTTCTATACCTGTAGGACATTCTGTCTCCATCAGTAAAGGCTGTTCACAACTAAAGCTGCAACTGCGAGATGACTTCAATAAAGGGGCATGAACTTTCAACGAATAGTTGTCATCTTTGCTGATGCGCCTGCAAACCATCATCAATGTTTCAGCAGCACAGACACCAGCATCCTCTGAAGGGCTTTCATGAGGACTAGAGGGAATCAGTAAAGACTGCACTTCATCCAGTGCCTCTGAGACATTGGATGACCCAGCGTTCGCCAATGCCGCTGCTTCATTCTGTTTTTTGGCAAGAGCTTTAGCTTCTTGTTCAGCCTTGGCTTTTTTCTTCTGCTCTCGTACATCAATGACACGTGTGGGTCGGCCTGGGCGCATTATGATAAACTTGCTTGGGCCTAGATCAGGGTTTAAAAAATGAATGGCAATTACTAGATGTGAAGTGATAAATAAGTTAATTTTATTTTCAGATGCCATCACTAAGAAAAAAAAAAATTTCCAATATTATTTCTAAGAAAAATTTTGTCATTTTTTTTTACAATGACTATAACTTAATTTTTTTATTAAAGTAAAAGAGTTTTCATGCTTTTTTAAATGCCATAAATGCTTCATTTTATCTTGGGTCCAAAAATAGAAATTACAATTGCTTCATATTTATAACAAACAAATATTTGAAAAAAAAACTTCAGTACAATTAGAATGTTCTTAGCTAATTAGTCTTCTTTTAAAATGTCAGGATTGGGCTAATTTTTCTTTGAAAAACTGAATCAACATCCTCTTAACTCTCATGACCTTTGGACTATTGCTTAAATGTAATATAATTTTGTTGAGATTTGAACGATTTTCAAAATGCATGTATTTATATTGTAATAAGATGTGTCACTGGATCACGATATGAAAATTTCACAGCCTTGGCCACTAAGATACTGTTATTAATATTTGTATAAAAAAATGCATGGATTATAACATTACACTTTTGAAATTCTTTACATATAGTTCTTTTTATTATTCCAAATTCTACGTTTCGCTGGTCATCATTTTTCATAAAGTTTAAAAGAATAAACTATGACCATTCTCCACTAGGTCAAATCAGTGCGTGGACTGAATCCATTTTGCTAGTAGAATAATAAATGAAGATAAATAATTTTCTCGATGTTTGCAATTGTGTGTGTGTGGGGGGGGGGATTAAAAATTTTGCATTAGCATCATCATACATACATACATACACAGAATGTTTTATAAAGTATTTACTATCACCTGACATTATATCCTCCCCATACCAGTTCTGAGGTGTCAGGGTGGACAGTGGCGGCAACGGCAGTGATTCATCTATTGAAGCTTCAGCCTCTGCATTGATCAGCCCGTGGATCTCTTTCTTTTTCTGATGCTTGTTCCACGGGCAGAACAGGCTGATTGAGACACGCTGTTTACACAGAGGACATCTGTTGGACATTTTTACCAACCATCTGTCTACACAGTAGCTGTGGTAACCTTTGGATGAAATGAGCATGAAATGTTTAAAAAATAGCTGCTTTAAACAAGTCTTTTAAAGAATTAATTTAATATTATAATGGCGGTTTTAAGAACTACACACACAGACTTCAATTGACTTTTGTTTTTAAAATGCATGCAATGTTGACAAGAAAGTAACACATCCAGTTTTAGTGAAACTACTTAAATATTTGTGCAAATCATACATATAATGGAACGAACTTCAGAAAAAGATGATGCTCACCCATCCCCAATTTTAGCGTAACGAATTTTCAGTTGAACAAATAAATTAAAAGAATACATCTATTTCTTAATAAGGACATTTCACTATACTTTAAACTTTCATATTTAATGCATTAGATAAGTGATATAATATTCATGAAAAAAGTAATCTTTCTTGTCAGTCAAAAGGAAGTTTAAAAAAAAAAGACCCAGCTTTTCTAGGAAATAATGCAAACTAACGATCCGCTAGTAGAGTTTAAACTGTATCATTATGCCAAGAAACATTGAACTAGCTGAAATAATGCATCCAAATTTATGATGCTCTTTCACATTGTGAAATAAATTAATTTTCTTTAGTAAAAAATATTGAAAAATCATAAATATTAATACACAATTTTTTTGTAAATTGTTTTTAGGGACTTGTTTGAAAGATTTGTATCGCATTTAAGACATCTGACATTTAAAAAAAAACAATTACTTAAATACAATTATACTATTTTTAAATGACACTGTTGAATTCCACAAAAGTGAAGTAAAGATGTGTATGCTTACAATGATTACATGGTAACTGTCTTATCAGTCGACCTTCACTGAACTCCTCATGACAGATTGGACATTTGTCTTGACAGTCATCTAAAGTAAAAAAAAAATGCATGTTTTACTCCAAGAAACAGAACAATATTTTAAACAAGCAAATAAAGCTAGCTGTCCTTACTGATCATTTACTTCCTAAAGAACGCAAGTGTTAATTAAACTTTAAAAAGTTTCTATTGCACAAAAGTTTGCTGAGTTTTTTTTTGTTTCTTTTTGAAGAAATTGAAATTCACATAACAAACAATAAATAAAACAGTTGTCTATGAAAGTCATTCCAGAACAAACAAAGAAAAATTTTGAAATATAATGTGCAAAGAAAAAAATTACCTCCATCTGTTTTCTGAAATCTCTTGAGTGGAATTCTCTTGACCTCCCAGCGTGTTAGTGAGCGGCCACAACAGCCCCATTTCTGAAGGGACAAATGTAACTAGAAATAAGCAGAGGGCAATGAATCAGAGAATTTTTAAAAATAATTCCCCCTGTGACAGTTTTAATTATTTCTTAACAAGCTTAAATGCCTGAAGAATAATTAGCCAACTGTTAAAAAAAAAAATTAATATGGAGGATTTATATATATGTGATTCCTAAAAGAATAAACTGCTTAGAAACATTGTTGTTTCAACAATTAAAATTGAAAAAAATAAATGAACAAGCATATTAAAACAAATAACATAACAGTGAAATGAACATTTTTAAATACATAAAAATAAAACAGGGATACACAAAACTTTAAATAAATAAAGAAATGCAAATGCACACATTTTAACAAATAAAACAGAGGCTTACAAACATTATTAAAGAAATAAAATATTTTCATAAATATTTTTTACAGCATTCTTACGTCGAGTTTGAGATATATGCAACTTAACCATTAGGATTATTTTCCATAAAAACTGGCATTTAATTTCTTTTAAAAGACAAGTAAACAATTTTAATGAAAGTGTCATCTGGGATTGAGGTAGATACTGTTGACTTAAAAAAAAAGGATTGACAAAGTTTAAGAGTAAAACAATCTTGCTTGTAAAATCAAGGACTAGTGAATAGAAAAGTAATTTTGTCGGGGGTATTAGTAATTTTAGTAAAATCAAAACATGAGCTACATGAAGAAAAAAAAAAGGAAGAGAAAATGTTAACAAAAAGTCACAATAACCTGACAATAGATGACGGCGATATGAAAGATTACCACTGAAAGGGCAATGAGGCTGCTGACCACTACGCAAGCCCATATATAGATGCAGATGTGAAAGTAATGCTCCCCAAATAAATCCTCATCATCACTGGAGCCTCCGCTAGAATCCCCATTTTTGTTCCCAACTGGCACATGAGCAGTAGTCTGGGTCAAAATCCTAATTAATGTGGACCTACCAGAAAAAGAGACAATAAATCAGTGCAAGACAGCCACAGAAAATATTTAAGAAATTTTTATTTAAAGAAACAAGAATTATAGAATTTACATTATGAAAAAAAAACAAATGTTGAAAATTTAAAAAAAGGCTAATCTAAATAAAGGTGCCAGAAAACTATCATAAATCTTTACATTTACAAGATCATGTACTGGAGTGTTTTTTGTTTTTTTTTAAAGAATATTTTTAGATTTACATTAAATGAGTTATGCTTCATAATGAAAAAACATGTAATGGTGAAGCACCATTAAAACAAATACCATATTAAAACCTGTATGATTTGAATCCTGATAAAAATGTATCTCTGACCTTAAGAAGCTTTTAAAGTGATTCTGTTGTCAAAATTTTTGGTTTGGGTAGAATGAATCATTGTACAGTTATGAGCAACAAAGAAATAATTTTTTTTATTATTAGTCCAATTGAGTTAGTACTGTATATATATAGATTGATGTAATAAGCTCACACTCTCCTTTTATAAAAATTACCATATAATAGTAACTTCTTTTGGATCTTACTTGTCAATTTGACTCTGACTGATAACAAGACCATTTAAAAGTGTTGTTTATGCAGTTAGCATTAACAGTCATTGAGAGACAGTATATATTTTTACCTGGACAAGTTGGTCTGTACAGAGTTTAACATCAAGCTGTTGTTAAAGCTAACAATATATCCTGGCATTGCAATTGTCGTTGACATGGCTGAAAGAAATAGAAATGAGAAATTTTAAAAATCCAAATAGTACTATCTCAAGCAGGTGCTCCATCATTACAGTGACAAAAAAAGTATTTACCCATTCACTTACAAAAAGGGTCCATGCACAGATTTAATTTTTTCTCAGATATGATTAGTAGAAGTTATTTCAGAAAATAATTCCTGTAAAACAGAATGTCACAATAAATATATGAAAATCATGGAAAGAAGTTTTTTTTCTCCTAATTCCTGTCATAACATAAATCACAACTCAGCATTTTAGATAGTATAGAATGCGTTAACTTGACCATAAGGTATTAAAAAAGAAAGTTTTTATTAATGAGTGATTTTTTTAATACTTATCAAACAGACATCAGAAACTTGAGTTTCCTAATGTACATTGTAAAATGTCAAGAGTAAAAAATGTGAACCATTTACCACAATAAAACACTGCTGGTTGTTCAAATGCATCCCATTTTAAGATTTTTACTTCTTATAGAAAACTCCCTTCGGTAACAGCATTCTACTGCATGGATTAATGTAACTAGCCTAATGTAGAACCTGTGATATAAAAAAATATATTATTTTTTTTTTCTGGCCAACATTTACTTTTACAAATATAGCAGATTAAGCATGGTTTCCAAACAGAAATTATTAAGTGCTAATGTATGAATAATATTAACTATTCAATAAAAAAGTGTAATATTTAAAAAACTAATAGTTGGAAAAAAAGTTTTTTTTAATGTTATTTTTTAAAATCTTAGTCTGCTCAGATAACTTGTTACTTGATAATCGTCATCATTTATGTTTGTTACATTTTATTATAAGCATTCTGAAGAAATGCAACAATTTACCTCTTGAGGGTTATATGAAAACTCAAAAATCCTGGTTAATATTATTGTGTTTTTTACATGGCAAGATGTAAAAAAAAAAGATTTTTATAAAAATAAAAAAGTTATTACAATCATACATTGCATTGATCAATTAAACATCAAATGCTAACTTTTAAACTTGGATATTATCACTATATATATTTTATATTAGTTAAAAATAGTTGTGGCCAATTTCTATAAAACTAGAACATAAAACAGAATAAATCATTTATTTATTATGTATTATACTTCATAACACCAAGAGTAAAATAGATTAGGCTTATTTTTGTTGATGTCAAAAGCAGCTCTTATAGCTGCTTAGTCTTTATTTTTGTGTAGTAGCCAATGAGCTAGTTTTTGGTACTATTTCTTACTACATAAAAAAGCACAAAATGATTTTCATTCACCTCATGCATGGTTATCCCTGACATAGACTATAGATTTACATAAGACATAGTTGATAGTATGCTTAATAATAATACTTGCATTCATTTTTTTAAACATTTCCCAATTATGCCCGGAAATTATGGCTATATCTATTTATTATTTATGGAGATTTTATTTTCCCATACTAAATAATCTTCCAATGAGGTTATGATTAGGTCTAAATATTTATTTGGGATATATACTGTAAATATCTAGTTCAGTATGTAAAATGTAGTTAATAAAGGTAACATTCAATATTAAATAGTAACTATTAGGCTAATAGTTAATAATATAATAATTACATGGCTAAAATCTAAATTATAATTTAGAAAATTTACTTAGTCATAAAAAATAAGATTAACAAAAATTATGCAACAATTCATCAATTACTATAAATAATGAAAAAAAAAAGACATTTATTTGTACACTACATTATGTCATCATCTAAGAATAGATTTGCTTGGCTGGTATGTTAATTTTTATGTCTTAAAGAAAGTTCCCTGTAACCAACAAAAAGAAGTACGATATATTAAATAACTCGTGACAATTTAAGCGAAATCGTCGTTTCTACACAATGTTAGTTATAAAATGTTATTCGCCATTGCTAGACACAATATCGATTCTCAGCTGATTCGAGATGGACGTTACTTTACAATTTCTTTGTTACATCAAAGCTAAAATATTGATGAAATACGAAAAAAAAATGTACCAATAGAAATAGAAAGAGTGAATTTAAACACTTTCCAGTATGGGTTTGAGAATCACCTAAATATTTCTTATTAGCTAAAATTTAAACTAAGTATACACATGATTTCCTTTGTGTGGCTTTGTTTTCATATTCCTCATAAGCAGCATCCTTAATAATCAGGGTGATTGAGTGCATTTCTCAGAAACTGAGCGCTCATTGGCTACAACAAAACAGTGTTCCTTTTTGGAAGAATCTGAGGAAAAGCACTGAGCTATGTAATACATTTTTACTCACTTAAAATGCATTCTTCTATGTGAGAGATTAAATATACAGAACGTTTCGTTTGTTTACATTTTGCCGTTGCATTGATGGCTACGGCGTATTTAAACCTTAAAGTCACTTTTTAGCAGGTTTGTTTCTTATTTTTTGAATCTTATTTTTAAAGTTGAAGTGGCTTTACTATATAAATTACAACAACTAGTTCATTTTCACTCTCTCTATTTTTTTTTATAGTTATACATAACGGTTTAGTAACTAAACTTTAGTTGGATGCTGGTTCGCGGCTAATACTTTAGTAGACTTTACTAACTTTAGACTTAGAGCCAGACACTTTGAGAGTCCACTAAACTTTCACTCCACTGAATTAGGCAAGGGTTATCTGTTTGACTATTTAAAAAAGGCTAAAATAGAATTTTAGGGACATTAATTATTTTGATTATATTACTTATACATAACCTCTCTTTTTTAAGAGTGCCAAATCATAGTATTGCCCATTGAATTTTAGGTAATAATAATATCACTAGATAGCGACAATAATTATTTTGATACATATTATTAATGATTTTATTTACATAAATATTATCCATTTTAGACATATGTTACTGCTTTTATTGAAGTAACTATTTTTTTGTGGCTATATAAGTAAAAAAAAGTGATTCTTTTGTGTTTATTTTCACAGGAAAGAGTGGGCTGCTAACTTTGACATGGGTGTGTTCTACCAAATGATATCAGTACCATCACTACCCATCACTTGAACTGCCATCAGTATATATCATGCAACGGCAATAATTACAAAAGTAATTAAAAAAAAACAACATCTTAAGTATAGATATCTGATCAGTCATCATCTTTTTTTTTTTTATCAAGAATACTATTTAGGTAAGAACAAATTCTTTAAGAAAACTAGAAAACTGTTCTGTGAAGATTGTGCTACTCAAAGTTACTGTCTTTTTCATTGTTTTTTTTTTTTTTTTGCTAAATAAATTATTATAGTCTACATTTTACTTAAACTATGGGGAGAGGCACTAGTAGAAAAATGAATTATAATACTAGTTATTTTATATCTTTCTACTTGGGGAAGATCTATGTAACTACCATTATAAATACTAAAATTTTTATCATGAATGCTAGTTCCATTTGTAATTCTATATTGCACTATGTTTAATTTTAATTATTCTAGGTGTCAAGCTATGGCTTTTTATTATCTGATATTGTCCTTTCTAATTATATAACCATAAAATTATAAAGTTTGCAATAAATAATTGTTATTCACTTGTGCAGATAAAAAAAAGTAATAAAATGATTCTTCTTCTTCTTTCTTTGGCTCCACCTCCCACTTAGGGCCCTGACCTGCCATACTACTCTTCTCCACTTTTCCAGATCCACGATTTTCTTCCTCCACTCTTTCACTCCTATGGCTTTAAGGTCTTTCTCCACCTACTCTAACCATCTGCTTCTTAGTCTGTCCTTAGGCCTCTTCTCATTCAGTGTTGCCTTATATTTTGCTTTTGGACCTCTGTTGTTTTCTATGATTACACAGAGTCCAGGCACTTTTACCTAAAGCTCTTTTTTTTTTTTTACCTTTACCTAACTCCTTAAAAATTCTTTCACATAAATATGTAAAAAGTAAAGTTCCCTTAAGACCCTAAGGGCTTATCAGGGCAGATGAAGTGTAGAGTTCATCTGTTTCAGTAACCTCAGCATATGAAGGTGGTTAGCGCACCGCCCAGCCGCCTTTACTTCCCCAACTAAAGTCAGGTACCCATTTAAAGCTGGGTGGGTGGACTTGGGGGACTCTCACTGGGATATGAAAAAATCACAAGGTTCTCCCTGAGATTCAAACAAAGGACCCCTCCGGTCAACAGTTGAGCAGTCTACACCTTATGACCACCTGTCCCTTTATGCACCTTTACCTAAACCCTTTTTTTACCTTTAACTAGAGCCCACACAAACTTAAGAACAGCCCTTGCCTGCATTAATAGGAGAAAAATTGTCTTATATTAATGTGAGAGTACAGTTTGCCTACATACCTTGAGATGCTCAATTATTGTGATTTGATTTTCTAATTTGACAACAAAGGTCCTACTGACCTCCCCCATAAACTTTTTAGTTTCGTCCTTAAGCCCGTGGGCCACTGACAAGTACTTAAATCAATTTCTTTGTGGACTGCTACAAATGTATGCTTTTTGCCTAATGCAAAACTCGCCAGTGGCATTTCTTTTTAAAACTAGTAAACACCTCTTTGGCAGCAAGATGGTTCATAAAACCATTACTTTTAAATAACAACAAGGCAAACTTTGGATCTATTTCGGTTTCTGCAAATTACAATAAAACACTTTCCAGTGCGGGTTTGAGAATCACCTAAATATAGTGGATTCCGCTTAATTGGGACAGCTGCTTATTTGGGACAAATCTCAAAGAAACCAAACCAATAAGCCAATAGTAAATTTGTATGTTTAATTGGGACAGCCACTTATTTGGGACAAATTTCAAAGAAACCAAACCAAGAAGTCAATAGTAAATTTGTATGTTTAATTGGGACAGCCGCTTATTTGGGACAAATCTCAAAGCAACCAAACCAAGAAGCCAATAGTAAATTTGTATGTATAATTGGGACAGCCGCTTAATTGGGACAAAAAGCCTTGGTCTTGATGTGTCCCAATTAAGCGGAATCGACTGTATTTCTTATTAGCTAAAATTTCAACTAAATACGGGTATACACATGATTTCCTTTGTGCGGCTTTGTTTTCATATTTCCCAATTAGCTGCATCCTAAATAATCAAGGGTCATATAAAATCAAACAGGGGGGCAATAGATGATGTAGGCAGTCGCCTAGTTTGCCTGTCCATACAAACGACTGCATTAGACAGTGACCATTTTTAAATTCACACATTTATAAATTAAGTTTTTTTTTACAATCTTTATGGCATGAAT
Organism: Bulinus truncatus; assembly: GCA_021962125.1. Classification (NCBI taxonomy): domain Eukaryota; kingdom Metazoa; phylum Mollusca; class Gastropoda; family Planorbidae; genus Bulinus; species Bulinus truncatus. Next base: position 1,116,986 of record JAGDYQ010000243.1, read on the forward strand.
CGCGAATATTCTAAAAGGCCTATTTGTAATTCCCGGAAGCTGTTTGTATGGATAAGGAAGTATGTATTAAATGGGATACTTTGAGAATCCCTGACAGGTTTGCCCAGTCCCTCCCCCCCCAACATCTTTGAAAGTCTCGGCTTAAGGCTTGACCCTAAATGCATAAGAAGGAGTTGAGATTTTAAATTTTGCATTATCACATTTGATTTTTTCAGCATGTGTTAGAGAGTAGTATTTAGTTGACCCATTTCGAATGTTAGTATTAGTGTTGTTTTAGTCCCAGGTCCTATTTTAGTTTCAGTTTTTATTTCGTTTTTTCTGTAATAATTTTAGTTTTAGTCTAGTTTTAGCTTTAGGCCCAATTTTAGTTTTCGTTTTAGTTTTCGTCGACTAAAACACCAGAGTTTTAGTTTTCGTCTTATTCATTTTAGTTTCACTTTTAGTTTTAGTCTTGTAAACACCAATTACAAATAACATCATTGTTCATGACCAATTGTTGAAACAGATTGAAGCATAATAATAGTAGTCACAGAGATGACAGCTCAGTGTACTGAAACTGAGTCATTTCACTTCATTGTCACATTATAAGTCACACTATCACATTGTGTTATGTGCCAATACCATGACTAAATTTTTGACTATGTTGTAGACTAGCAGACTTGCAGTGCATGTACAAATAAACAACTAAAAACGTAATAACATTAAAAACCGAAAACGTAAGTCAAAATTAAAACAAACGTGTTTATTTTAAGACCTAGAACTCTGAAATAACTAAAATAAGTAACAACAGTTTACTTGAAGAGTGAAGTAATTCTATTATTTTGATGACTTATATTCAGGGTTGTTAGTATCGAAGTATCGGTATCGGCCAATACAGTATTGGCGATACTTTTTTTATTATTGGTTGCTGTATTGCCGATCCTTGTTGTATCAAGTATTGATTTGTGTATCGCCGATACAATTTAAACAAAAAAATTTCGATACTCTATACCGATACTTTACTAGTGCCACTATTTGCAAAAAAACAATAGCGATTTTAATACATTGTCATCTACATAAATTCAATCCCTACTAGCAGCCATCAACTCTACCAATATTAACGACAGCCACCTCCCCATCAATACACCACGGTCGGCGAGTTGAAGGAAAAATTTAGCTTTAATCTTCTTTTGAAGACTCTTTGCGCGCCGAGGTCTATAAATGTTATTCTTAGATTCTTTCATTCATTTACTTTCTTTCTGTCAACTATTTGTTCAATGTTTTAATGAACGACAGAAAAGAAAACTTAATTTTTTTATCCATCTGTCAGTTATACACACACACAACACACCCACACACACACACACACACACATATATATATATATATATATATATATATATATATATAAATAAATATATATATATATATATATAAATGTATATACTGTAAGTGTTTATAGGTTATATCATAGATATATAAGGGTTATATAGTGATAAATTATATACCTTACTGTATTCTTGTGTGTATGTTTGTTAATTGAGTTGTTAATTCATTTGTGCTTATTTATATTTATAAATTGTTTTTATTTATTAATTCATTTTTTTTTAGTATTTACTACATTTCATTAAAAATAATTAATTGAATGGTATGTTTTAATTAAAATTGAAAACTTTGTAGTAAAACAATATCATATAATTAACACATATTATATTATTAAATAATATGCCGAGTTCAACAAACAATACAATTTGGGTGGTCAAAAACAATTAATTGAATAGAAATACATGAACATCAACAAATTTTAAAAAAAATACGGTGGATTCCGCTTTATTGGGACACCGCTTATGTGGGACATATCTCAAAGAAACCAAACCAAGAAGCCAATAGTAAATTTGTATGTTTAACTGGGACAGCCGCTTAATTGGGACAAAAAGGCTCAGTCCCGATGTGTCCCAATTAAGCAGAATCGACTGTATCTTGTAAAACGACACTCTTTGATCTAACCGCATGGCAATTTCAAACTTTCAAAGCAAAATTTATATCGTCGGCTGTCATTTTTCTTTTTTATTTATCTTTTGTTGTTCTTTCTTTCATGTGTCAACATTATGCCGGAAAAAGACGATAAATGGGGATTTTAGTTTTTATTTCGTTGGGGAGTTTTAGTTTCAGTTTTTATTCAGTCTTTTGTCTACGAGATTTAGTTTTCGTCTAGTTTTAGTCTTGCTGATAATTTTAGTTTTAGTTATCGTTGACGAAAAGTCAACATTTTCGTTAACGAAGGTTTTAGTTTTAGTTTTCGTCGACGAAAACAACACTAGTTAGTATCGTTAAAAACATTTTCCACGCCAGAGTATTAGAGTGATGTACCTTGTAATAAATAGCTCCTGGATTTCGTGGTCCCTGACACATTTTCTGCCCTTATTGGGTTGTTCTCTCCCCCCCCCCCCCCCGGCACAGAAATCTTGATAATACAATACTTAATACGTTAATTATTTTTTTATTGAACACGCCATGCAAACAGTGATAAACAGGATCCATTATAAATGTAATAGTTTAATTTAGTTAATGAACTTGAAAATAATAATAATAAAAAAATGTTTCACATATTGAGATATTCAACATTTCCCCCCCCCCCCCCAATCCTTTACGTGTTTAAGTATTTCCCTTACCTACTTAACGTAACAAGAATTTGTAATATTTCTTTCGACCTTTAACCTCCACCCCCCCCCCCCGCATCGTATAGTCTTTCAGTGAAACGTAACTCAACTCAAATCTGCTCTGTTTGTGTTTTTGTCACGTGATCCCCGCGGAATCTGGTTAACCCAGTCTTGCAAACTGTACTTATACATAGTTGTTTACTGCTACATCTGTCGGCTAGACTCAGCTATAGATATGTGTCGTATGACGTTTGTGTCATTTTTTGCACGTTTCGACGTCACTAGCTGGCCCAGGAGGAGAGTGACGTGCGTACTTCCGCCAGCGGTTGTAGTATGTTTAAAACATGGTCGCTAATCTCCTTTCCCGCGGACCCCCCGAAAGTACCGGAGAAACCTTGTGTCTGGTTGACTCACATGGAAAGGGGAAAATATAATTTATATATGAGGTTTTTTTATTTACACTAAACCAGTTCTGCATCCAGCCAATCTGCTCATTGGGGCCCCCGATCGCTAAGTCATTTTTCTAGCAGGTTACTAAAACCGGACGGGGCGCCCTAGAACATGGGCCCCATGAAATGTGTTTTTTTTTCGAGTTGCATCCTCTAAAGGAGGCCCTGATTAAACAATGAAATGAAATTACGGGGCCGTACTCATCCACAGAGACAAAAAGTAGCCAGTCGGTGTTTTAATATAGACATCTTTCTACCAAAGCAGTGTTTTGTCGAGCAACTTCTACATGACCGTCTAATTGTATGGACGGGCTTTCGCATTTGGGGAAAGGTGGTGGGGAGGGAGAGGGGGGGGGCGGCGGCATAGATGATGGTGATTTTTTTCCCTTAATTCTACTAAGTGATTTTTTTTTCGCAGTGACTTGGAATGTTGGTTTCCCGGCACCCGGGGCAGTGGTGTATGTGTGTGTGTGTGAGGGGGGTGCCACACATAGCTCCGGACTTTTTTTTTTTTTTAAAATCTGATATGTGACGTTATGAGAAGCGTCTTGAAACTCAAGTCGCACCGTGCAGCAGCGGGTCGGCAACAAATAATAACACGCGAGCTTGATTCCGGCCGACCCTCTTAAAATGCTAATCTTTCATCCCTGTTCGAACAGCATGACGTGAAATATATACAAATTTCACAAGCCTGTCCGTCTAGCAAGTCTCCATTGAAATTGTGGATTAAAGTCAACATTGAAAACAAAAAAAGAAAATGTCTTCATTGTGACTTCTCTTTCTCTGTCTCTCTCTCTCTCTCTCTCTCTCTCTCTCTCTCTCTCTCTCTCTTTCTCTCTCGTTTGTTATTTGTAAAAAAAAAAAACAGCCTTCATTCACACAATAGCCCTCCCCCCCCCCAACTACACACAACTCACAGGTAGCCGAGATACATTGTACGTGTATGTAGCTCAATGAAAGGTGAACCCACCCTCTGTATGCTCTGTTTCATTCGTTACGCTAAAATTGATCGACACTCGACACCTCTCCAATCTATCAGAGTGTTTGGGTTTGTGGAAGTTTCCCCCCTCCTGTACGAATGAGATGAAATCTCTTAGATCCAATATGCCACTAATGGTGCCCTTCTCTCATCCCCCCCCCCACACACCGTAGCCGATAGTGCAATGGCCGTGGAGGCACCACGGGAGATATAGCGGGGGGGGGACTTTAGCCATGACCTAAAACATACACAAATGTGTATCGGTCGTCCCCGGGGAATCGATCCAGGGGGACCGTCAGTTCGACAGTAGAGTGCTTTACCACTCGACCATCCGAAGAGTAAATTTTTTTTCTTTTTTTTTTTTTTAAAAAAAAATCTAAGTTTTAATTTGTCTTCAAGTCTGGAGTTTTCAGCTTATCTTGGTTCCCTGCACAAATCATGCGTATCGTTTTAATAATGGGAAGAAGGGGGGAGGTGGCTTAAATCACAAAAAAAAAAAATGGTTGGTTCCTTCGAATATTTACATTTAAAAAAAAAAAGTAAAATACCTCATTGCCCGAAGGGTCATCGTGGCAGGTTTAAATTTAGAATGCATTTCTTCTGTGGTCCCGCCCGTCCTCCTTTCTTATCCAACTAAAAGTCGAAATGTTGGAGTAACTCTTTCATCAGGTCGAACCGGAGACCCACAGGTCGACAATCAAATTCTCTACATCCCTCGACTATCCCTACCCAAACATTTTACACTTTTAGGACGAGTTATTTGTTTCGGGGGAACACCTTCTTAATCTTCTTAATTAAAACTTGTCTACTTCAGCAGAATATATGTACAACCAGACGCGACGAGTTTTATTTATCGTTTACCATGTACTGGTTAACTTTTAGATTCTGCAGACAATGCTTGCGCACGTTCTGTACAGAAATTACGCCTTACAATGAAATCCTATTGTCGTTGTGAAGAGATTCGTTTAGGAGGCGTATTGTTAGTGCAACATATCATTATCAAGGGGACAAAAACTCTTTTATGTTGTTCATTTTTCATGCTAATCAGCCCGGCCAGCCTGCCAGATTGAAATAGAAGACGATTTTTTTATTGGCTTCTTTTGAAGGGGGGTGCACGGGAGACGATTTCAAGCAGACGATTTTACACATTTGACTGTGTCACATTATTGAATCAGCGGCGGCTCTATTTATGACAATGTTGTTTGTTGACACACAGGGATGGAGACAGTAACATTCTTCCCCCCTCTTGTTCTCTTCTGTCTATCCGGCGGACGAATTCACGGCCAGGTATCGCAGGTTAGTAGAGTGGCGCCCTTCCTTCCACCCCCCACACCGACCTCCAGCTACGGCGTCCCTCCTGCTGTGATCCACCGTGTCATCTTTATTGTTTTGTTTACAGCGGCACAAACCACCACTTGAGTGAGAACCTCCCGTTTCGCTCCAGTGTACACCGTGACTTTGGCTCCGCCTCTTGTGTCAGATGAACAACCCCTGCGTGGCTTCAAACATTTACGTAGCTATGTAGGTAAGTGCGACATTCTTCTTTAGTGCCATAATCTTTTTTGGTTTTTTTTTTGTTTTTATTAAATATTTATTATTAAACATCTAGGCTGTGCATTATGTTGAAGGTTGTAACCGTAGGTAGCTTACGTTACGCGGATGTACAGTCTACGTACTCTATTGCATATTGTGGATTCTTGAGATAAGTAGAATCAAAGCATCTAGTGACACATACAGACATAATGGTAAAGTAAACAGCCTGGTTACAGGATACGTGTTTCTTAATACAGGTGATAGACACAGTGGTGTTGGCCGGTGATAGACAGAGTGGTGTTGGCCGCTGATAGAGTGATGTTGGCCGGCGATAGACAGAGTAGTGTTGGCCGCTGATAGAGTGATGTTGGCCGGCGATAGACAGAGTGATGTTGGCCGCTGATAGAGTGATGTTGGCCGGCGATAGACAGAGTAGTGTTGGCCGCTGATAGAGTGATATTGGCCGGGGATAGACAGAGTGATGTTGGCCGCTGATAGAGTGATATTGGATGGCGATAGACAGAGTAGTGTTGGCCGCTGATAGAGTGATGTTGGCCGGCGATAGACAGAGTAGTGTTGGCTGCTGATAGAGTGATGTTGGCAGCGATAGACAGAGTGATGTTGGCCGCTGACAGAGTGATGTTGGCCGCTGACAGAGTGATGTTGGCCGGCGATAGACAGAGTAGTGTTGGCCACTGATAGAGTTATGTTGGCCGGCGATAGACAGAGTGATGTTGGCCGGCGATAGACAGAGTGATGTTGGCCGCTGAAAGAGTGATGTTGGCCGGCGATAGACAGAGTAGTGTTGGCCGCTGATAGAGAGATGTTGGCCGGCGATAGACAGTGATGTTGGCCGGGGATAGACAGAGTGATGTTGGCCGCTGATAGGGTGATGTTGGATGGCGATAGACAGAGTAGTGTTGGCCGCTGATAGAGTGATGTTGGCCGGCGATAGACAGTGATGTTGGCCGCTGATAGAGTGATGTTGGCCTGCGATAGACAGAGTAGTGTTGGCCGCTGATAGAGTAATGTTGGATGGTGATAGACAGAGTAATGTTGGCCGGTGACAGAGTAATGTTGGCTGGTGATAGGCAGAGTAATTTTGGCCGGTGATAGAGTAATGTTGGCTGGTGATAGGCAGAGTAATGTTGGCCGGTGATAGACAGGGTAATGTTAGCCGGTGATAGATAGAGTAGTGTTGGTTTGTGATAGAGTAATGTTGGATGGTGATAGACAGAGTAATTTAGGCCGGTGATAGGCAGAGTAGTGTTGGCTGGTGATAGACAGAGTAATGTTGGCCGGTGATAGAGTGATGTTGGCCGGTGATAGACAGAGTGATGTTGGCCGGTGATTGACAGAGTAGTGTTGGCTGGTGATAGACAGAGTGATATTGGCCGGTGATAGACAGAGTGATGTTGGCCGGTTATAGACAGAGTAGTGTTGGCTGGTGATAGACAGGGTAATGTTGGCCGGTGATAGACAGAGTAGTGTTGGCTGGTGATAGACAGAGTGATGTTCGCCGGTGATAGACAGAGTGATGTTAGTCGGTGATAGACAGAGTAGTGTTGGTTGGTGATAGAGTAATGTTGGATGGTGATAGACAGAGTGGTGTTGGATGGTGATAGACAGAGTGATGTTGGCCGGTGATAGACAGAGTGATGTTAGTCGGTGATAGACAGAGTAGTGTTGGTTGGTGATAGAGTAATGTTGGATGGTGATAGACAGAGTGGTGTTGGATGGTGATATAGTAATGTTGGCTGGTGATAGACAGAGTAGTGTTGGCTGGTGATAGACAGAGTAATGTTGGCTGGTGATAGACAGAGTAGTGTTGGCTGGTGATAGACAGTAATGTTGCCTGGTGCTGTTTAATATAGTGACCATTAGACTGTGTCGCAAGCTAATCATGCCCAATCCACCCCACCGGGAGTATTTCCCGTCAACAAGCGCCACTTGTTAGGTCATTTTAATGCAGACTGCCTAACCCAACTTGGAGACGTGTTTGAAAATGCACCCCCCCACCTCGCTCCCCTTGAGCAGCCCCGGTGACCAGCTATATGGAAGAAAATGTTGACCATGCAGTGCCTAGACCCCAACCTGAAACACACGCATTCAAGCAGTTAAAATGTTCAAACGAAATAATTATGTATTCATACAATAGGTGCTTTTTACCTTGAGACTTGACAATGTCTTTGCATTGCGTCTTTATCCTTCTAAACACCCCCCCCCTCCCTACCCACAGAAGATCGTCTCTGGCGATATTTTTTTATGTCTGCATTGCTCGTGTTACTGGTGCTCCAACCTTTTTCACATTGTTATCTGTTAGGACATTTCATACATCTAGCCATGGAATGATCTAGCATACATTGAAATCAGAGCGCTTTCAACTCACTCTTTGTTTACCTTTTGTACGCCGAAAAAAAACAACTTCAAACTTT
>JAGDYQ010000243.1:1125520-1169523 GCA_021962125.1 Bulinus truncatus
GGAACTTTTCCAGTGAAATAATAGCAATAATCGGCTTTAAAAATAGCAACAATATCAATGTCAAGACTGTAATTTAAAGTTATTATCTTTAATATCAAAGGTTCATTTCATTTAATAATGCAATACAAATATTAACAATCTTGTGTTAAAACAGCTGTCTCATTAAGAACTTAGAACTCCTATTATTAAATTAAAATGTAAAAGATTTGTGTACAAAGATACAGTTGAATTCGCAGTAAAAGTTTATGGAATGCAGAAATTTTGATTGGAAAATCTATGTGCACAAGATATATTTAGTTAATGCTTCCTTTCATAAATAGTTAAATGTTTATGTATATCTGATGTGTGTGTGCTGTCCATGTAACTTACCTTCACTTCTCTTGTCGTACAACACTCCATGGGTGTGGATGGAATAACTCCTTGTGGCGTTGTTGAAGAAATGGACCAAAATGACGTCACCAACTTCCCCAGCAATTAGAGGGTCAGAATTCTCAGATAGTCAGGTTTGGGAACCTCTCCTAGTAAACGTCTGGTCACTGTACTGAAGTAAGCCGTCTTGTAATAGGTATGGCCTATTATGTTTTTCTGGAGAACCACTTGTCTGGATATCTGTTTGTAAAAGAGAGAATATTTACATTGACTACTGTTTATACAGAAATACTATGAACATTGACTACTGTTTATACAGAAATACTATGAACATATGACTATAACAATGTTTATACAGAAATACTTTGAACATTGGCCACGTTTTTTTTTTTTTTTTAGTCAGGTATTAAATACAACAGGGTATAACCCAAAGGTTTGTCAAACTGTTTTCCTAGAGAGTTCATCCTGCACGTGGTATTGATTCTCTGGCTGAATTAGGACGAACAAAAAAGATTCTTCTCCTAAAGACGATTAACACGTACATCATGGACAAGGGTGTGGGGTGGGGTGGACACTCGTGAGGTCGAAGAGAGCCTCATTATGACTTGTTATTGAAATCAAGGTAAAAATTTTAAAAAAATCAAAGAGCCGCTACAGAATCAACCCGTGATTTATTGAACTAAAGTATCGATATGTGTGTGTGAAGTCCTTGTAAGGATGAGATGAAATCTCTCAGATCCTATAAACCACTAACGGGACAGTTTTTGCAGTGCCCTTCTTTCATCCACATCATAGCCGATAGTGCAATGGCCATGGAGGCACCACGGAAGATATAAAAGTATCGATACAGAGGACAGGTTAAGACTCATTTAAAAGTCACATGTAGCCATTACTAGTATCGGGCAGACATGGACAGACTGCTGGCCGCAGGTCAACTCCGGCGAGTCAAGCTGTTTATTCCGGCAACTGCTCTGCTTATTTCCGGTCGTTACACCAATGACGTTTATATTGAATTTATCAGATATCTTATAGTCACTCCATCCATTTAACTCTTTCTTAACTTTAAGAACACGTTGTGGATCCCGGTTCGAAAAAATTGCCCACCCATGATATTGGCCTACAACGTCATGATCAAAGAGTGCTCTGGCACTGGAAAAAGTTTTGAACCACTACTATAAAGTATTACATGTAATACATTTGTAATTGATAATTTCCATGCATTCTTTCCAGTTCTTCATTTCTTTACCATGATTGCCGTATTTGAGCTTGTTATGTATTTTATATGTATTTCAAACATTTTTTTTTCAAGGATTACAGTTTCCTTAGATTGAAAGAGAACGGTGTAACGTTCCGTTGATATGAAATTAACTCAGTTGTTCTCAAACTTTGACGAATTGTTGGCTACTAAAATACTGGTTAGGTTTTCACAACCATGATGTAAACGATAGAACAAAATGATACAGGAAAAAAAAAAGTTACAATTAATTGTTAATATTCTTGAAACAGTATTTTGGCGACTCACTTTTAACCCCTACTTTGTGAGCCACTGCATACATTTATCTTTTATTTTAATAAGCTTTATTATCATTTTAACAGGAACTCGTCTTTAAGATTGTTTACAGCAGGGGTGGGCAAACTACTGCCGCGGGCCGCATGCGGCCCGTCAGAGTATATTATGCGGCCCGTTTGCATGTACAAGTTGTGATCCTATTTCGATATTAGTTCTCTTTGTTTTGAGTTTTTGCTATACTTTTTAAAACTTTATTCCGACTATTTGACTTGAATCTAATGATATTAAATCGGTTTTATTGCTCCAGAATATTAGTTAGAGCTGTTTGACCTACTAGCAGATTATGAACTGAAGGACAAGTTCGTCAGGTATTTTGTTGAAATATTTAAGAATACTAAAGTCTTATTATCAAATTAGCAACTGATTAAGTTTGTATTTTAAAATGTAATGTGCATAAGTGTGGATGTGAAATAAAGTGACAAATTATCTTTAATTCATGCTTACATACGTTGTAAATTGTAATTAAGTAGATAAAATATATATGCGGCCCGCCGATAACAATCATGTTTTCAATGTGGCCCACCGTAGAAAACGTTTGCCCTCCACTGGTTTACAGTAATTAGGCAAATATCTGTTCGATCTAGTCCACCAAATGATTTCATGAATCTAAGTCTCACCTGTTGTTATATCTGACGCCATCTTGTTTACCATCAGGCTTGTAATCCCACACAATGTCTCTCGCTGCTATGTAATAGTCTCTGACCATCCCATGACAACTGGACATCAGGTACACGGTGACCAGTAACAACAGTATCAGGTCAGCGATGGTCGCCATCCCTTAGCACCAATGAGTCCAGCTGTGATTATTTAGAAAAGAAAGTTGGTTTTTATTATATACTACTGTACACATTGAGGTGAGGGGTGGGGGGGGGGTGGAGGAGGTGTTTAACCAATCACCGTGAGGGATATTTTGGAATGCGTCGTCAGCAATTTATGTACAGTTTTATGTCTCATATTCATCTATTAGCACAGCCGAATGTCGATCTATATGTATATCATGATCTCTAACTGTGTGTATCTAGATCTATATTTATATCATGATCTCTAACTATTTGTATCTAGATCTATATTTATATCATGGTCTCTAACTGTGTGTATCTAGATCTATATTTATATCATGGTTTCTAACTGTGTGTATCTAGATCTATATTTATATAATGATCTCTAACTATTTGTATCTAGATCTATATTTATATCATAGTTTCTAACTGTGTGTATCTAGATCTATATTTATATCATAGTTTCTAACTGTGTGTATCTAGATCTATATTTATATAATGATCTCTAACTATTTGTATCTTGATCTATATTTATATCCAGTGGCGCAACTAAACCAAACTTTCAGGGGGGGGGCAAAAAAAAATCACTTCTTGTATTAAAAAATCACATTATTTATATATTTGTATTTTATTTTAAGCAAATTTTGATCTAATCTTTTAATTTTTTTTATTTCGGGGGGGGGGCAAATGCCCCCAATGCCCCTGCCCACCCCCAGTTGCGCCACTGTTTATATCATGATCTCTAGCTGTGTGTATCATGGTCTCTAGTTGTGTGTTTCAAGATCTCTAACTATTTACATCATGATCTCTAGATATGTATATCATGATCTCTAGCTTTTTGTATCACGACCTCTGTGTTATTCTCATTGCATTACATTTATTATGTATTATTGTTAGCTAAATTAAGTTTAAATGTACTCGATCTGCTACATTGTTATTTTTCATAATTTCCCAGCATGATGTGAGCATTTATATTTCATTCACACTTGAGTGAACATGAACAGAGAGTGAACTACTCCCTTATTTACCGAGATGGAATCAGCACCGATACCCACCATCTGTTGATTTAGTTAAATATTCAACTTCTTATTCTCTATATCTTTCATTGACAGCAATATGTTGAATAAACATCCAGTGTTAAAACACACACAAAATATAACACTAAATATATATGTATATATATACATAGTTCGTTAAGTGCACATATATATGTATATATATATGGTTTGTGTAGTGCACACACACACACACACATATATATATATATATATATATATATATATATATATATATATATGAACTGAAGACACGCGACGCTATGAGACGTTAATAGTATACTTGGGCGTCTAATGTTTACCTTAGCAACATGGAGGTCTAATGAACACAAATGAGATAAAAGAAATAGGATGCAGGTTATACCGGATGTCATGAAACGATGATAGCTCTAAGTCAGTGCTTCTCAAACTTTGTTTGCTTTAAAGAGAAATACACCCTTTAATAGATGACAGACTGACATATATATATATATATATATATATATATATATATATATATATATATATATATATATAATAGCGATTTGGGCTCTGCGTTAAATCGAAAGTAAAGAATTAATACAACAGTATTAATGTTTAAAATCGGCAAACATCAACAATAGTAATAAAAATGATGAAAAAATTGGATCTGTCCGAAACCAAAAAGTAACCTAGCCCCCCCCCCCCCCCCCCCCCCCCCCCCCCCCCCCCCCCCCCCCCCCCCCCCCCCCCCCCCCCCCCCCCCCCCCCCCCCCCCCCCCCCCCCCCCCCCCCCCCCCCCCCCCCCCCCCCCCCCCCCCCCCCCCCCCCCCCCCCCCCCCCCCCCCCCCCCCCCCCCCCCCCCCCCCCCCCCCCCCCCCCCCCCCCCCCCCCCCCCCCCCCCCCCCCCCCCCCCCCCCCCCCCCCCCCCCCCCCCCCCCCCCCCCCCCCCCCCCCCCCCCCCCCCCCCCCCCCCCCCCCCCCCCCCCCCCCCCCCCCCCCCCCCCCCCCCCCCCCCCCCCCCCCCCCCCCCCCCCCCCCCCCCCCCCCCCCCCCCCCCCCCCCCCCCCCCCCCCCCCCCCCCCCCCCCCCCCCCCCCCCCCCCCCCCCCCCCCCCCCCCCCCCCCCCCCCCCCCCCCCCCCCCCCCCCCCCCCCCCCCCCCCTTCTGATGAAACCTAAGGGGATATAACTCTATGCAAAAGTTTTGCAGGGTACAGCTAGTGTATGATATAAGGCGCACATATCGACAACCTATGAGACATAGATAACCGGTATGGGGGGTAAACAATAACAGTACACAAATGTATCATGTTTGTTATCCAAGGTGAAGGCTAAAAGCACTTTAAGACTAGAGTATGGCGATATGAACGTTTGATGAAATATTATCATTTAAATGAATAGTCTGTATTTATCAATTTGTTTGATTTTTTGAGTTTATTAGTTACAATGGTAACTTTTAGTTGGTGATTCTTGTGTTTGTTTTGACGGATTATATTATTAGTATATATATATATATATATATATATATATATATATATATATATCTGAACACATTGGTTTTAAGTTTACTATAGTTCTAAAGTTAAAAATGCTACCACTTACCAGGGAGAAGATATTGTGACCTCCTCTTTAGACTTCGCTCGCTATTTAAATAAAGAACTGGGTGGGGGTGTCCTAGTCATCTACTTAACCTCCGTTGCCCTCCACCCCCCCCCGCCACCCCCAACCAAGTTGACTTCATGTGGTGTTAAGAAATCAGTGGAAAAGTTAAGCAAATAACATTTTTTCTCCCACTATTCATAGACCACGTGTCAGAAAACCCCGGAAGTGATCTAACGCCTATAAATAGATATTTGAAATAAACTTTTAAAAAATTAAATAATTTTGAGATAGAAGAATGGTGACATTCATGCCACATTGTTACACATTGTTACACCTTAGCTAGAATGTTACTTCGTTGATTTAAATTGATCTGTTTATATTCACATAATGCACTTTTGTAAATGGATTTTTAGCAAAAGATCTTATATTTTGTATTATGCGTAAAAAAATAACAAAATATGAGATATTGGGTAATATTTTTATCAGGATAATAATTAATCAGTATAGTTTAAATAAGTTTCACAGAATACGTTTACTGGAAACAATTAGAATAGCTCAAAGCTGAAGTCTATTTTTTCTAAAATTGGGTGTAACTTTTCAAAACTAAGAAAAAAATACCACTGGCAAATATTGACAAAAAATGCCATTTCATGCCGTTTTACATCCAGACGTTAAAGGCTGACGTGTTTTGTTTGATTTCTAACCAGTTCAGTAAGTTTCTTGGAAACAAAGTGTATTTAATGTAAGAACCAGGAAGTATCTAAATAAGACATCCACGCAATACACAGTGCCAAGGCCTATTTCAAAAAGTAGAAGCGCAAAGGATGAGTTTTATGGAATGAAATATAAAGTCTCAAATGATTATATTAGATACTGACCGTGTTTGGTCGTATTTACACTATCTCAGATGCAAGAAACCGATGAAATCCGAACAACGGGGAGGGGGGGGAGAGGAAAATATCATTATATCATAACTTGTAGATGTTAATTAAGGAGTCATAGATAATGTTATGGGTTAGTTATGGGTTCTTGTAGTATTAATGATAATAATAATTACATTGTTTATTAATCTATGTAGCGGCCCGCCTACCACCCAAGATCTTTTGCCTCGTCTACTGGTTCTGCCACGATGCGACCGGGTCAGCATAACAGTTTCCCCCACGACTGAACTAGTGACTCTCATGTCAAGAGTCCAGCGCTCTACTCCAAGTGTCGTAGGTCGAGAACAAACTTTCCATCTCGACCGTAAGTAAAAAAAAGGAAAGTAACCCCCCCCCCCGGGGGGTTTTTCTCTTTTTTCTTTTTTTTCCCCCTTCCCCCTTTTATTCCCTTTTTTCCCTTGTTTTCCCTTTTTTTTTTGTTTTTTTTTACTAAAAAAAAACCACATGCCAAGTAATTTATTGTTCTAATTTCTGGGTATTTCCACTTTTAATTCAACAAATTTGATCTATCTCAAATTTTTTATTGTCTTCAAATTTAAAATGAACATTGAACATCCAGCCTACTTGCTTTCCTAAACAGATATAATGTTTTATTTTAATGTATACATTTGACACTTTACTTAAAACGGAATTGGTCTGGCAGCGGTTGAATACGCAGAGGTATACATTAATAATGAAATATCGAAAAGACTGAAATAAAAGAGGAGAGTTATCGAGAGATGAAAGTACTTAAAGAAAGAGAGGACTTTGCCTCTTTAAAGGAGAACGGTTGGTCAACTCATTATATTTGGATCGAAGCAAAAGAAAAAAATCTTTTCATCCGATGCCAATGAAATTAAAGGGACATAACGCAGAAAACCCTACCATTTGTGCTTTGCTCTTCGGTTACCTCCTTTTAAATTACTTGAACACGTTCAATAGATGGACATTGAAATATATTTATATGTCTTATTCAAATTTAAGAATTTCTTTTTTAAAATCAACTTTTAAAATTAATAATATATACTTTGGTGTGTTTTAAAAAAAATATCATTATAATAACTGACTTATCACCGTTTCTCTCATTATCATGGTAATTTGATGATATCAAAAAGTTAAATGGGGGGGGGGGTGGGGGGTGGGCAGAAACACTAAAGTAATTTATCTTTATTATTAGACACTTTGTTATCTTTCCTATACATCTCGTGTCATATACACATTGAGACTTATTGGACGCCCTATAATGATGGTGGGGGCTAGAGAGGGTATTTTTTCAAAATTGAACCAAATAATCATCAAGATTCACTTATGTTAAATTTAATATTTTTTGGTGTTAAGCGTTGAAGATTTAATAGAAATCTTATAAGGGTAAATATGAATTTATCAAGATTCACTTATGTTAACTAGAATATTTTAGGTGTTTAGTATTAGAGATTAAATATAGGGCTAATCTGGGTAAATACGAAATTTGACTTAATATTTTTTCTTTGCCTCTTGTTTCGGTATTGTAACAAGCAATATTACGATTTGAAAATGCTAAATATTTCTGAGGATATTTTTTAAAGGAAGCACCGCAATGACTCATCTGGATGAATGATGATCGATTCCCGTAAAAAAAATTCACCGTCTGAACCGATGTGTGTTTTCCCGGCAGACGAACCAGAGTGCCGCGTGCTGGCGTCCTTGACCCAAGTACCACCACATCCCTCACTCACTCTCCCGCCATAAACACCAGACGAGAGATCAGTGTGTTTGAGTTCTATCTGTGTGCCGTCCATGGTTTGTTGTAGCTGTCTAGCCTGTAGAAATGTAATTTACAAAATGGTTTAAATCTGTTCACAGCTACAAAAAAAAAAACACTCTTCTTCAGCTGTACGGACTCATTTTAAAGCTGTTTAAAAGGCGAGTTGAAGTAATGCTATAAATAGATTTTTCATGTCACTGGTTATCGTTACTCATTATCATAATCAGATGTTGTTGTTTTGATACACCAATAACGTAGATGATTTTAGCCAAACAAATTGACAGCAAGTAGTATTATGTAATAGCCTTTATTTTTAAACAACAGAGTTTTAATATTTAATCCACCATGTTTCTAATGCCCTCTAAAAAACATATGGAAACATAATTGAACAAACTTTCATTATAAATAACAGCAAGTTAAATTAGATACAAATTCATTCTTCAGTTAAACATGTATGCTAAACTATAATTGAATGTTTTTATACATTAAACATACTTATTTGGGTTAAACTTTGTTTATTAATTGACAAAGAAAACGCTATATTATCAAAAATATTGATTTCATTGTTCGGAGTTTTTAATTTAAAATAACAAAAAAAAAATAATAAATGACTTGTTCGCACAATAACCGTCTTATTTCAACTTAGTCATTTCAAATTTAAACTAATTGTTCCTTAAATTAACCAAGTCATTTAATTGTACAGATCCTACAAACAGCGTTCTACCTGTCAATGGCCAAACCAGCCAATAGTAAGAAGTTTTTATTTTTCATTTTTTAAAATAATTTTCTTGACATTTGATCTTTGTATAACTCACTAAACGTTTTAACACAGAATAGATGTAAAATAAAATGCTATCAATCAATATTTAAAGCCATGTATTATTAATTGGTAGAATTATTGAAATATCGGCCTATTTCTGTAAATTTTAAACAAAAATTACAGCTCATATCAAAGAGAAACTGATTCAAATTTTGTGTTACAGTGAACTACTACATAGCTCACAAATTTTGTATTAAATTACAGTGAACTACTCCATAGCTCACAAATTGTGTGTTAAATTACAGTGAACTACTCCATAGCTTACAAATTTTGTGTTAAATTACAGTGAACTACTCTATAGCTCAAGGCACGCACCCCAAACCAAAAGTGACTTTCTTAGTACCCAGAGAATTTTTACCAGGAAAATTTCACTGCCACATAGAGAAGGAAGATTTGTAAGTAATTGCCAAATGAACCATTTGATTAAAACATGGTTTATATTTAATTAATTCTGTCAAATTGACTGTCTACAAAACTATAAAAATCTTAAAAAAAACAAAACGAAACAAACTAGTTTTTGCTTTAATACAACATGTATTCATGACCAGTGCTGACAAACTTTTAATGATTTATAAACCAAATGCTTCCGTGTCTGTGTGTCTGTCGGAAACCTTCTTGTGACACTTTGTTTACTTGTGAATTTTACGAGTTATTATCTCCCTTCTTTATGTCTCATTTTTATGATCATTATCTCCCTTCTTTATGTCTCAGTGATATGGGGATGTTAGTATAAATGTTGTGAAATATTCAAAAGACTTTGTTCATCTTTGGGCATATATTATATATAATTTACTTGCATTTTCTCGAGAATCCCAAAATAGGTGAAATAATTTGTTATAAGTACGCAAAGCTTAAGAGAGGCGTTACTCTCGAATGTTAGATTGTCATTGCTTGGTAGATTGTCATTGATTGGTAGATTGTCATTGGTTGCCTTTTATAGGTTTAAATAACGAAAAAGGCTTGGAAAGATAAATAAATAGAGATGAACAAATAGAAAGATAGACAGAGAGAGAGAGAGAGAGAGAGAGAGAGAGAGAGAGAGAGAGAGAGAGAGAGAAATAGAGAGATGAAGGGAGAGTGATAAAGATAAAAAAAATTGAGAGAGATTAAGATCGACTAATGGAGAGAAAGATAGTCATTGCCATCATTTAGCTATTTTCACACTGAATTTAAGTACACATTTTTTATTATTAATTTGACCGAAATTCAGAAATTTAATACACAAACAACTAAGTTTTGTTTTTTAATTTATTCACAGACAGCCTGGTTATGAAAGATTCGTTTGTTTATTCAAACAAGGCGATGACATCAAAGCCAAAAGTACTTCAAATCCCTTCCCCACGGGAGTCCACAAGATAGTAAGTGTGGTTTTCGGTAGATGTAGTTTCCTTTGGCTTGCCTTGTGCTGACATTCCCAGGGCTCTGTTAGGGTTAATTGTTTTAGCCTTTCTCGCTATGTATGCAGACATTCCCAGGGCTCTGTTAGGGTTAATTGTTTTAGCCTTTCTCGCTATGTATGCAGACATTCCCAGGGCTCTGTTAGGGTTAATTATTTTAGCCTTTATTGCCATGTATGCTGACATTCCCAGGGCTCTGTTAGGGTTAATTGTTTTAGCCTTTCTCGTTATGTATGCAGGCATTCCCAGGGCACTGTTAGGGTTAATTATTTTAGCCTTTATTGCCATGTATGCTGACATTCCCAGGGCTCTGTTAGAGTTAATTGTTTTAGCCTTTCTCGCCATGTATAGCGGAATCGTTTTACTACACTGTAAAGGATAGCGGCAGAATAGTCATATTTTACTATAAAAAAGAGCCTTGACTTAAGACATTAGGATTCTTGTTTATTTACATGTTATCAGGGCCGGTTTCAAGTAATCTCAGGAGCCAAAGACCATTATTGACAACTGACTCGCCCCTCCTCATTACCGTTTAGTCAATTTATAGCAGGTCCTAGAAAGTAGGCATGTAATCCCCTTATACGTCTGGGTGATGGGGATTGGGGGTGGAGGGAGGGTAGACATGTGTTTAAACTTGCCTTTACTGCACCCTCCCCTTCCCCTCACCCCTCCCCCCCACCTTAGCGAAAGGCTTAAAATGATACACACACATCTGGTGTTATGCATAGAAGATGAAACTATTTTGTAAATGTCTGGTAATTTTCTGGCAGTAAACCATATTTGTCTCTTTACAGCGTCTAACACAATTTTCAATATTGTAAATAAATATTTCCTTTGCAATCAATGCAGTGGCGTAGTGAGGGTTGGGCATGGGGGGGGCATCACGGGCGCTATATTTTACATATAATATTAATGGTTTTCGACTTGGGGGGGGCTTAAAAAGTATTGTGCTCCACTGAATCAAAGAATTCATTTGTTTCTTTTGCTAAATGTATGTGTAGCTACTAGGGCAATGGCCAGCCGCTTTTACTTCCTCACCAAATGTTTGGTGTGTTGTGTATTTAGTTTGTGAGTTGCGCAGCCGAATATCTGCTGTCAGAATATTATATGTGGGCGTGAGAGATGTGGTTGGGTCAGTTAGCGTGTTTGAATGGCATGGCGTGGGTTTGATTGTGAAAAGGGTGGAAGATCAAAGTCGTGAACGGAGATTGACCGGTGTGACCAGTGGAGCGTGGCCGTATTTGGTTGAGGAGATCAGGGGGGGGGGGTTAGGAGGGAGGGTGGTTGTTGGGGAAACGTGGAGAAGGGAGTTAACCTACAGCAAGGAGTTTATCGTATGGGACAGGTGCTAGTTCACGAGTGTAAAAGTTGGGATGTTGATCTTAAAGAATGCGGACATATTATGAAGTATTAACCAAGGAGATAAATTAGAGATCCAGCAAGATCCTGTACACAACTGGTGCGACCTATTCATTTTAAACTCAGTCAGAGTTTTGGACCAAACCAGATAAAATCGCAAGCAGTCACCTGGGTAATCACCACGTGGACACTCCCTCAAAACTACCAAGTCACTTGGGGCATCACAAGGGCTTTATAAGAATATATATATATATATATATATATATATATATATACTCACTAGTGTGACAATGTCACGTCTGTCACTCACTCGTGTGACAATGTCAAATGTATATATATATATATATATATAGTCTAGTTGTAGCAAATGTTGATCTTTTTATAACTTTTTTTCATTTTTATTAAAATTTTTCCTTTATTCAAGGCCAAGTATAAGTGTGACCAATCAGAATGCAGGGTAAAGTTCAAGACTAAGGATGTCCCGGCATTGCATTCAGTATTTCCATTGGACTAGACGAGATTCAGACCTGTTTTATGGGACAAAAAAAACAAGATAGTGTCATTACACCGTAACACTTTTTACCTACTATGAAAACAATAACTCAAGAATTTCTACAGATTAAGATTTTAAAATGTTTCGCTTTTACCACACAATAGCTTAGTATTTGTATTTTATATAAATATTTGTTTTTACATTTTTACAATATATTTCGGTGGATTTTCTAGCAATGCAATGTTT
Source organism: Bulinus truncatus (assembly GCA_021962125.1). Lineage (NCBI taxonomy): Eukaryota > Metazoa > Mollusca > Gastropoda > Planorbidae > Bulinus > Bulinus truncatus. The sequence goes on from JAGDYQ010000243.1 coordinate 1,137,834, forward strand.
ACTGTTTGTCTAATCATTCAAAAACTTAGTTGATCTAAAATTTATCTAAAATTCGTCTTGTTTTTAGCCACTTCATATAAAAAAAATGTTTCATTTATTATTTTTTATATGTACATTTAAATACATATGGCTTGACTGTAAGGGGTTGAATAAACTATCAATGGTAGTATTGTCAGTGGAGTCACAGACAGCTTAAATACAAACACTCCTACAAAGTTTTTAAATGGAAATTCTGTATAGCAACCTGTGACAAGGAGGGGTGGAAAGGGAGGGAGTGAGGGGCATACAGACGCCAGTGATTTAGTACAGTGTATTACTATCAATGACTATTGTTTATATTAGTACAGTGTATTATCATCAATGATTATTTTTTAGATTAGTACAGTGTATTAGCATCAATGACTACTGAATATATTAGTACAGTGTATTATTATCAAAGACTACTGTTTATATCAGTACAATGTATTACTATCAATGACTACTGTTTATATAAGTACAGTGTATTACTTACTATCAATGACTATTGTTTATATTAGTACAGTGTATTATATTAATATGACTATTGTTTATGGTATATTATTTCAGTGTATTACCCATTTATGACTATAGTTTATCAATTATTTCTTTCACATGTTTACACCAAATTTAATTTCTTTGCACTGATTCTAGATTTTGTATAACTTTTTTGATTGTATGTGTCTTACAATTATGATTGTTCTAAAACATTTTTTTAAATTAATTTATTCCGTAAAACTAAATAATTTTGCTTGGCTTAAAATTATTTTCTAGTCATATTAAATGCTGGTACAATGAAGTGAAATGATGTTCTCATTCTGTTTGATTTTACATTTAAAATGGTCTGTGCATTTATTTGTTGTAATTGGTATATAATGTATTTTTAACTCAAAATACTCTGTTAATAAACATATCTTAAGAAGATACAATACAAATCTTGCTCGCCAATATAATTTTACAAAACTCATTTATCCAGACAGATAAAGAAAAGTGAGTGACCCAAGTACATGTATAACTCATTAAGCAATTGTCATTTACATTCAAGTGAATAAGAGACGTGACATTGTCACACAAGTGAATGACAGATGTGACATTGTCACACGTGTGAGTGACGGACGTGACATTGTCACACGAGTACGTGACGGGCGTGACATTGTCACACGAGTACGTGACGGACGTGACATTGTCACACGAGTGAGTGACGGACGTGACATTGTCACACGAGTGAGTGACAGACGTGACATTGTCACACGAGTGAGTGACGGACGTCGGTGCGGGGGGGGGGGGAAGAAGGTGGCGCATAGCGAAAGGCCTTGATATAGACCTAAATTCATGTAGTATTCACAGTGGAAAGACCTACCGCGATATTTAATTATCTAAAAAGACAATACAACGCTTCATTGTGAATTTTGTTTTTTAAAATCGATACTTTAAAACTCAACATTCACCCCCAGAATTAGACTATCTGAATATAAAAACTTACTCAGTCTCAATGTTGTAGACATATCGCTAATGGACTGATACTCTTAATCTTTTTTTTATTGTCAATGATCTCCAGTGACATATGGAGTGAAGTGTTTGTGTTATCACTGCAAAGTATTCAATATTGTACAACGGAAATCAAAAGCACAAGCCTGTTATAAAAATACAGGGATGATATATGTGTGTGTATGATGGGGAGGGGGGGGTTGATTGAATGTCGAGGGATACACGGGCTCTAACCTCAGTGTCACATTTGTTGGCCTCATTGATACCTCTATGACCTAAATTACCACCGTTGGCCTCATTGATGTCTCCATGGTGTAAGTTACCACCTTGGACCCTTATGGTGCCCCGACAGCCTATATGGCACCTCCATGACGCCCCTATAGAATAAGCTTTGTATTTATGACCCCCCCCCCCCCAGGGTTCCTCAAAGTCTGATCTAAGGCTCATTTAGTATTGTTTGCTACAGCACCATTAGAATATCACTTGTTGAGTAGAAAATCACTTGGTGAGTAGACCATCACTTGGTGAGTAGACGATCATTTGGTGAGTAGACCATCACTTGGTGAGAAAACCATCACTTGATGAGTAGACCATCACTAGATGAATAGCCCATCACTAGATGAGTAGACCATCACTTGGTGAGTAGACCATCACTAGATGAATAGACCATCACTAGATGAATAGACCATCACTAGATGAATAGACCATCACTAGATGGATAGACCATCACTAGATGAATAGCCCATCACTAGATGAGTAGACCATCACTTAGTGAGTAGACCATCACTAGATGAATAGACCATCACTAGATGAATAGACCATCACTAGATGAGTAGACCATCACTAGATGAATAGACCATCATTTGGTGAGTAGACCATCACTTGGTGAGTAGACCATCACAAGATGAATAGCCCATCACTAGGTGAGTAGACCATCACTAGATGAATAGACCATCACTAGATGAATAGACCATCACTAGATGAATAGAACATCACTAGATGAGTAGACCATCACTAGATGAATAGACCATCATTTGGTGAGTAGACAATCACTTGGTGAGTAGACCATCACTAGATGAATAGCCCATCACTAGATGAGTAGACCATCACTTGGTGAGTAGACCATCACTAGATGAATAGACCATCACTAGATGAATAGACCATCACTAGATGAATAAACCATCACTAGATGAATAGACCATCACTTGGTGAGTAGACCATCACTAGATGAATAGACCATCACTAGATGAATAGACCATCACTAGATGAATAGACCATCACTAGATGAATAGACCATCAATTGGTGAGTAGACCATCAATAGATGTTAAATAAACCTTCACCTGTAGATGTGTTTTAATCTGTCAAAATCTAAGTTACAGTATGTGTGTGCGTGTGTGTGTGTCTGCATATACATAAGCATGTGTGTAAATAAACCAACACAAATACATACATTTATTACACAAAGTTACATCGACGAAATATAATTTTAATAAAGAAAAAAATGCTAAACTATCTATCTAATGTCACTCATTACTTTTAAAGAAATGAACTAATTGTTTTAAACATGCGTAATTATAATTTTCCGTCATAGTATTCAAATATCATTTTAGCAGTTTTTTTTTTCCAAACCTGCTATATTACATGTGTATAAGAGTATACTAGTAAATATGTAACCAGATTAACCTACGACATATAGACGTAAGATATTTAATTACAGTTTATCTGTTTTTTTTAAAGTTATTTTATGGACCCTTGAGTTTATTCCATAGCAGAGAAATTTGTGACAGGGCGATCTGAGCTGTATTTTATCCAGAGGCGTACCTAGAGTGGGGGTAGGCGGTCCAAATTCGAAAGTCCCCCCGGTCCCATCTTGAGGGGGCCCCCAAATTTTTTTACATTAAATATTAAGTACATTATCTCATGTCATGGTGTCGAATGTCAAAATGCAGGGGCTCCCAAAGCAGCCAAGCCCCCGGGCCCCCAAATCCCTAGGTTCGGCACTGATTTTATCAAAGAGGCACTTTATTTAAAGCGGTCCTCAGCGAAGACACCCTTGTAAATCTGCCGGCTTTACCACTTCACCGCGTAAAAAAAATGAACTTCTACATCAATATTATAGATACATTGTATTTAGAAATGCACTTTTCGGAGAATGATTAGAAGTCACCGTTGTCCCTAAACTCATGGACTATTTCATTATTATAAGTATTAGAAGATAATACTGCTAATGATGGAAATACAAACTTAGCTGGTCGAATTGTCTACATGCCGATGAGTGTAATGACGTCAAAAGTACACATTACGCAGACGAGAACCCTCTAAACTAAAACTCTTTTCTAAATAACAGGTATATAGTAGACCTATATTAAAACTTTACCTTCATAAACTAATATAATGAAAATCAAATATGCTAGGAGTGGAAACAAACAATGATAATAATAAGTTACATTGGCTATCAATTATGTAAACGTAACATCACTGAAACAACCATAAGAGAATATGCCATCTTTTTTTTTTTACCACATTGTTTTGTGCACAAATGAAAAAAAAAACTACTTGCCATTCATAGCTAAGAATGTATTATTTTTTTATTAAGATAAAATTATTACATGCACAACCCAACGTCTGGGAAAACATTTTATTTTGTAATGACTACACTCAGGAAATCTGTATCTTCTAAACAAAACAGATTTTCTCGCTATCTAACAAATTGAAACGAGTGTGATTGAATCATAATGAATAGAAAGTTTTAGAGTTAAGCCACGCTTTACATACATAAACACATATAGACAAATATAACGTGGCTGTTCTTGTTTCCTTTTCACTGAGTCAGTAATTTTGATGAGTCTCCACTTCGTAACAAAATTTTATGATTGCAAGCCACGACTCCGTGAATGACTCCCTTACTGATGAAATCCATTTCAAGGTCAGGGTCCCCGCCTTCCCCGTCTTTGATTGGTCGGCAGCATTTGACGACGTCCGGGCTAAATACCACCCTAAGATTCTTTATCTTGTAGCCGAACACGTTCTCCCCGTCCGACTTCCGGCGGAGGAACACGGAAACGCCGTTTTCTGGTAGCGACATGCGGGTGACAGCCGTGAATTCCTGGTGGATGGGCGTCTCGTCCAGCAGGACGCTGACCGTGCAGCGGCTGTGTGGACTGACCAGTATGTCGCTGGTGGCTTCCATCAGAGTGGACTCTTCGAATGTTTCACCGTCAGTTTCTGTAACCTGTCAGATTGAGTTGTCAAGAGAGGTTTTAAATTATCAATAGAGAGGTTTTTTTTTAAAATAACCTTTGTAAATTAAAAAGAAAAAATAGACAAAACTGATATAATATTTACAACAATATTTCAATCAACCAAAAAAAAATATATATAATTGTTTTATGGGTTATGCAACCTCAAACGCGTAGACATTGGGGGGGGGAGCTTATTACTACGGGCCCCCTGGGCAGTTTTAAACGGGCCACCTGGAGTACACTGGCCCTAGGTTTATCAAAAATGTACATTTCATTATTATTTGGTTGGGGGGGGGAGGGAAAGGCAAAAATGATCTTATAACGACTAAATACATGTATATATATATATATATATATTACAACATAATCATTCTTTTCTGGTCTTACAGTATCTTCGGAGAGAGAGAGAAAGAGAGAGAGAGAGAGTGTAGAATAAACCAACAGAAGGAAAAGTGTAAAAACATTGAACAACGCTATTTTAACTACCCCCCTTCCCCGCAACCCATTTCAGGGCTCTGTGCAACCACACCCACCCCGCACTACTCTTATTACAATACTTCCTACATTTAATAAAGTCTACATGTAATAATACCCACTCGCATAATTTCCACATTTAATAATTCCTACATGTATACTTTTTTTACATGTAAAAATGCCTACATGTAATAATATTCTGATATAATAATGCCTACATGCAATAAAGTCTAAATGTAATAATGCCAATTTGACTGGTAACGGCATATAATAGAGTTTTAATTGTTGTTGCTTTTAATTTGAAATCGTTCAACAAAAATATTCAATTTTAATTAGACATCTCATAATTAGTTTTCTTCGCTTTATCGTTAGGTGATTTTACGTTTTATCAATGTGACCCTATTTTTTGTTTTATTTTACCTGAAAGTGCATGTCGTTCTCAATGCCAAGGTTAATGTTCTGAGGAAGGCCTATGCTGAAGTTGGCTTTCCCGCCAAAAGTGAAACTTTCCTGACAGGATACAGTGACGGTTGTCTTCCTTGTCTTTTCAAAGCGGAACTTGTACGTCTGCTTCTCGTCTGTGTCATTATCGAAAACTGTTTCCAGAGAGACGCCGCCACTAGGGGGGGGGGGAGTAATATAATAAGTCAAACTGATATAATAACAAACGAAATGAAATAACATAACATTTGACTAAATTCACACTTTGGCCTTACTCTGCAGTTTACCCTAACTCCTACATTTGTAGTGGTTTTGTGAATGATATTATTTTAATCTTAGTTGAATTACATTGGACTCTGGCGTAATGCTTTAAATATATAACAAAAGTGTGGCTTTGGAAATAATGGAAACTTTCTTGTACTATTCGACTAGCTTAAATCTATCTATCTATCTATCTATCTATCTATCTATCTATCTATCTATCTATCTATCTATCTATCTATCTATCTATCTATCTATCTATCTATCTATCTATCTATCTATCTATCTATCTATCTATCTATCTATCTATCTATCTATCTATCTATCTATCTATCTATCTATCTATCTATCTATCTATCTATCTATCTATCTATCTATCTATCTATCTATCTTTATCTATCTATCTATCTATCTATCTATCTATCTATCTATCTATCTATCTATCTATCTATCTATCTATCTATCTATCTATCTATCTATCTATCTATCTATCTATCTATCTATCTATCTATATATATATATATATATATATATATATATATATGTGTGTGTGTAGATTTATTTCTGGAACAATGTTTTTCGGCTCATTTTTAGCGTATCTAAGTCAGGTGTCTGTTACTTCTGTCTATCATAAATATTCACTGCAAGAACTAGAACTTCAAAAGAGTACATTTATAGTCTTTGAAAAAAGTATTCTTTATGATAGCAAATTTACTATCATATAAATTTTCATTTTGCCACTATAGGATCTTCTTCTTACGACCACAAATCTCCATAAGAGTCTCTACCCATTAGCCTCAGACACATAACAACGACTGCATGTATGTGTACATATTAACGACTGTATGTGTACAGATATTTCGTCATACCCAGTTTTCTCCCCAGTATCTGGTCCAGATCTTTGAATCTCTGCCCCGCAGTCAGCTGCGGATTCCAGACCTTCTATTTTAATGTTCTGACCGATCCTCTTGTGGGGTTTGAATTCTGTGCAGATGTTGGTGAACACAAACGATTTCTCCGGTACATGAAGTTCAAACTTGTCTTTGTTCAGAAACAATCTCTGAGTTGTGGAGAGGTCCTTCTTGAACAATTCCCAGATACTGAAATGGAACAAATGGCTTTACTGACGATGTCTGAGTCTATTATACCTATTGTCTTGCCAGAAAACGTTAAGATAAAGTTTCTGAATAATTGTATATACATGTGTAAACAATATTGGAGCGCATTTGATATTTGGTATCCCGCTCATCGGAAGAAGCCATTTTACCAATGAAATAGAATATTCGTTGATATTAGACGTATAATGTTCTGATTGGTCTTCCAATGAGATGAGAGAATCAATTGTGACGTAGTTTGAGATATTGGCGGTAAAGGGATATAACTGTACATTAGCTATAGACATTTTATAGAAATAATAACAAACCGAACACCATAAGTATTACATTTTCTTGAGATATACATACAAAATGTACAAGTATTTCAGTGCGCTGTATGTTGTATCATTAGTAAATAACTAAACAATTTATTTCGGAGAGTATCGCAAAATATTTTGGCATGTTTTGTGATCTTCCTGGTCTGAGAGACATACCATGATCCACGGGGGATGGATCCTAGGGGTTCTCTAGTCAGGAAAAACAACCCATTACTTGCGAGGGTGGTGGTACTGTGGTCAATGAGGACTATCTGAGACCGCAGTATTCACAGCTGGCGGAGGTGACGGATGTGGCACACAACACCCTACTTTTCCGTCCCACTCAAGCACACCTGCGCAGCCTGCCATTTCGGGCTGAGGGTACAGGCACACTACACCCTCCCCTCTGTCCGAGTGGCAGTAAAAACCCCTTGCCTGGCCATTCTGGCCGATCGGCAGTACACACACCCTGCTGGCCTGGCCAGTTTAGGCAAGAAAAAAAAACAATCTTTCTGCCATCCCGGCAGAAGATAGCGGGAACACTCACCCCGCCGCTCTGTAGGGATGGCAGACATGCACCAGCGCCGCCAACAATGCTGGTGTGGTAGGCACACTACACCCTACCATGCTGGCAATGGCGGCGTTAAAAAAAAATTGTGACAAACTAAAAGGCTATTTTGCATTATAGAAGATGCAATGTTCAATTTAACATTAGCTCATTTAGATCAATGTAAATTAGATAAAGACTCACAGTTAATAAATATCTTGAACTTATTACTGGTTCAGCTCATGTCATTGTTATGTTGAGGATATAACATTGTTACGCGCCACAGGGATTACCACTCGTATGCTTCCTCCCCTTGAAAATGATATCTTTATATCTTTTTCTATCGATCTATCTATCTAATATATCTATCATCTATCTATGTATGTTTCTATCAATCTATCTATCTATCTATCATCTACCCATCTATAATCGAACTATAAGCGATATATCTATCATCTATATAATTATCATTTATGTATATATCTATCAATCTATCTCTATGTAATATAGGTTTGTTAAATTACACATTTACTTTAAAACAATGTTTTTAAAAATATATTGAAATGATCAGTTAATTAAATATTTTCCAAACGTTATACGAAATGCCGATGTATACAATGAATGAACACAAGATCAATTGCAAACTTACTTGTTAAACATGACCTCTTTCAGGTCAACAATATCTTTCCTTTGGATATTAGGCAACTTAAAACAGGACATGGTCACTGGTCTACTTAAAAGGCTAGGTGAGTAACAGTATACAAGTGAAAAGATGACCTCATTGCACCAAAAGTTTCACATCCTGTTATCTATATCATTCATAAATAGTTAGATGTCCACCTCAGCCAATGGATATCATTTATCACACTGATGCCCATGAAACATCATAATAGGTATAAAATAATAATGTGTTCATGGTAAATAAATCAGGACAGCATCAGCGAGTGTAACAACACACGACCGCCATTACTACTACATCTCATAATGCACACAGGCAACGATTCTTTTACTCACACACACGCACACACTCACACACACACACACATACACACAACCACAGCAAGAGATGAGAGGGCACAAGAACCAAGTGTGGGTGAGTGAGCGAGAGTACCGAGTAAGCGAGCACGCCACAACACACTGGTTCGTCGACGGGAAAAATAGCGAGTCAGTTCTCGGTTTGGATGGATTCCGGGAAATCGATAAGAAAAAAATTCACGATGAATTAATGCGGTGTCCCCTCATTTTTCTTTCCCGGAATATTTTTACGCTTTTTGTTGACAAAAATTGTCCAAGGGGGAAGGAAACGAAATTCAGTCACGACCTATGCACATATATTAATCGCAAATAATGAAAAGTAAATAAGAAAAATATATTAATATTAAATTCTATTGTTCAGCACAAGCAAACAGAGTTTAAGGTAAAGTAGTTAACTGAGTGCTTGATGACGAAATCCTGCACATTGTTTGTGAAGACAATACACATTTCTAACACAGCTGAATTATGCCTGGCACATATTAAAACCTCTGCATAGGCTATGGGGTAGAAATATATTGTGAGAGCAGCTATTCTAGATTTAAAATGTTTAGTATAATATACTAAGTAGATCGATGCTAAATTAGTAAAGCTAAATGTTTCTACGTATCACAGCTATAGCCTGACAGTTGGGCAGCACAGGCCCGTTTTGTCTGCCCCCCCTTCCCCTCTGCTTATTTGTCCTACCTAGTAAAATCTATTACCTGCCCCCCCCCCCTGCTATTGCCTGGCCCCTGCTGTGGAATGCCTGGCCCCTGCTGTAGAATGCCTGGCCCCTGCTGTAGAATTTTCACCTACGGGGCTGGGGCAGCTGCAATTTTTTTAGCCTTTGGAAATGTATGCCTAATGCCTCCCTCCCCCCTTCTGACTAACCACCTACATCTAACTGCACAGGCATGGTATAAAAAAAAACAAATAATTTTTACCACAATATGTTCTCCAAGACACAATGCCAACTATAGATGCTAAATCCACCACCCCTCACTTTCCGACTGCTCAGCTGAGAATGATAGCCGGTGGCTTATAGCCGGTGGCTTATATCTGGTGGCTTATATCTGGTGGCTTATATCTGGTGGCTTATATCTGGTGGCTTATATCTGGTGGCGTATAGCTGGTGGCCCTATAATCATATGGGCTCATATCTTGGCGGTATGATATGTTTTTATTTTATATTTCAATTAGCTGTACCACCTAGTTAACGGAATATAGTGTAGAGGTAAAATGAATTCTGAAAATCCCATTCCATTCATCAGTAGTGATATTATCTTAAAGGCTACAAAGAAATGTAGGTCATTACCATATCATCAAGTGGCGCGCACGGACCATAATACTAAAAAATATTAGTTCAACAATGATCCACCTTTTACCTGGTACATCAGAGACTTGGGCTTCACATATATTTAGTTTTGATCAACAGCTTTACAGTGATTAAAATATGTTGAGTTGTAAACGCTGAAATTGCCTTTTAAAAGTAAGAAAAACAATAACATAGGATGGCTTTTAGAGATGTTTCATATCTAATTATTTTCATTGAAGGATTTAAGCGAATAAATTTAACATTCGACATAGGGTTGTACGTTATCGCAAGTCAAACATTTGTATAGTCCAGGGGTGGGCAAATTACGGCATGCGGACCGCATGCGGCCCTTTAGACTATATAATGCGGCCCGTAAGCATGCACTTATTGCGATCCTATATCGATCTTAATGGTCTTTGAATGTGAAATATATGACACATACTTGATTATTATCTTTAATTAATATTCTCATGCGTTGTAAATTGTAATTTAAGTAGACTAAAAATATATGTGGCCCGCCGATAACAATCAAGTATTCAATGTGGCCCTCCGTAGAAAAAGTTTGCCCATCCCTGGTATATTCCTTACTTAAAGGTAATGTTCAGGGGACGTAATTCAAAAGAAAAACAAGAAAACATAGTTTATGCAGTTATGTACCTTGACTTAACGAAAAAAAACCCACAAAAATCTTCTTAATATTTCTAATCAATGTTAGTTATAATACATAGAGTCATGGCCGGCTGAAGGCCGATTTGACCGATTCTTCCAAATTGGGCCCCAAGCCTGGCAGGCGCACCGCAATTTACATTTAATTAATAACAATTATTATTATAAAAAAAAACATAATTAGAAGAGATGCCTCGCAAGCATCCGTTAAGTTGGGCCCCGCCATCCGCAACGCCTGCCCTGCATGGAAGGTACAATGGGAGGAAAAAAAAATCTAATAATGATATTTAAAAAAAAAAAAAACTATAACAGTTGTTCAATCATAAAATCTGGAATAAAACGGGCCCAAATATGTTCTGCAAGGATTTTCAAATATCTCAAAGTTTCTACATGGTGGACGGGTGGTCGTGGGGTAGAGCGCTCGACTGTCGACCTGGGCGTCTCTTGTTCGATCTCCGACGACGACCAATGGATATTTCAGGTCATGGTTAAAGTCCCCATCTATATATCCCATGGTGCCTCCATGGCCATTGCACTATCGTCTATGGTGGGGATGAAGGAAGGGCTTTATAAAAACCGTCCAATTAGTGGTTTATAAGATCTAAGAGATTTCATCTCATCCTTGACAGGGACTTCACACACCTGGTGCTACAACCTACCTTATAAAGGCTTTAATTTTAGCGATGCACTTAAGAATTGAACAGACATTTTTAGAGCATTTTCTATTGTCCCCGTTTTGTTTGTTTGTCTGTCTGTCTGTCTGTCCGTCATCACCATAGATCTCAACAACCATAAGTCCTAGACCCATGATGTATATATCATTTTGTATGTCTTGGCCTGTCAAGTGTACATCAAAAGTCCATTTCGCAATCTGACCTCTCAGAGCCAAAATATAAGAGTTTCTTATATACCGTTTTTTCTTATATTTTAAAGATAAATAATAAAAGCTAATCAAAGGGGCGTAATCATTATTTATTTTTGTAATAGTTATTCAACATGATTACTTCCCTCTCTAAATTTATCGAAATTCATGCGCGTGGAGCAATATTTATGGCTGTAACACGGAAAAAAATACGGATTTCGTCCGGCGAAAATGCTCTAAAATGTCCTTTGTCCGAAACGGAAAAGACTTAAATTGCTTGTTTTTTTAAATAAAAGGTTGTCAAAATGACATACTTGTTTATTTAGATGTATTTTTCGTTTATCAATGTGAGTACGTTTGATAGTCATGAACAACAAAACAATATTCAAAGAGATTAATTTCTTTACTTTCAAATGTGACACGATCAAAGAAAAGCGACCACAAGTTCATTTTAGTGTTTTTTGATTTTTTTTTATTAAGTACTTAATTGTAACTCATTAACTAAATTTCATATCAATTATGAAAATCTATATCAAAAATATCCTAATTTTTTTTTTGATTCATTCATAGCCGGCAACATTTGGAATTTGAGTTTTAGCCGGCAACATTTGGAATTTGAGTTTTAGCCGGCAACATTTGGAAATTTGAGTTTTAGACTTAGTGACCTTCAGTTATTTTTTATATTTAACAAAAATTTACAGCAAATGCAAAATGATACACGACGAGAATATTCTCTTTAATTATTCAATGACGAGCTTGGCACTGCACTGTCTAGGTGAGCGCTCACCGTCGCTCTTAGTTACTTTAGAAGTATGTTGTATACACTTTATTGAAATAATTTTTTTTTTCTTTTATGGAACACGTTTCCACCCAAAGTACGTGAATGGCTACATTAAATATTCAAAGCATTTTTCACAATTACTGCAGCATCGTTCGTTACGTTTTTTAATGGCTCCTCAAGAATGGAACGAATTAGCCACTTCAGTTATACATTGATTGGTTGAGTCTTAAATGAAGTTAAATACAGTGGATTCCGCTTATGTGGGACACCGCTTAATATGGACACCGCTTAATTGGGACAGCCGCTTATTAGGGACAAATCTCAAAGAAACCAATGCAAGAAGCCAATAGTAAATTTGTATGTTTAATTGGGACATCCGCTTAATTGGGACAAAAATGCCTCGGTCCCGATGTGTCCCAATTAAGCGGAATCGACTGTATTTGTATATTAGTCTGAATGTTGTAAGATCAGTTTTTTTTTGGAATGTTAGGAGAAGCATAAATTTGCATCAAGATATGTTGATGTTTTATTCACGTAGTAGACTTTTAAATCAAAGATTTGATACCTGAAGTCAACTTGAAAAACACAAATAAGCAAAGACCTGTGTAAAAAACATCACAGGCTTAGAGGATCGTAATATGAACACTTTATGGGTTTTGGTGTCTGTGTTTGTGAGTGTTTGTTTGTGTGTGTTTGTGTCTGTTTTTGTATTGTTTGTGTCTGTGTTTGTGTGTGTTAGTGTCTGCGTTTGTGTGTGTTTGTGTCTGTTTTTGTATTTTTTGTGTCTGTGTTTGCGTGTGTGTCTGTGTTTGTGTTGTTGGTGTCGGTGTTTGTGTGTGTTGGTGTCTGTGTTTGTATGTGTTTGTGTCTGTGTTTGTATTGTTTGTGTCTGTGTTGGTGTGTGTTGGTGTCTGTATTTGTGTGTGTTTGTGTCTGTGTTTTGTTGTTGGTGTCTGTGTTTGTATGTGTTGGTGTCTGTGTTTGTATTGTTTGTGTCTGTGTTGGTGTCTGTGTTTGTGTGTGTTTGTGTCTGTGTTTGTGTTGTTGGTGTCTGTGTTTGTGTGTGTTTGTGTCTGTGTTTGTGTGTGTTTGGGTCTGTGTTTGTATTGTTTGTGTCTGTATTTGTGTGTGTTGGTGTCTGTGTTTGTGTGTGTTAGTGTCTGTTTTAGTGTGTGTTAGTGTATGTGTTTGTGTGTGTTTGTGTCTGTGTTTGTGTTGTTGGTGACTGTGTTTGTGTGTGTTGGTGTCTGTGTTTGTATGTGTTTGTGTCTGTGTCTGTGTTTGTATTGTTTGTCTGTGTTGGTGTGTGTTGGTGTATGTGTTTGTGTGTGTTTGTGTCTGTGTTTTGTTGTTGGTGTCTGTGTTTGTATGTGTTGGTGTCTGTGTTTGTATTTTTTGTGTCTGTGTTGGTGTCTGTGTATGTGTGTGTTTGTGTCGGTGTTTGTATTGTTTGTGTCTGTGTTGGTGTGTGTTGGTGTCTGTGTTTGTGTGTGTTTGTGTCTGTGTTTGTATTGTTTGTGTCTGTGTTTGTGTGTGTTCCGGTCTGTGTTTGTATTGTTGGTGTCTGTGTTTGTGTCGTTGGTGTCTGTGTTTGTGTGTGTTTGTGTCTGTGTTTGTGTGTGTTTGGGTCTGTGTTTGTATTGTTTGTGTCTGTGTTTGTGTGTGTTGGTGTCTGTGTTTGTGTGTGTTAGTGTCTGTGTTTGTGTGTGTTAGTGTCTGTGTTAGTGTGTGTTAGTGTCTGTGTTTGTGTGTGTTTGTGTCTGTGTTTGTGTTGTTGGTGTCTGTGTTTGTGTCTGTTGGTGTCTGTGTTTGTGTGTGTTAGTGTCTGTGTTTGTGTGTGTTGGTGTTTGTGTTTGCGTGTTTTGGTGGCTGTGTTAAGTTGTGTTTGTGTGGCGGGCCGTAAATGACCCATGGGCCAGCTTTGGCACACGGGCCGTAATTTACCCTGGCTGCTTTAGAATGAAAAGTATATATCTAAAACTATTTTATACTGATCCCTTTGAAGCGATGTTTAGATTTGTATGCTTAAATGAAGTAATTTCCTGAAAGCTTCAATACATTTTGGCGCCAATATTATAGTTAAACTTTTTATACGTATTCGAAGAATTTCCAACAAAAGATAAATACAGTCGAACTCAATAGTCTGCTAAGCTCCCTCCCCTGAATAGATTGTTGACATTTCTATTTCAAATGGTTAATCGATGGTCATATAAAATGGATGAAATAAGAGCAGATCTATCTTTTATTTGATTCAGTCTATCCTAATTCCAATTGAGTGATCAGTCGCTAAGGATATGTCTTAAGATTAGGGCGTTAAGTAGTCTGTGGAAGTAAGCGATTTAAAGGGAGGCAAACTACGTTTTTGTAACTATTTCTTGAAGTTCTCTAATGTTTCTAGATATTAGAGATGTTTTAGCAGACAAGTCGGCTGCAGTTTGAAGTTACTAAAATTTGGAATTCAGTCCATTTAAAATGTCAAATAAAATTTTTTTAATAACATTGTTTTCAAAATCTCACCACCATAGAGTATCGTCTGTTAAAACTTTGTTTACACAGAGCATTTCATCATCACTATATTTACTGTTTTTATTTTGTCAAATGAATTCGATGGAAACTGGAAACTTGGTGACTTTTATGAAAGGAAGCTACAGGTTGAACTGTACACAATATGTCACTGTGACCTTGTCGGATGCTGCTTCCTGCGCCATCAACTGTCTGTCGTCTGATAACTGTGCTGGACTGACGTACAAATCCAGCAACAACTTGTGCAGCATATGTAGAGGAAATGACGTCACTGATCTTGTGTTTGTAGCAGATGACTTCATGTTACCCCGAACAGAATGGTTCACCAATTTAGACACAGGAAAAAGGAAATATTTTCAGCTGAAGTCTACATTGAAACCAGGCAGTTTGGTAAGCTCATAGTGTAGAGTTTATACCTAGAGATTATAGGTAGAGATTATATCTGTCATTAGACCAGAAATATATGATTTTCTTTTTAACACTATTGACAAATATTTTCAGTACCAGGATTTTTTTATATTTAATTGAAATCACTGAAATACTTTGAAAATATTTTTCGTAACTAATATATACTTTTTTTTTTGTTTTTTTTTGTTGTTTTTTTTAAATGAAAATATAAATTGTGGTATTCTCAGTTTAAGACTTTAAAAAGTATATCAAAATCAGCATTAAAATAGAAGTAGTAAGTTGTGAAATTGAAAGGTAAAGTGAAAAAAAAAATACATTAGTAAGAGTCCTTATCAGGGAAAGAGAAAGAATCATAAATGGGAAAGCTAAACTTGTGGGGCACCATGAAATTCCAATCATTACTATCACCGTTGAATGCTCAGAAATGTTTTGAAAACATTGTATTAATTTAGACTTTGAAATTTATAATTTAAAAAAAAATAGGCACAATCATCAATTTTTTGTCTTGGCTACATTAAACACTATTGTGTGCCATCTCGTTCACAATCATTGTTATCGCTTTTTTTTTTAAAAATATTTTAATGAACTATTGTCTAAACTTAGTTTTAAGTATTGTGTTTATAGCCTGTTCTCTATTGGGTAATTTTTTTTATAGCTTGCTCTCTATTGGCTGTATGTTGTTTATATGTTGCTCTCTATTGGCTGTATGTTGTTTAGAGCAAGCTCTCTATTGGCTGTATGTTGTTTAGAGCAAGCTCTCTATTGGCTGTATGTTGTTTACAGCTTGCTCTCTATTGGCTGTATGTTGTTTATATCATGCTCTCTATTGGCTGTATGTTGTTTATAGCTTGCTCTCTATTGGCTGTATGTTGTTTAGAGCAAGCTCTCTATTGGCTGTATGTTGTTCATAGCTTGCTCTCTATTGGCTGTATGTTGTTTAGAGCAAGTTCTCTATTGGCTGTATGTGGTTTAGAGCAAACTCTCTATTGGCTGTATTTTGCTAACAGTCTGCACTATATCGGATGTATCTTATTGGCTATAGTTCATCAACAATTTAGTTAACTCTCTTTTATTTGTTAACTTTCTGATACAGTTAAACTGTCCCTTTTAAATGCTAAATTCTGTAAAGCATCGGTTCTCATTTGTTATTTAAATAATATTTCTTGACTGTAGTCTGTTAAAAGTATGTATAAATAAATATATGTTGTCCTTGCAAAGTTTTTTTCCGACTTTTTTTTTAGTATTTTATAAGTATCTGATCGTTGGCAACAATAATCTATAGGTTATTTTTTTTCTTTACTGACATTACTTGTTTATCTGTAGTAAAGTGTACTCAATTAAACAGCTGTACTTTGATGACTTATTGTACTTGGTTGACTGGTTGTACTTTTTTAAATTGTTTATTGAGTTAACATATCAGGTTTTGTTTCATTTTTTTTTGACAGAGCTTTGTTTAACAGGTGTAACCATTTTAAAATTATTTTTTGGATAAGTGTCTATACTTCTTAGTCAATTGTTTTTGTAACTTTTATACCACTATTTCTTTATTTCAAAAGTTTGACCGTTAGTTTATATAAAAAAACATTTTACTCCCCTAAAAGTTTTTATTGTTTTTCTCCTTAGGTATATGTTTCCCTATCAGCTGTTGACAACATCGCTTTGTATACCATTGAATTCAATGGCAAGACTCCCAGCTACAGCATACTACACTTCAGGCCAACATTCAATGCGGTTATAATCAACATTACGCTTATGGACACTCGGAATGAATCGAATTGGGACGGTATAGTTTTTGAACAAACTCCTGATTTGTTCACGTACAATAAAAAGGTTGAAATTTATTTTCTGATAACAAAGACGGGGTATCGTGTGTACATTGAAGGGAAGTATTCGTTCAGTTTCCCTCATCGATACCCGGTCACGGATGTGGTTAGTATAATGGTCAGTCATGGTACAGCTCTTTACATTATGTCTTACTAGACAAACTGTAAACATTCTTACCACATGTGAGAACCGTTTGAAAAATATGTTGTCTCGTTTCTGAGATATTCTTGGTAAATACAGCATTTGTTGTTAGGTTTTTTTTTTCATTTTTGAAAAAAATAAGTCAATTTTTTAAAATGTAATATAATAATAGCTATTTTGGGTTCTGTGTTAAATCGAAAGTAAAAGAATGAATACAAGAGTATTCCAGTTTAAAATACAAACATGAAAAAAAAAATCGGATCTGCCCGAAACCAAAAATAACCTAGCCTACCGATCAAGCCTAAGGGGATATAACTCGATGCAAAGGTTTTTGCAGGGTACAGCTAGTTATTCTAATGCTACTCACTACTAAAATATATACCGAGTAAACAAAACCCATATCAGCCCTACAGGAATGTATGGTTGTGAGGTAAAGCGCCCGACTGTTGGCCTGAGGGTCCCTGTTTCGATCTATATTTGAAAATTAATTTATCACCATAAATATATATTTATCATTTAAAATATTCTACTTACTCATGCATAGGGTATTAATGTCGCCTAGTGATGAAATTTTATCGCTCAGTAAACTTCATTTTCAAATATAGTACCGTTCCCAGACGGAAACAGTATATCAATGAAATTCACTAAAACAAAATGTTGCTGAAACGTCAAAGGGAGTTAATCTGATGCTCAGCAATGTCTAATAATGTTACGGAATATCTTATTTATATACATAATCGTCTAACATTGTCGACCGTACGTTTGACAGACCCTCACACCGTGCGGTGTATAGGATGTTCATGGCAATAAAAGCCACATGTCTGCACGTTACCAATACACGCACCGCACGAGATGAAGTAGTACATCGCTAAAAAAACAGCGCACGTCATCGACCGTCTTTATAAAAATAGTCTGTGGAATTCCAAAATTATAGATACGCAGTGGCTACGGATACGGCTAACGTTCTCCGTATTTTTTTTACGGGGTACGGCTATAGATGTGCGCATGTTCGGCAGACGGACTGCATTTTATTGCTAATTTTTGTTTTCGGGGCTAGGGTTAGGATAAGGATTAGGATTAGGATTAGGGGTCAGGGTAAGGATTAGGGTTAGGTATAGGGTTAGGGTTAGGCACAATATCTATAGCCAGACAATATCTATAGGCGGACCCCGAAAAAAAATAATACGGAGTCCGGCTATCGCGCATGCGCACATCTACATCCGTTAAAAATAAAGTCCGTCTAGAGCACTAGAGTGCATGCGCAAATCTATCGCGTACCACGGAAAAAAATAATACGGAGTACGTTAGCCGTACCCTTAGCCACTGCGTTATAGAAACTGAAAAGAGACAACTTACTAAATGAGAGTATGTTTGGTGCGCATTTTCTTCATCAAATGACTCTTTCTTGAATAAAAATGAAATGCTGGGGAATTCTAGACACAACAAGGATTTCTTATTAATGAATTAAGATTTTTAAATGATATGGAGTAGTGTGCGCAAATAATGTAAAGTTGGAGTAAAAATGAAATAGAAGAAAATTAAAATAATTCATGTTCTAAGAGCATGACTATACTAAATGCCCCTTTTTGTAATTTTGTGCCTGTGGTGCCAATAATATGTAAGACTTATGTATCTCTATCTAGAGATAGATAAACAGAGATAGATAAATAGATTGATAGATACATACATACAGATAGATAGATAGATATATATACATAGAAACAGATAATGAAGAACTGTTTGGAAATGAGTCCTTTAAATTAATATTAATGAATTAAGATTTTTAAATGATATGGAGTAGTGTGCGCAAATTATGTAAAGTTGGATGTTAGATTTAAAGTTGTTTTTGTTAAGCTTCTGTACCCATAATGAAAATTATTTTCTTTCTGATGAATTATATAGTTTTTTTTTTGTATATAGACTAGGGCTGTACCGGAATCCGATTCCGGTTCCTGTTAAGCCGGATTCCGGCAGTTTTAACAAATCCGGTTCCGATTCCGGTTCCTGTTAAAATGTGCCGGATTTAAGCCGGATTTCTTTGTTGTTTGAAATTTGTAAGAATTTTTTTAGCGCAACATAATTTTGAAATATTTAGCGCTATACAATTAAATTAAAACAATAACTTCCTTTGATTTTTAAAACTACAATAACGTTGATCGCTTTTAGTTCTATTTGTAAGTAAAGATATATTAAAAAGGAAGATTTGAATCGTATTTAGTCTAGTAGTACCTTCCGCTACTTTTGATTCCGTGTTTTCTTTAAACTAACAATATTTAGCTATAAAAGTTTAACTCCTTTAAAGATCAGACAACGATCTATTTTTTGGGTGTTTACAGTTAGAAAATAGGTCAATAATTTATTTTTCTGCAATTTTTTAAAATTTAGTGGATTTTGTCACGATTTGGATAAAATTCCTCGCATATTTAGATAAATAACTTGAAGATACATTTTTATTGAACATTAAAATGATATTGATTTAGATTTGAAATGCATTTTAATTTGCGTTTTATGGGAAATAGATAATAATTTAAAAGAAAGTATGAATGAAATAACAAGGTTTGGTGACGTCACTATGGAAAACTAAAGAAAAATGAACTATCGGGGGGGGGGGTGCTACAGTATAAATATTTTTTTGGAATTCATTTATTAATAAATATGTTTATTATACTTTCTAAGATATGTTACCCATTTCTTTGTTTGATTGTAATAGAAATCAAGTTAAATTAGGTACAGCTTTATTAAAAAAAAATTTTAAAACAAAGAACCTGTTATTTTGTCAGAGTTATATTTCTTAACTCAAGATTGGGGAAGGGGTTTTAGTTACAGTCTTCAAGATCTAAATGGTTAATACTGTTTTTTGCTATCTAGAACTTAAAAACTAAATTTTTATTTATTTTTCATTCTTATATCTTTTTTTATGTTAGGTGAGATATTACTACTTCGTTCGGAAGAGTTACTATTTACTTTGGTAAAATCCGGTTCCTGTTCCGATTCCGGCAGGATTCAACTATTAAATCCGATTCCGGTTCCGATTCCTGCAGGATCTAAAAATTGCAATCCGGTACAGCCCTAATATAGACTTATTGTTAACGCGCTCAAATATGTATTATCAAGTTGGTTGTGATAGGGGAGGGAATAAACCAAAATGGTTGCGGAAAAGGGGGGGGGGAAGTTAAGAAGCGATTGGAGATGCAACACCGCTATTTTTTTAACCTCACGTCTCTCTTTTTTTTTAAAATACGTCATGTTAAACATGATAAATTATAAAATTATAAAAAAAAAGAAATGTTGGAATGGGGGTGTAGGATTGGGGAAGGAGCGTTTAATGGGGGGGGGGGAGGTAGGGAGAAGTGTAACGTGGTATTGTTAACAGGGTTCGTCGTATGTACATTGAGACCCACTGCGATTCGAGCATGTCTTGAGTGGAAGGGGGTTGGCAAGTGGGGGAGGGAGGGAAGGATGGGTGTGGGGCTAAGAATAATTATTAAAAAAAGAACTGTTAAGAAAGAGTCCTTTAAAATATTATGAATGAATTAAGATTAGTCAATGATATGGTGTTGTGAGCGCAAATTATCTATAGTTGGATGTTAGATTCAAAGTTTAATAGTCGGGGGTTTTTGTTAAGATTCTGTACCCATAATGAGGATTATTTTCTTTGGGATGAACTATATCAAATATGAACTTTGATGTATTATTAAGTGTCACTTAAATGTCTTTTGGCTACAATAATCTGTTCATGTCCTTTGGAGCCACTTCGAGTACATAGACATGCTATTTTTTGTATATAGACTGATTGTTAAAGTGCTCGAATATATATCACCATTTTCAACTCCAATTGCGTGCCTAATAGCCGGTCAGGGTACCGGGCCTGTTTACTAGTTCTATATAAACTTAGAATGGTTTCCGAAACTTAAAGTAACCCAGGCGTCTATAAATAGAACAGGGATTTTCATTGTGTTAAAATTGTTTATTCATATTGCAATATGGCTTACTTTCACGGTCCAATCATTAAATATTTTTTTTAGGCCATGTATTTTGTTTAATAGAGGTTTTTGACAGTTTTTTGCGTTTTTCTCAAAATCGCATTTTTAAAAAAAATCTTGTACCTTTTCGACACTTTCACAAAAAACTACTTAAGATATAAGCTTACAATTTTGCATGCTTATTTCTATATCTATTGTCGACAGTTCTCCATTTTTTTTGGAAATATTAAATATAATTTTTTTATAATTTTTTTTCTTACCTAAAATGTAACTTTTTTGAGTGTACTGAAATAAAAAAATTCACTGTTTATTTGTTTTCCATTTATTCTAAAAAAAAATTGGAGGTTTGTTTGAAACACACTCATTAACATTTGTGCAAAGTTATTTTATGATATCTACAATAGATTTTAAAAATTGGTTCTTTGAAAATATGTCTTAAAATTACACTTTTTCACCTCAAAAAGCCACATAATACATTTTTTTATATTTTTTTTTTATATTTTTTTTATTTCTTTGGTCATTAATTGGTCCGTTGTCCGTTGTATGCATGTGCTAAAAATGGCTACTGTATCTTATAAAATAAAAAAATAGAAAAAAAAAACTTGCATAAGCCTTGCATCGGTGTATTGATCACCTTAACTATTTAAGATTACAAATTAGATTCACCTACAATTTGGGTATAGAACATTAAAACATTTATAATGGAAATATCAAGATTAAGTAAATTAACCCAACCCTCATTGAATTGAGAGATTTCACCAGCACGTGAGTGGGTACAATGAAGTGAGATATTCCACCAGCAGGGGAAGTGGGCACAATGAACTGAGATATTCCACCAGCACGTGAGTGGGCACAATGAACTGAGATATTCCACCAGCAGGGGAAGTGGGCACAATGAAGTGAGAGATTCCACCAGCAGGGGGGAGTGGGTAAAATGAACTGAGATATTCCACCAGCAGGGGAAGTGGGCACAATGAAGTGAGAGATTCCACCAGCACGTGAGTGGGCACAATGAACTGAGATATTCCACCAGCAGGGGAAGTGGGCACAATGAAGTGAGAGATTCCACCAGCAGGGGAAGTGGGCACAATGAAGTGAGAGATTCCATCAGCAGGGGGGGTGGACACAATGAAGTGAGAGATTCCACCAGCAGGGGGGAGTGGGTACAATGAAGTGAGAGATTCCACCAGCAGGGGGGAGTGGGTACAATGAAGTGAGAGATTCCACCAGCAGGGGGAGTGGACACAATGAAGTGAGAGATTCCACCAGCAGGGGAAGTGGGCACAATGAAGTGAGAGATTCCACCAGCAGGGGGGAGTGGGTAAAATGAAGTGAGAGATTCCACCAGCAGGGGGAGTGGACACAATGAAGTGAGAGATTCCACCAGCAGGGGGAAGTGGGTACAATGAAGTGAGAGATTCCACCAGCAGGGGGGAGTGGGTACGATGAAGTAAGATATTCCACCAGCACCATTCAACTGAGTCAAATGATCGCACTGACGTGGTTCGCTGCTCCTGAAGTTCAACAAGTTCTTACACACCCACTAAGGTTCCCGCTTAGGGTGGAGTGAAAATATTTGTTTTCTTAATAACCTGTTTGAATAGCTATAAAAACTTGCTTACGCATGCATTTAGTAATGTGAGAAAAAATTATGCAATTTATGCAATTTTTATCTCGAGGTTCCGCAGTTGACCTAAAGTATAGACATATTTCGATAAAAAAACATTAATCTTTAAAAAACCAAAAGTTTATATATACAACATATTCATGTTGTCATACAAATGTTACAAGTAAAAAGAACCATATATTTGAAGGGAAAACACATGCAAACTGTCTAACATGTTTTTATAGCTACAAATGATGTTGGGCTTTGGTGTCCAGTTTTGGCATTTTCGATCTCTATTCCAAGCGTGCTTTTATGAATCCGTCGCGTTTTTCTGGACCACACACCACTTTGAAAGCTTCTGTAACTAACTTGATATGTCTCTCTACTGACTGGGTGTGACAAGGATAGCGGGTGAAATCCAGTCTTGGTGTATCTTCTTCCCGGATCATGGTTAACAAAGTATCGTCATAAATGTAAATTACGATCGGAGGCTCTGTGATCGGACTTTTCTGCCAATCGATCATGTCTTTGTTTAAATTGAAACTCAATGTCAAGGCTTCTAATATAATAAACTGGTTTTTCTTGTTACATAACTCAATTTTTCATTCCTATTGATTCCGTTGTTGGATAAATTAGAATAAAGTTACATTATAATGGAGCCCCGCAAACCAGTTATTGAGAATCACTAAACAGGAGATCGTTGATCATAAAAAATTGATTAAAATAACAAGTCTTTTATTTTGAAATATTCAATACAGATAAAGTAAACATTTTTTTAGGAAAAAAAGCTTTTCTATAAAACGGTAAAGAAACCTTTCGATTCTAAAACGACACAACCGATCTGTTGGTTAGTTTAAAGAGAAATGGTTGAAAGAATAGAGAATCTGTACATAAATTGGCATCATCTTATCTCTGAA
Source organism: Bulinus truncatus (assembly GCA_021962125.1). Classification (NCBI taxonomy): domain Eukaryota; kingdom Metazoa; phylum Mollusca; class Gastropoda; family Planorbidae; genus Bulinus; species Bulinus truncatus. The sequence continues at coordinate 1,161,754 of JAGDYQ010000243.1, forward strand.
GAACAGTGTTACTATATCTAGAAACTATAATCTGCACTATGAGGATGACATCATCTCTATGTTTACTTCTTATAGTCGGTCAATTGAACTTTACAGAGGTAGAAAACTTGGTGACTTTTACAAAAGGAAGCTACAGGCTGAGCTGTACACAGTATGTCAATGTGAACTTGTCGGATGCTGCTTCCTGCGCCATCAACTGTCTGTCGTCCGATAACTGCGCTGGACTGACGTACAACTCCAGCAACAACTTGTGCAGCACATGTGCGGGAAATGACGTCACTGATCTTCTGTTTGTAGCAGACGACTTCATGTTACCCCGTACAGAATGGTTCACAAATTTAGATGCAGCTAACTGGAAATATTTTCAACTGAAGTCTACATTGAAACTAGGAAGTTTGGTAAGTTACTTAGTGTAGAGCTCATGGTATATATCAGTCGGTTAGAAAACGCTTGACTGTGGTACATATTCAGAATAATATTTTAGAACAATAGTCGGCAACTTTTACACCTAACGAACCATTAAAGTTGAAACTTTATCCCAAACACCACTACATACAGTAGAAAGTCGTTATCCTAATCAGTTGGGACCGAACACTTTTCAGATGCGCGATTGTTCGAATAGTCGGGACGGGTGGCCGAGTGGTGTAGATACTCGACTGTCGACCTGAGAGTCCTGGGTTCGATCCTCGGTGAGAACCATGGACATTTTTCCAGGTGAAATGTGTTTCAAAGTCGTCCCACAAGTCCACCCAGCTTTAAATGGGTACCTGACTTTAAGTTGGGGAAGTAAAGGCGGCTGGGCGTTGTGCTAACCACACAATCCCTTCATAAGCCGAGGTTATAGAAACAGATGAATTCTACACTTCATCTGCCCCGATGGCCCGTTAGGGTTAAGGGAACTTTACTACTACTACTTACTACTATTGTTCGGATAACCGAAAACCGAATGCGATCCATGCAGTATATGAAACCGGACACTATACGAATATTAGAAATCGTCACAATGCACGGGAAACGTGCTTGAAGAAAAATCAAAATAGTTCCTCACGCGAAAAAACTGTTGAGCTTTGCACTGTTCGAAAACGTATTCATAAACAGTACCGTCCGGATATTTGATGCTCCGGATAATAAACTTTCGGATAAACGAAGTTCTACCGTAATTAACTTTGATCCCAGTGGAAACTAAATTCATGAATTAATTCAACATTTTTTTTTCGCGAACCGCTAAATGTATTATTTCCATGTCTATGCACTACTTGCCTATGTCTGTGATTATAAGTGTGTATTCTTTAAGGGGATAAAAATACCAATAGGTACTTCAAAAAAATTCAATACATGTTTTTGATTTATCACTTGAATGATTTTGTAAATTTTACTCTGCGGACCAGCAAAATTTTTTAGATATGTGCTAAACAATCAATCAGTTCACAGGGGTTTTACTAAATTCAAACTTAATTCCTTCTTTACAGGATACAAAAATGTATCGCTTTACTTGTGTAGTTTTGTCTTTTTTTAGAGCATTTTCGAAAAAAAATGCTCTATTGTCCCCGTTTGTCTATCTGTCTGTCTGTCTGTCTGTCTGTCTGTCATCACCCTAGATCTCAAATAACCATAAGTCCTAGACCCATGATGTATATATCATTTTGTAGGTCTTGGCCTACCAATAAATAGCCTTTTCCATTTCGCTACAGTGATCTGACCTCTCAGGGCCGTAAAAGGGGCGTTAGTAAAGTGCTGTTTTTTACTATATAAGCTAGGTATTAATAATGGACCGACCTTTATATCTCAGTAAAACCGTAAGTCTAGGACCCATGATGTATATATCATTGTGTAGGTCTTGGCCTGCAAGTGTACATCAAAAGTCCATTTCGCGATTTGACCTCTCGGGACCAAAAATATAAGAGATTGTTATGTACCGTTTTGCTTATGGTTTTAAATAATAAGTAAATAAAGCTAATCAAAGGGCGTAATCATTATTTATTTTTGTAACAGTTATTCAACATGACTTACTTGTCCTTTTAATATCTTTTTCGAATATATGCATTACACAATTGAATTTATAAACGTATTTCCAAAATTTACAAATATTTACAGAAAGATAACAAACGTACTGAAAATGCGCTAACACATCCTGTGTCCAGAATGGAACAGACTTAATTGTATTTTGTCTTTATTTAGTTATAGTTTAGGCAAGGGAAAAATACACACAAAAATAGAGTTGAACCTAAAGCTCTTGAATGAACTCTAACCTAATGCCTATGGACGACATGGTGACCACATGAGACGATGTACACTACACCAACCAAGTGGTACAACTGGTTGATTTCATGTCCTCCTCATTTCAATAATGGGTCAACCCGATCATACGCTCTGGTAGAAACTAGAAAACATTCCTTAATAACTTCATTTTTTTGACAAGATTCGGCAGCAAAGGAACATTACCGTGAATCTTTTAATACTGATTCACATATAGAATATAGGCCTTAGGTTAAGCAAAATGTCTGTCGATTTCAGGGATTACGTATGTTAGTACTTATAGTATCAACTTCATTGTACCCACTCCCCCTGCTGGTGGAATCTCTCACTTCATTGTGCCCACTTCCCCTACTGGTGGAATCTCTCACTTCATTGTGCCCACTTCCCCTGCTGGTGGAATCTCTCACTTCATTGTGCCCACTCGCCCTGCTGGCTGGAATCTCTCACTTCATTGTGCCCACTTCCCCTCCTGGTGGAATCTCTCACTTCATTGTGCCCACTTCCCCAGCTGGTGGAATCTCTCACTTCATTGTGCCCACTCGCCCTACTTTTGGAATCTCTCACTTCATTGTGCCCACTTCCCTACTGGTGGAATCTCCACTTCATTGTGCCCACTTCCCCTGCTGGTGGAATCTCTCACTTCATTGTGCCCACTCGCCCTGCTGGTGGAATCTCTCACTTCATTGTGCCCACTTCCCTACTGGTGACAAACTCTCACTTCATTGTGCCCACTCCCCCTGCCTATGCTGTTTGTTTTACCCAGATAAGGGATTTGGTTTTCGACCACTGTGGTTCTTATTGTGCTTGTTTTACCTTCAACTTTAAACTGTGCATCTGGCGCAAGAATTAAATGGTAGAATAAAGACACGGTCAGTTTAGACCTTGGGTTTAAGCTATTAATTTTGCTTATTTTACCTGGTAAGATAAGCTGCCTGTTGATATAAAGCTTATAAAAGATTGACTTTTGAACACTGTTGCTCGAATGGATAATGCAGAGCTTGTTGGGGCTCTTTGAAAAAAAAAATCACTTAAAAACAGGTGTTTTAAAATTATATTTACATCCAGGTGTTATATATTATAAAAAGGGGGGGGGCTCGGTACGTAGGGGGTTGCTCCGCTGGGGGTTTGGCCCTATTAGGGGGGTTAGGTCCGGTACCGTCGCTTAGCACGTTGAATTCCAGCAATTTCCCGGACCACGCCTGTTAGAAATGCGAGTGCTAAAAAAAAAAAAGAGGAAAAAGTCCCGTATTAATGGTTCATATCATCCGATATATACATTTTAATTTTCACTGAAAACTATAATATTTTTTTTTTAAACTAAACATAATTTAGGTCTAGTAATTTAATATCTTGTTATTATTTTAAATATAAAACAGTGGTAATTATTCATTCTCTAGTTCCAGTGCTTCTCAAAGCGGTGGGCCGCGGCTCCCCTAGGGGCCGTTGACTGTTCGGAAGGGGGGGCCGATTTTGAAAAATGTGACACATAAAATATAAGTAACCTAATGTATTGCATGTAAATAGTATTAATATATGTTTAAAATAAAATCTAGTTTTATTTTATATGTTGCATCCTTTCACTCTTTCATTGTTAACATTAGAAAAAGCATATGTAAGGTTGACTAGTAAAAGTTTGCATATAGAAGTTTAAAATTATAAATTTAAGCCATCTAAAACCAAAAAAAAAAGTAGGGGGGCCGTGACCAGCGCACGCCGAGAGGGGGGCAGGCGTGGGGTCATTGCACAGGGGGCCCGCATCTGTAAGGGGGGCCGGGCTGCCCCGACCATGTCAATAATTTTTTTCACGATTCATTGTTTATTAAGGGGCCCGCAATGATGTCCTGCCCTGGGGCCCAGGTTGGCTCTCGGCGCCCCTGGCCGTGACATATTGATTGGCGTTCTAAGGGGGCCGACTTTCAAAAAGTTTGAGAAGCACTGCTCTAGTTCCTTCACTCAGTTACCTGCATGACACCAGAGATAACTTCTTTTACTCTAACGGTTAAATTTTGTTAACCATCTGTACTTTTTTTATTTTCACTTTACTGTACTGTTGTTTTCTTTACTCTTATTATTTGTTGACTGTCTTAATGTATCGACTGTATTTTGTTGTTTAACTTAATAAGTGTCTGTAACTAAAAAAATAAATTTTATAATTATCAGTACATTATCTAACGGCTGAGCTTTAGCTCATTGTACAATCATCTGTACATTATTAAATGGTTATACAATCATCTGTTCATTATTAAAAGGTTGTACAATCATCTGTACATTGTTAAATGGTTGTACAATCATCTGCACATTATTAAATGGTTGTACAATCATCTCTACACATTATTAAATTGTTCTTTTCGTCCTTACATTATTAAAAGGTACAACTATCTGTACATTGTTAAATGGATGTACAATCATCTCTACCATTTTTAAATTGTTCTACAATCATGCTTACATTATTAAAAGGTTGTACAATCATCTGTACATTATTAAAAGGTTGTACAATCATCAGTACATTGTTAAATGGTTGTACAATCATCTTTACATTATTAAATGCTTGTACAATCATCACTGCTTTATAAATTGGCTAAAACATTCATGGTCGTTAGTATTTTGCTCACTTTGTGTACATGATAAATTGTTTATTTAACCAACTGAGCTGCTCATTTTTTAAGCTTAACTTTATTAACTGCTAGAACTTAGTTAACTGTTTAGAATTAATCAATTTATCTAAACTTTTTTGTACTGAAATGTACTGGTTACATAAAACTTATTTATTTAAATAAAATATTTTCACTGCTCAAGCATGTTTACTGATTTCTCTCCAGGTGTACTTGTCCCTATCAGCAGTTGATAACATCGATAAGTATAGCATTAACTTAATGGGCCAGGTCGGACTACTACGTATTTCACTTCAGACCTACATTCAAAAACGATGCAGACAGATCCACTGTTGTAAATAGTTGTAAGGGGGGATACTGGGGTGATAAATTTTGGACCCCAACTCCGGAACTGTTCACCTACAATAAAAGGGTTGACATTTGGTTTTTGATAACACAGACAGAGTATCGTGTGTACATTGAAGGGAAGTATTCGTTCTATTATTCACATCGATACCCTGTCACTGATGTGGTCAGTATAATGTTTGGTACAGGCGCGATCATTTACGTCGTGTCTTACTAGACCACGTCACTCCTTAATCTCAACTTTTTAGATAAATTAAAAGTGGACCAATCAAAAATGTTAGATTATATCAACCAATTTACATATCTAAGATTATATATATAGAGTGTAAAGCTTACATTTCCAGTCAAGAGAAATGTAAGCGATCATGTAATTTATGAATGCATCTCGGTATTTAGTCGTTAAGATAGCGCCAAAAGTATAAGTGTAGATTTTTTAAACCTAGAAATTTTCATAAATTAGGTTAAACACGATTGTCGAATCCGATTTCAATTCCAGAATACTAGCAGGTTGGAAGTCCTTATAAACAAAAGTACAAGATTTCAATACATCATAACATCTATATTATTGTGAAATAGTCCCCAATCTGTAAAGAAAATAAACCCAATCTCATCACCGCATTAATGAAACACCCATTCACCTACTAAAACCTCTTTACTCAAACTCCCTGAGACTGCTGGTCACCTTCATTGGACTACTCACTGAGACCACTGGTAACCTTCATTTGACTACTCAGTGAGACAACTGGTCACCTTCATTGGACTACTCACTGAGACCACTGGTAACTTTCATTGGACTACTCACTGAGACCACTGGTAACCTTCATTGGACTACTCAGTGAGACAACTGGTCATCTTCATTGGACTACTCACTGAGACCACTGGTAACCTTCATTGGACTACTCAGTGAGACCACTGGTCACCTTCATTGGACTACTCAGTGAGACCACTGGTCACCTTCATTGGACTACTCAGTGAGACCACTGGTCATCTTCATTGGACTACTCACTGAGACCACTGGTCACCTTCATTTGACTATTTTCAGTGAGACCACTGGTCACCTACATTGGACTACCCCATGAGACTGCTAATCACCTTCATTGGACTACTCACTGAGACCACTGGTAACCTTCATTTGACTACTCAGTGAGACAACTGGTAACTTAATTGGACTACTCTACTGAGACCATCGGTAACCTTCATTGGACTACTCACTGAGACCACTGGCAACCTCTCATTGGATCATCTTCACTGAGACCACTGGTAACCTTCATTGGACTACTCAGTGAGACAACTGGTAACCTTTATTGGACTACTCAGTGAGACCACTGGTCATCTTCATTGGACTACTCATTGAGACCACTGGTCACCTTCATTGGACAACTCAGTGAGACCATTGGTCACCTTCATTGGACTACTCAGTGAGACCACTGGTCATCTTCATTGGACTACTCATTGAGACCACTGGTCACCTTCATTGAACTACTCAGTTTATCTGATTTTCCTAGTCCACACCCATTTATCATTTTCTAAATTATAAAAAATTACGGTATTTTTGAAAACAAATTAATAAAATTATTTTTTGCCAAAATACTCAAGATTTTACCTATTTTAGTAATGATAGACGACCCTGGTCTCATGGTGGACAATACTGCATACATTGACTGATTGACCAAATTACGTGGCATTGTACAACACAGGTTATTGATCTTAGTCAATTGTATTGATAACTGGTGTGTTTTTTTTTGTAGTGATGATTTCTTTTAGTCTGTAGCAAGTCTAAGTATTACATTTGTATGTCCTCTGCTCTGTTAAGCGTGAAGACAATAACACAATAAATACATTAAGATGGTAGTGATATATACGTAACTGTCTGATTCATTATTTATTTGGAATCCATATTAATTAAAAGATGTAACATCCAACGTAAAATAAGTAGGCCTATACCCATCATTACATTTTCTATGTATACCTCATCATTACATTTGAGATCTAGAAAGGGTTCAGTAATGTACTAGTGTTTGACTAATTATATTCATCAGCCTTGTATCTATTCAATTCGAATTATCTATTTATCAACAGCCTTGTAGCGTGAAATTCTACAGCAGGGGCCAGGCATTCTAAAGCAGGGGCCAGGCAATAGCACGGGGGCCAGGTAATACACTTTACTAAGTAGAACAAATAAGCAGGGGGCAGACAAAAACGCAGGGGGCGGGCCCGGCCCCCATGGAAGCCCCCCGCACGCTACGGGCCTGCTTATTAAGCGTACAATATGTCATGAAAGCGTTTTCTATGAAGCGTTGCTATATTGCCAAGGATGCCATACAGCAGTACTCTTTATGAAATATTGCTACATTGTCATAAATGGCATACAGCAGTGCTCTCTTATGAAATATTGCTACATTGTCATAGATGGCATACAGCAGTACTCTTTATGAAATATTGCTATATTGTCATAGATGCCATACAGCAGTGCACTTTATGAAATATTGCCACATTGTCATAGATGCCATACAACAGTGCACTTTTTATGAAATATTGCCACATTGTCATAGATGCC
>JAGDYQ010000243.1:1170023-1202706 GCA_021962125.1 Bulinus truncatus
CGGTGAATGACGAAATCTTCTGGGTGAATGTCAAATAATGGTGAATGACGAAATCTTCTGTGTGATTGTCACATAATGTAGAATGACGAAATCTTCCTACTCGATACAATCTTCTGCCCCCTCTTCTTTCGTACGAAACCCATGGGGTAAGATCTGAATGAGAAGAGTTTCAAAACTGTAGGCCCCTTATATATCTATGGTAGGCCCTACCACCAATACCAAGAGATGTTAACTTTGAATTATTATAAATATATATGGATTATTGATTGATCTGTGACTTAAAAATCATTTACATAATCAAATAACTATATTATTGTTATTATAAATGCAATGATGCGCACCAAGTAGTGGTCATAAGACACTTTGAAATTTGTTCCAACAATAATTCTATGAACTCTATACAGGCACGCCGAGAGGGGATGGGTCAGGGGGGGTCATTGCCAGGGGGCACGCATCTGTAAGGGGGCCCGGGCGCCCCGACCATGTCAATTTTTTCACGACTCATTGTTAATTAAGGGGCCCGAAATGATGCACTGCCCTGGTGCCCATGTTGGCTCTCGGCGCCCCTGACTCTATACAATGGTGGCGCCAGGTAAGAACTTTAACAATTCCACCCCATTCTCGTGTAAAAAAAGAAAGCATCAAAGTTGCGAAAATGCTAAACCTAGCTGGAGGCAAATTGATTATTGCCCTGTATACCAGGGCCATACACAATGTTCGATCCGGGGCCCTAGGTAGTAACGTAGGAAGGGTACTATGGGTTGTGTGGATGCACAGGGTGCGTGCTGGAAGAGGCGCCGAAAGAACGCTGCTAACTGTCTTTGTCTTCAATGATGACATGAACCCACCAGCTATACAATTGTTTTGCCCTGCTAAGACGTATTGAACTTATCAGAGATTGATGAACATAATAAAAAAAGATATGATGCCGTAAGAAGATCCGAGGATCGTTTACCTGATTTTGAAATCGCTGCATTGAACTCTCTGTCAGGCTCTTTTTCTCGAGCCAGAATAATTGGCTGCTAAAAATACACCTGACCCAAAGTTACCCAGGAAATTAAGCACTTTTTTGGTAAAGGAATGGGGTGACATTTTTAGTAGGGAGCGACCGATATGCCTTTTTACCGATAGTCCGATACCGATATTTTCCCCCAGCATTTTTACCGATACCGATATTTTCTTTTTGATCAACACCAATGCCAAACACGTGTTTTTCTCGTGCTATTAGTTCCCAATGTAATGACGTATTTCAACCCATGTTCACCCCTTCCCTGTCATATTTTGTAACACTTCGCCCACACGTAAGTCTTGTTTAACCCCCACCCCCCCAAACTCCCCATCCCAAAAAAATAAACACAGATGTTCACTAATTGTATCATTCAAGGTCATACATTAGAATTAAGAAATGCCAATCCTATTGTTTCAAAGTCATATCGCTGATGCAATTTTTGTAGACGTGACAATTTCTGTTAACGGTTTTTTTTTTCCTTTTTTTAAAAAAATCTTGTCTGATCTGGTTATAGAATTGGGTTATTTACGGATTTTTTTTTCTGCAACTCTGTTGTGAAAAAAAAACCAATGTATCGGCAGCCAAAAAACGGCCGGTCCGATAGTTAACCCATAGTGCCAGCCCCGTAGCCAAGGGGGGTACTGGGGGACGTGCCCCCCCCCGCTAGGTGTGGAGTGCCCCCTGCTTAAAAAAGAAAAAAAAGAGGAAAAAATAAAGAAAAAGTAAAGGTGCCCCCTTGTTGGGTATTGGTGCCCCCCTGCTTACTTTGACCTGGCTACGTGCCTGCATAGTGCCAATATCGGTTCGACTATCGGTCGCTCCCTACAAAAATCGGTCGATCCGATATTAACCGATAGTGCCAATATCGGTCTGATACCGATCCGATTATCGGTCGCTCCCTAATTTTTAGACCCCTCTTTGGGTGCCACGAGCACTAGTTACACTACTGACAGTGTATATACAGGGCTAGATTAATCCTTAGGCCCCTAGAATAAAATCGACCCTATATTGCCAGATAACGATTCATTTCCGTGATCTTTCACTGCATTTTCTTGTGTGTAATTCGTATAATTTTGATTGCAAAATTAGGCCTGTTTTTTTCGTACCGATCCAACCTTCATCCGACCCTGATTGTGTGTGTATTTGTGCGCGCGCGCGTCATTCTAATCCCACCCCCATACCACCCCAGTAACACCTAAAAACATTTTATTATTGTTATTTTTTTTTAATTCTCACATATATCACGTTGTTACGGAACTAGTCTGGTCATCTCTTTCAAAGTATTCAACTGACCAAGATTGAAAAAAAAATTAATGATTTTTTTTTGTTATATGTTTTGGGGCTGGGTTGTAATATTGTGAAATTCTAAGTCAAGAATGCCAACATGAAAAATTACTAGTCAATATCAATTATGTTTATATTTCTTGTTATTTATTTTAATTACTATAACTATTTTATGTATTTTAAATTTATCGATTTCTCCCACCCCTCACCCAAAACTTTTTAGGTTCTGTGATTTTTGCACTGTTTAGTGTTAAGCATAGATATAAAATTTGTTAAGAGGAATTGTTCAATTTTTGTTTCCTTTTTTTTTAGACGCGATAACATTTTTTAATTGAAACAACATTTCATGAAAAAGTGGAATAATAAATAAACGAAACATGGCGTTTGCATCAGATGGTATGAACATTATAAAAAATTAAAATTTAAGTTTAAAAAAAAATCAGTTATCTTTTAGTTATTTTTTTTTAATTATGTCAATTACATTTCAAATAAAATTATGTATAATTTCACGAACAAACTTAACGCTCGTTTTGTGTAAACAGCGTTAGTGTAGACAGTGTAGTTCTGGAAAGAGAAGCCAGAAGGCCAAAGCCGAAAAGGCTAGCAATCTTTGCAATGTCTAAGCCGACTAATAAACCACAAACAAGTCGATTTCTTAGAGCTTTATTCCATTAATTGGAACTGTTATTTGCCCTTTGTGATAGAAAAGGTGGTAAAAATTTATAACAGTCCGCACACGAGATAAATAGTTGTTTAATATCTTAATGAAAAGTTTAATTAAAGTGTGTAGGCCAATAAAATGAACGCACTGGCTCCGATACCGTCATATGACGGTGCCGGTATCTTTTTTTTACCTCTTCCGTCAAGCAAAACTTTTATCTAATTATACATTAAAATGAGAGGTTAGTTTGTGTGGCGCGCTAGTGATGTAGGTTGTTCGCTTGGCTGAGACCCAGTTTGGCTAGCTATGTGTGGGTTCGATTCCTAATAGAGACATACATTTTTTTGTTCAGATTTTATTTTTCAGGATCAGGGTTAGGGATAGGGTTAGGGTGTGTAGCAATATCTATTGATGGTCATTTTTTAATAAATCAAATTTATTTTTCCAGATTTTTTTTTCAGGATTAGGGTTAAGGGATAGGATTAGGGATAGGGTTAGGGTGTGGAGCAATATCTATTTATGGTCCCCGAAAAAAAATATCTCCGATTTTTAACAGTAAATGACGTCATCAACGTCTGCAGTAAATAAGAGTTCTCATTCATTCTGTTTACTCTTTAAATGTGTTAAAACGATCGCCGATTTTGAGCACCATCATTGTGTAAGTAATAATATTCTGTTGACGGAAGAGGTAAAAAAAAGATACCGGCACCGTCATATGACGGTACCGGAGCCAGTGCGTAAAATAAAATGGGCAGCTTAATTGCTCATTAATAATTCTAAGTTACTTAAAAAATATTTTCTTTGCTTAAATTTCTTTGTATTTTAAGTGTCTGCTGTGGTAGGCAGCATGTGTGATGTCACAAGCTTAAAACATGGCCGTCATGGCGGTGTTTACTTTTTCTTTTAAATACAATGATATATTACTAATACAGGTAAAGAAATTTTTTTTAAGTAACTTAGAAGAATTATTAGAGAGCACTTTTACTTTCCTTTTCACTTAGATCTTTGCAATGACATATGTAAGAACCATTTATCTTGTGGGCGGACTGTCGTAAACAATTACCGAAAGGACTGATGTTATTCACATCTGATTTTAATTTACTCATGACGACAAAAATGTGCATTAATAGTCTTGTAAAGTATTAAAATAATACTGTCATACTACTCATACATATGATACATACATATGATAATTTTGATAATTGATAGTTTGTGTTAGTTCATTTGGTGAAATTTTTACATGATCTCAATTAATCCATTGAGACCATTGTTACTTTTCTTAGCAATTGATGTAAATATTAACTTATGAACCAATGTAAATCCCTCTAATTCTTCCTAAAATACATTCTATAAAAAAACATTTCATATAGTCATAATTAACAGTGTCTAAATCAGAAAGCTATATGAAATCAATATAAAATGATGATACAAGACAATTAAGCTTAATTTATGTTAATATAGGTCAGTGCACTGGTGTGAATAGACACTCAGGATATAAAAAAGTGGTGGATGCTCTATGTGTACTATGACTCATATTGTCATTATTCAAAGCCCATATCAAGACCTGGGAAACTTTGTTGGGCAAAAACTTGGAAATTGACTGTCAAAATACTGAGTAGAGTAGATAATTTACTTATATTCTAAAAATTTGAAATAATTTTGTATGAATAAATGATAATCGTTTATTTATCTTGTGACAATAGTGTGATTATCAGACACCTTTGCTAGCCCTTGAATAAGCTGCAGCTAGAGTCCTCAGCTGTGGGGGCCTGGAAATAACTTGTTCAAAAACCGTCTACACGCTCTTTTCAATGGGTATAACTATCCTCAATGATCCTTTCCGGTTGTAAATGAAGGTGTTATATTCAAGAGAGACAAGAAGCCAAAGTATTTGGGAGTCACACTTGACAGAAAACTTATCTAATGCAAACACATCTCCGGGGTGACACGAAAGGCGTGTGAGAGTCTGAATATGGTGAAGAAAATCACGAGTATGTCCTGGGGAAAAGAGCTAATGTCTTGAGGTCACTATACATGGGTGCAGTCTGATCCTAGAGAGATTACAGCATGGTAGCACAAGTGTACGGATCTCGATTGTCACAAGAGAACCTGGACAAAGTGCAGAACCAAGCTTTCTGCCTAATTACCGGTATTTCCTGAATGACCACTACTGCTGTGGAAGAAATCATGACAAATGTAGGGCCACGCAAGGAGTGAGCCATGCTGACCACTTATGAGTGGTTTAAATGGCTAGAGGAGACATCTGTCCATAGGAAACTGGTTAATACCTGGACAGAAGGTAAGAGATTCACAATAAATTCTTTTTTCCACTACATCAAAAGACTGACAAAGATAGAAAAGCTTCCAACCGACCCTGCTATGTTGAAGACCTACTCACAGTCTTCTGGCATAGCATTCTGCGAGCCTGAACGCATTAGTGAAAGATACCAATGGTCAGCTTGAGACGCTGCACTCAGCAGCTGTGGAAACGATCAAGACCTACCCAGTGGGGTCTCAGTGAGGATAGCCAGGACTAGGGTTCGGAGTCACGTAACGTTACACGTAAAGTTACGGTAAATTACGCGTAATTTACAGTAACGTAATTTTGGAAAATTACGCGTAAATTACGGTAATTAAAAAAATGTACATTTTACGGCATTTTCTAGTTGTTTCTGTCGCAATTTGTTGTGTTTAACAGTGGCGATTAATTAATTGTACCATCTACATCCGGCCACAAGCCTAAATCATAAAAATTTTCGATGAAGTACACAATGCCGCCATGAGCTGTATGGCAAGCAGTGTTGCCACTCTAAAAATATGAAAAAACCAAGACGGCACCCTTAAAAAACCCAAGAAAACCCAAGGTCATTCCCCCCTCCCTCATTGTTGTTAATAAAAAAAAAGGTAACATAAAGCAGTAGTATATAACTCATTAAAAATTGACAAAAATTTGCCTTTAAAAACTTGGAACAGCCCCCGCCCCCCCAAAAAAAAATCCTGGCTACGGTACTGATATAATATAATGTAATTGAATCGCTTGTTTTGTTCTAAGAAGTGTTTATTTATTTTTTGGTTTTTGAAACTAATTAAAAAAAATATTGGGCACTCGCGGCGGCCGTATTTCGCGGCACATTGCACCTGTCCTGCGTCGACCTTAGACGGTATTACTCAGCCAAAGATGGCAGTCAGTACACGATGAAATACGTGGCCGATGCGGACGATGGGCAAATTAGTATGACCGGTAAATTACAAGTATAAATCTTTGAAAACATTATTAAAAATACACCTACTAGCAATCAGTGAGCATGAGCAACAAAAGGAACATACATTTTCAAGTAATTGGGCATTAATGACACGCGTAATTTTGGCGTAAATTATGTGTAAATTACGCGCACCAATCTTACGGGTAATATTCTAACCCTAGCCAGGACAAGGCTGGGTTGCCCCTCACACAGTCCACCATGCCACAAAGTTCACTGACAACATTGCTGGGCCTTGTGGACCTCTGTTATATGAAGCAGAAATAAAAGAGGCTGTGGCACACATTGATAAGAGGATGCAGGAAGGGATGATACAGACATCGAATGTCGAGTGACTTGATGTCAGTTTTCCAAGCTGTAGTGGGAGCAGGAGAATGGCCGCAGCAACTGGAGGCTATGGTGTAGGCAATCCAGATCCTCATGGACAAATACAGTTGCAGTGGATTCCAGGCCATGCTGACATTCCTGGAGAAGAAAAGGCAGACAACCAGGCCAAGTCTGGCTTAACCATGGATGATGACCAAAGGTTATGTCTAGAATGTGTTCCTTATGAGTCCATCCTTGAACGAACCGTATTGCTTTTGAGTTGGGACTAAAAAAGATGGTTCTACCAGAGCCTGTACCACCTCTGGTCAATCTAGCAGTATTACATTACATAAAAATAGCAAGTCTCAAAAAATAATAAATGACACATTTATTAAAAGAAATTAATTTAAAACTATATTTTAAAGTTTAAATAGTTTTTTAAAAGTTTACAGTATTTTAAATGATTTCTAATATTATGTTGATAAAAGGCAGATAGTTTTATCTTAAAAATAAATATTCCATTTTTTGGACTAAATAAGGTACAGTCAATTACCCTATCCAGTACAATATCACAATATTTATTCATAATGATGGTTGTAGTGTTAATTTGTCTTTAAATAAGTTATATCACATTGCTTTTTTTTTGTTTACTCTATCAGATGATATTATAAGGCGGAGATTATTGATTGATGGAGAAGGTGGAAATGATGACAAAAGGCTTAACAATCTTCTTAAAACCTTTATCAGATGGTCCACATTAAAGGAAGATGATGAGAGGTGATACAAAATTAACGTTTTTTAATCCATTGTTACATATACTTCTAAAAGCTGTTTTTAAACTTTAAGTGACAGTAATTTTGTTTTTCATGCACTGTAATACATATTATAACTTGGAAATTTATATTCTACTTTTAACAGTAGTCAGGCTATGTACCAGCGTATGCAGGCTATGATTGGTCAGTGCGAATACACATTGGAAAAAGCCATGAACACTTTTGAAATGAATAAACAAGAGTTGGAAAATTATGAAAAACTTAGCAAAGAAATAGGTAATTATCTCACATGTCTTAATTTTCTGTTTTCAATATCACTCATTATTATTATAAAAATACTTGTATAAAATGATTATGTGACAGCTACTGTAATTACCTTGTTTGTTAATTAACCTTCTTTGTTTTTATTCATTAATGCTGCAGTCTCATGTGTATTGGTCAACCACTATTTCAACTTAAGTTGAATTTATTACTTTGAGTCATATTTATAAAACAGTTATGCATACCTTGATACCACAGATGCTTTTGTATTTGACTGAAAAAAAAATGAATTCCTTTCATAATATAGCTCCATCCCTCCTTCAGCGAGTGGTTTACTAATTTCTTTTTCTTATTAATAGTACTATCATTACTTTTTTTCCTAGTAAATTTACAAATTTTTTGCGACAGTCTGGAGTTGATTACATAATTTCCTATCAAAGTCTATGGAAAATTTTGTTTCACACAATGAATGACTTGAGTTCGCTGTATTCCTTATTCCCAAATTTATAACTAAAGGACTTTGTAGAAAATTTGAATTGAATGTAATTTATTTACCGCTAATTATATAATTGTTTCAGCCTTTGATAACAAAGAAAAAATAACACAGAGTAAACATGAAATATTCACATACATGTAAACTTAAAGTTAAGCTCTAAATATTGTACTATGTGATTTTTTACACCAAATCACTTGGAATATATTGTTTAGTGATGGGATGCTTTATAAGAATTTAGAATCCAAAGAATCAGGAATCAATTCCAAATATGATGGATGCTTTGCCATTTTTCATTTTAATTCAGTCTTTCATTTAATAATATCTAGGCGCATATTTTTTAAAATGAAAAATCATTTTTTTAATTTTATGCTATATCCTTAAAATATAACCAACAAATGTTGTCTCCCTTATGATGTTTATGGAAGGAAACAAACTAGTCATTTTGGGTGGTGATGGAAATCTCAATTTTTTCCTTACATGTGTTATAAGAAGGGTGTAGAGGAGGAGTGTTTTACAATTGTTTATAGATTGTGATAAAGTAATTATATCAATACATGAGTTTTGAAGGAGAAAGAAAATTTTAAGTTTACCTCTAATTTATCAATATAGAAGAAACATTCTATGGTAGGTTTTAATGCACAGACCTTGATTACATATTTAATGTGTCATGACAATGACCAGAAAAGAGAGTTGGTTTGACATTAATCATCAGTAACATACAATTTTGATCATCAAATATCTTTAAAAGCATTTTTTCTTAACAAAAAAACTCTTTTTTTTTTTTTTGTATAATGATACATATTCTATAATTTTTTTTACTACAGATGACAAAATAGAAGAAGCCACAAAGAGAATAGCAGAAGCCAAACAGGAACTACAGTTAGCTAAATGTATAAGAAAAAACAGACAAGGTATTTGTAATTTTAAACTAGTTAAAAATTGTTTTTGAAAATTTAACATGTTTATTAAAATAACCTGAAGTTACTACAAATTTTGATATTTACGAAATAATTTTGAAGCAATTTAGATATTTTCCTTTATGATTGCTTTTTAATTGTTATTTATTTGCATTACAGAATATGATAATTTAGCGAAAATTATACAACAGCAACCTGACAGACAGGAAACCACAAAGTAAATTAAAATTCTTCGTTTTTTTTTTCAATGTTTTCTTGCTGGGTTTTAATGTCCTTAATATACTTGTAACTAATACTTGTAACTACATATAAATATATGGATCATCAAAATTGTAATGCTTTCATTAAAATCAAGGGAATATTTTTTTAACCATACTTTATAGGCATTTCTTGTGTTCTGGAATGTTCATTTTTATAATTTTATTAATGTTTTTTTTATGCAAGACATACAGTAAAATATAAAGCTTTTTCTCTAAAAAAATATTTAGTAGGAAGAATTTTGGTGGTAAAATGGTATACTACATGTAACAGTTTTTCCCTTTCACACTGACAAAAAAATTATTGTGCACGCATTTATTTTACAAAAAGAAAAAAAAAAGGTTTTTTTTATATATAATACATGTATTTAGATTGAACATTGTTTCTAATTTATTAATTTAACTCTTAAATTCTTAAAACTGAATATACATGGTTGTCAGTATGTTAGCAAGATTAAAATAGTTTATTTATCTGATTGCTAAATATTTTTCAGGCAGCTGCAAGCATTAGATAAAGAATTAGCAAATTTAGCAAAAACAAGACAGCATCTGGAAGAAAAGGTATTTCAGTTTGGAAATAAAGTTTAACAAAAAAAAAATGTCTTTACAAAAAGACACAACTATCAAATAGATAGGTGGAAGTTAAAATTTTTTTTTATTGGTAAAATGCTAAAAATAATTTTAAGTCTTTAATAGTATAGAATATGGTAATTGTGTTACAAGTGTTAACTTTTTTGTTGTCATTCTTTCAGCTGGAACTGAGGAGAAAACAGTTTATGGTTCTAATTACATCCATACATGAATTGCAAAGTATACTGGAAGGTAGGTGTCATTTTGTAAAAAAAAAACATTTTGTGTTTTCACACTTGAAAACTGTATTTTCCAGCCTGGTAAAATAAATACTACTACTTAAACATTGAAGAAAAGTGACAAATCATTCACTTTGCCTCATAATTTACTTTGCTCTGGTGTTACAAGAGGGCAATGAGGGTAAAGCAGTAATTTCTGAAGGTCTTTTTCAAATACTTGTGTGGTAGGTTCATTTCAAATAGCTGTTAAGGCTAAAATAGTTTAAGCGTTGAGGTGGTTGATAAAAGCTGTTGCATGCTGTCTATGCATATTTTGGAAACTGTCCTAATGCAAATGGAACCTGTAACCATTTTAAGCCGTGGTCTAAAACTTGGATTTGTTACTAACACATCACATTATTATCAATAGAGCCCTGCAATTTTCAGTTAAATGCAAATACATGTATCTTAAATCATCAGCCTTATTTATGTTTTATCAAGTCCAAAGAATTAAATTTCCATGCAATATTATCATATAAAATAGTCTTTTATGGTTCAAGCTGTTAGAGACATTCAAATAATTACCAGTAGTAAGTTATAATATAGTTTTTTATATTTTCCTTAGTTAATTACCGTAACAACTTAAAAAAAAAATGCTTCTTGTATAACATCTTATTGTTTCTATGTTGATATTGATTTAAGTCATTAATAAGAGGCATTCTATTGAAACTTAAATTCCCTTTTATGAGTTAATTATTTAGTGAGATTCACATATTAAAATAAATTGGAAATTTCAGAAGATGATCAAATGAATGATGAAAGCAAAGAGGAAGAAACAAGCATGTCCAGCTAATTTGGGATTTTGTGTTATTTACTTTCTTGTATTTATACCTATATAATATTTCATTCATGTTTTTTTTTTTTTTGTATAAAATATGTTCTCAGTTGATTTGTAGGCATACTTTGCTTAGATATCAATAAAATATTGAAACAGAAACATCTTTTTATCTAAATTTTATTTATCAATTTAAAAAATAGTCTAAATTATTTTGAAAATAAAAATGGACAGAAATAATTATACATTTCTAAAAAAGTAGACATACAATTTTTTAAAGCCGTTTGGTTAAAAAAATGACATCCTCTGTTCAGTATATATTGGTGCCCCCATAAGTTTTTTGCTAGATTTTTTTTGACACTGTGTATGAGTTCAAACTACTTGGGGAAACATGATTTGCTTACTACTTTGTCAGCCCTGCTGGTGTAGACAGTCTTTTGTTCAGTCCAAATAAGGGAAAACTCATTCCACAACTTTGCCCATTGCAGTGCAAAAATAAATAGAGCCATTTTAGATTTTCTGCCTCGGAGTGAATATCCCTATTTTCAATAACAGGGAAGGCTAATAGTATTTCATTTAAGTACCAATATTGATTGCAAAAAAAAAAAAAAACATTTTCCCAGTGTCAGTCAGAACCTTATGTTTATACAATGTAGTATTTTTAATATAATTTATTTTGGTTATATCAAAAAAATTTTGGCATCCCAGGAAAATATTCTGGCGTGCGAAAAATCAACTCGCAATCTGATTATTTGCCTTCTCTGGGCCATATGATAAAAACTTCAGATCTGATGGGAATTATCAAAATAATAAATGACAGGTTTTTAAAAAATCAACCTTTTTTTTAGTAATGCATTTATTGCTGTAACTGATTACAGTGAATGGATTATTTGATTTTAAAATCTTTTTTTTTTCTTCATCATTTTTTTCAATATTTTAAATTTAACAGTACTAAACTATTCATACCCTGATTTTATTTTTACAAAAGATTGCCCGTTCCAGTTAAAAAAAAAAATTATTATGTTACAAAAAAGTAAAAAAAAAAAAATATGAGGGTTTTGGTAATAAAAGATTTGTGTGTAAACATTGTGTGAGAGAAAACTACTGATGGTGTGAGAGAAGACTACTGATGGAACCCCTGCCTACATGGTGTGAGAGAAGACTACTGATGGAACCCCTGCCTACATGGTGTGAGAGAAGACTACTGATGGAACCCCTGCCTACTTGGTGTGAGAGAAGACTACTGATGGAACCCCTGCCTACATGGTGTGAGAGAAGACTACTGATGGAACCCCTGCCTACATGGTGTGAGAGAAGACTACTGATGGAACCCCTGCCTACATGGTGTGAGAGAAGACTACTGATGGAACCCCTGCCTACATGGTGTGAGAGAAGACTACTGATGGAACCCCTGCCTACATGGTGTGAGAGAAGACTACTGATGGAACCCCTGCCTACATGGTGTGAGAGAAGACTACTGATGGAACCCCTGCCTACATGGTGTGAGAGAAGACTACTGATGGAACCCCTTCCTACATGGTGTGAGAGAAGACTACTGATGGAACCCCTGCCTACATGGTGTGAGAGAAGGCTACTGATGGAACCCCTGCCTACATGGTGTGAGAGAAGACTACTGATGGAACCCCTGCCTACATGGTGTGAGAGAAGACTACTGATGGAACCCCTGCCTACATGGTGTGAGAGAAGACTACTGATGGAACCCCTGCCTACTTGGTGTGAGAGAAGACTACTGATGGAACCCCTGCCTACATGGTGTGAGAGAAGGCTACTGATGGAACCCCTGCCTACATGGTGTGAGAGAAGGCTACTGATGGAACCCCTGCCTACATGGTATGAGAGAAGACTACTGATGGAACCCCTGCCTACGTGGTGTGAGTGAGAGAAGACTACTGATGGAACCCCTGCCTACGTGGTGTGAGAGAAGACTACTGATGGAACCCCTGCCTACGTGGTGTGAGAGAAGACTACTGATGGAACCCCTGCCTACGTGGTGTGAGAGAAGACTACTGATGGAACCCCTGCCTACGTGGTGTGAGAGAAGACTACTGATAGAACCCATTCCTACGTGGTGTGAGAGAAGACTATTGATAGAACCCCTGCCTACGTGGTGTGAGAGAAGACTATTGATAGAACCCCTGCCTACGTGGTGTGAGAGAAGACTATTGATAGAACCCCTGCCTACGTGGTGTGAGAGAAGACTATTGATAGAACCCCTGCCTAAATGGTGTGAGAGAAGACTATTGATAGAACCCCTGCCTACGTGGTGTGAGAGAAGACTACTGATAGAAGCCCTGCCTACATGGTGTGAGAGAAGACTACTGATGGAACCCCTGCCTACATGGTGTGAGTGAAGACTACTGATGGAACCCCTGCCTACATGGTGTGAGAGAAGACTACTGATGGAACCCCTGCCTACTTGGTGTGAGAGAAGACTACTGATGGAACCCCTGCCTACTTGGTGTGAGAGAAGACTATTGATAGAACCCCTGCCTACATGGTGTGAGAGAAGACTATTGATAGAACCCCTGCCTACATGGTGTGAGAGAAGACTATTGATAGAACCCCTGCCTACGTGGTGTGAGAGAAGACTATTGATAGAACCCCTGCCTACGTGGTGTGAGAGAAGACTACTGATGGAACCCCTGCCTACCCGATTTCGATAGTTTCCAGCAGGCACCTTTGTCTACATTTAGGTCGGATAATCAAATTATGATGAATTTTTAAACTTATTGAATTGTCATCAGGAGGTTAAACTGAGCAATGTGGTATCTCACAGATATAGGGTAACTCTTTGTCACATTGTGTTGTACTGAGATGTCGCGGCGTCACATCATAGTTTGATGTTTTATAAACGCAATCGTCCAGTTCGTCGTTGGCTGCGGCGGACACAAACAGATCAGACCTCAGGGATGAATTGATCTCCTGTCCGTCATCCACCCAGACAAGGTGGCCTTCTGCTGCCATGTCATTAAGCCCGATCCACTCAGTTTCGTTATCCTCACCGATAGACAGGAACAAAGAGAACCTGTCTTTAGTCTTGGCGACAAACAGCTGGGCGTTCAGGCAGCGGCACGTAGCATCAGCGGTGGTGTAATTGAGGGGGTTAGTGAACCGGGCGGCATAGGCGCTGATGGTGGTAGTGGTGCCGTTAGCAGTGTATCTGTATTGAGATGAAGACAGTCGAAACATGGATTAGTCAAACGTAAGACATGCAATACAACAGTGAGTGATTCAAAAAGACAAAACGAAGATCCTACTCAGAGCCGGCCTTAGATATTTGGCGGCCCTAGGCAAAAGTAAAATGGCGGCCCCTCTACATATTAATTTTATATAGTAATCATGAACAGCAAAGTTGGACTAGATAGTGACACTAGTAAACGATTTTTTATTAATAATAATTAATTAATAGACGAAAGAATATTGTGTTCAGAATTATGAAATTTAATAGTTAGGTTTATTTACAGGACAATTTTTCTACACTTTATGCTTGCAAATTCGTCAATTAAACTTGCATAATCCAACGATGATGCTATATCATTCTCAATGGAAATCATGTCTACCAGCCTATCTTGCGTCATTGTGGAGCGCAAATAAGTTTTAATTAACTTTAATTTTGAAAAACTGCGTTCTGCTGATGCAACAGTAACAGGTATTGTTAACAAAATGCGTAAAGCATTTGTAACATTTGGAAAGACCTCATTTAATCGCTGTGCATTAATATACTTTAACACGTCAAGTGGAGATGTACCTTCAGGTATGGCAAAAGTTAAAGTTTTTAGTTCAGTAAATAAATTGAGTTCCTCGATGTCACTATCGATTTCCGTGATTGGTAAATGCGCAGAGGCAGAATTGCTAACATCAGAGAATACTTCATATAAGTTTTTGCATTGTTTTTTTAGCATTGCGTCGTCACGATTTTTCAAGTCTGAAATTTTAAAGAGGAATCCAAAATTATTGTTAAATTGGGTTAAATGTTCAAATCGTTCATTAAAAGACATTATAGCTTGATCCATCAACACGTTAAAGAAACCTATCCGATAGTTTTCTCTGGGATCTTGCACTGATTCATCTTCAGCAGATTCATATAAAAACTGTTTTTAACTCTTTTTCGTCTCAAAGAAGTAACAATTGCTGGAAAACCCATTTCGTCATCATTCATTTCCAGCTCTTCTGCCAATGACTTTGCTGCAATTTCCGATGCCTGGAAGCCATTTTCTTTGAACTAAACAAGAAACTCACGCAACTTTTGTAGTAGCTCCAAATTTAGATCCAATTATATGTTATCACGCTGCATCGTCTTACTTAGCAAATTTATTTTATTTAGCAATTCATACCAAACTGACAATGTTACAAGGAACGTGAAGTTTTTTAATTCTTTTGCTAGAGAATTAGCTTCTGTTCTGCATTTTGGATCATTAGCTGTTTCTGAGACCTCAACCAATGCATCGTATATATCCCCAATTTGATAGCGAATGGCTTTTACACTGCTCACTTTACACTCCCATCTAGTGTTGGACAATGGTTTCACTGTAAGATTTTTCACATGTTTTTTTTTTTAGGATTTGCCATCTTTGAACTGATGCAGAAAATAAAACATAAATTTGCTGAACAATACCAAAAAAAAAAGATTTAGCAACTACAGAGGATTTAGCCATATCTCCAAGAAGCAAGTTCAAACTGTGACAACCGCATGGCACAAACAATGCTCGTTTGTTTACTTGCAAAATTCTGGATTGAACTCCTTTATTACAACCCCGCATGTTTGTGCCATTATCGTATCGAAAATAAAATAAAAAAAATTTAAAACATTGTAAATAATTTGTGATATTTTAATTTTTTCAATAATTTTTACAAAATTGGCGGCCCCTTTGAATTTGGCGGCCCTGGGCAAATGCCCAGTATGCCTAGTGCTAAAGCCGTGCCCTGATCCTACTCACTGTGAAAAGGGGGGGGGGGCAAAAATATGGTATAAATGAACTTTAGTAATAATGAGAACTGAATAGGAATAAATTAGAACCAGGACTACATATTGGCACAGTAGGTAAAAAAGTGTCCTTGCGCCTGATGTAGGACTAATCGATAAGAAATCACCGTAATAGTCACCAGACAATGAACCCCACACCTTCGCAGCGCCTCATTGACTGTCTCCTCTTCATCTACATGTAGAAAGTGCAACACAAAACTGTCCCAACAGGCAGCCCCGTAGCCAAAGGGGGGCACTGGGGGGCCGTGCCCCCCACCCCGCTTAAAAAGAAGAAAAAGAGGAAGAAATAAAGAAAAAGTAACTAAAATGAGAAGGTACTCCCTTGCTGGGTATTGGTGCCCCCCTGCTTACTTTGACCTGGCTACGGGCCTGCCAACAGGTGCGATATAGAATTAAGAGGTAACTAAATACTTTAAAAAAATTGAAGGTAAAGGTAGTTTCATTGGTTTCATATATATATATATATATATATATATATATATATATATATATATATATATATATATATATATGCAAGGAAGACCCTCCAAACAAGCTGCGGGATCGGCTCCCAATTGGTTACCGACCACATAACCCTAACCCTTACAACACCTGAAAAAATTTGCTACAAAGATGGTACCTAAGCAACTATATATGTACAAACAGTGGCGTCACTATGATTGGTGTCACCAGGTGCGGAAATACAGGGTGTTACCCTCCCTCCTCAAGAACCAACATGAGCAATGAGTACATATTTCGAATTTTCCTACAATAGAATTTACTAATAAATACTTAAGCGATAAAAACTATAGTACTACTGACTGTATTTGAGAAAGATGTATAGTACTTTCCTTAAACTGAAGTTGTAAACTTATTCTCCGATTTGATACCACCACGTGACTAAATGCGTCCTTTTTTGAAATCGTTTGCAAAAAAACTCTAGATTGATCCGATCAACTTTGAATTGAAGCCATTTCTTTAAGCTCCAGAAGATCTGCACGGTGGCACCATAGGCTACTGCTCTGCACTTTGGCACCATAGGCTACTGCTCATGTTTTTCAAAATGATCGGTTATAAAACTTAATATACCGTGTTCTATCAGCTATAAAATTTAGAACTGTTCATTTGTTGGCCCCCGGTGAGGCCCGCACCCCCCCCCCGCACCTGTGTACAAGTTTATTTATATTCTACAGCTAGGCTACATTAGAAATTACATAATTATGTACATATATGTGCACTTATGTAAATGGGCTCTGACAGAATCAGTATTGCAGTATGAAGAACATAGTATATGCTGGCCTACAAAGATAGAGACTCACCGACGTATTTTGAAGTCAGTGTAAACTTCACATGAATCACGGTAGTACACATCGCCATCATCTTCAGTTGGTGGATCTCCATCAGGTGACAGCCCATAACAAGGTGTACACATCTTGGTCTCAGTGTTGTACATGAAGCAGTTACATAGGCCATTAGTTCTAAAATAACATTGTAACACAGGCCATTAGTTCTGAGATAATATATTGTAACATAGGCCATCTTGTCGTGGCTATATTACAGTAGTGGCCTAGACAGGGCTATATTACAGTAGTGGCCTAGACAGGGCTATATTACAATAGTGGCATAGCCAAGGCTATATTACAGTAGTGGCCTAGACAGGGCTATATTACAGTAGTGGCCTAGACAGGGCTAAATTACAGTAGTGGCATAGACAGGGCTATATTACAGTAGTGGCCTAGACAGGGCTATATTACAGTAGTGACCAGACAGGGCTATATTACAGTAGTGGCCTAGACAGGGCTATATTACAGTAGTGGCCTAGACAGGGCTATATTACAGTAGTGGCCTAGACAGGGCTATATTACAGTAGTGGCATAGCCAAGGCTTTATTACAGTAGTGGCCTAGTCATGTGTAGATATATTACACGGGTGGCCATGGATTAAATCGATGACAAAATTATTTTTTACTATATCAAAGTTGGCACCTTTAGCATAGTGAAAAACATAGCTCTGGCGAAAAATACTTTAAAGAGCTGCACAATAGTCAATTTATCAAAAATTAATGAACGAAAGTAATTGTATATTAAAACAAATTCTCAGAGAGCCGCACGAGACTCAACGTCGAGCCACATGTGGTTCTAATAGCATTAAAAAAATGTTTATAACGGGGGCACTTTTTTTCCTGATTCTATTTTTTTCCAAATATCTTAATTTTATTTAAATTGTGTTTCTTTTGTCATCCTTGCATGGATGCAAACCCATTGAGTCAAAGCTCGCCAAGTATACTGGCTGTGTACCACCATGTTACTGAATTAGAACATTTTATTTCACAAATACATGATCAACACATTGATTTTATCTTGTGTATTTTCCCCCATTCCATTAATGAAATTTTAGTTTTAACCTCGTCATAAAAAAATATAAATAAATAATGTAGTCACCTGTTGAGACACTGCACAGTGCAATCAAGTCGTGATCTAACTGGCAACCTTTGGTTCATATCTAGTGGCCAACAGTAGTCCGAGGACAGTTTCACGAATGAGGTCATGTTGACTCTGGAGTAAACTGTTGTGGTGGTCCATAACAGATACAGTACTGAAGTTTGAAATAATTAATATAGGCATACATATATAACTTATTTCAAATTAAAACTATTGTCCAAGTTTTTAATCTACAACATTTTGTCATTCAGAGCCGTTTTCTTTTGGCTAGTAAACAAAATGGATGAATATGGTACTCACAGGATAAGAGAGGGCCTCTCGTCGGAACTTTTCATTTACCAACCACAAGATAGAGCTATCTGAGGAGCTTACAGGTACCCCAAGCTCAGTGCCGAACCTTGGGATTTGGGGGCCCGGGGGGCTTGGCCTCTTTGCGGGCCATTTTGACATTCGACACCATGACATGAGATAATGTAATTAATATTTAATGTAAACAAAAATTTTGGGGGCCCCCCGCAAGCTGGGGCCCTGGAGGACTTTCGAATTTGGACCCCCTGCCCCCCCACCATAGTTACGCCTCTGCCCAAGCTATAATGATATATAATTTCAAAGAAAATTAGAGGCCTCCATTTTAGAAGAAAATTAAAAGCCCCCGTTTTAGAAGAAAATTAGAAGCCCCCCCCCATTTTAGAAGAAAATTAGAAGCCCCCATTTTAGAAGAAAATTAGAAGCCCCCGTTTTAGAAGAAAATTAGGGGGCCCAATATCTGCAAGCGGCGTGCTGAACATGGTTTTGTATAGGGCTCATTAATGTATATTTGACTAGAGCCACTCAAAAAATGCAGGAAAAACTCAGCTCTCATCAGTCTCCTTAGAAACAGTTACACTTAGGCCAACTGGTTTAAATGATCACACATAAATACAAATATACGTTTCCGCACAACACAATCACGTTTATTTTGACAAACATTGGGACATGTACATGAATGCCAAAAAATAATGAAATAAAATGAATACAAATAAAATGAACACAAATAAAATGAACACAAATAAAATGAGCACACAAATAAAATGAACACAAATAAAATGAACACAAATAAAATGAACACAAATAAAATGAACACCAATAAAATGAGCACACAAATAAAATGAAGCTTCGTCAGGTAAACCAATTTCATACGGTTGGTATTTTAGTTTATGAAAAAACAAAACAACAATAACAAAGACAACGACGATAATATAACAAAATATACGGTGTCTGAAGTCAGAATATTATATTTATTTTATACTTATATAAAAAAAAAACAGCCGGCATAAATATTTGCTCTTAGATTTACGCAACCCTAACACATTTCACTTCTGTACCAATTTTTAGAGCATTTTCGAAAAAAAAATGCTCTATTGTCCCCGTTTTGTCTGTCTGTCTGTCTGTCTGTCCGTCCGTCCGTCCGTCCGTCATCACCCTAGGTCTCAACAACCATAAGTCCTAGACCCATGATGTATATATCATTTTGTAGGTCTTGGCCTGCCAAGAAATGACTTTTTTCCATTTCGCGATCTGACCTCTCAGGGCCGTAAAAGGGGCCTTATAAAGTACCGTTTTTTACTATATAAGCTATATTAATAATGGACCGCCCTATATCTCAGCAACCATAAGTCCTAGACCCATGATGTATATATCATTGTGTAGGTCTTGGCCTGCCAAGTGTACATCAAAAGTCCATTTTGCGATTTGACCTCTCAGGGCCAAAATATAAGAGTTTTTATGTACCGTTTTGCTTATATTTTAAATATAAATAATAAAAGCTAATCAAAGGGGCGTAATCATTATTTATTTTTGTAACAGTTATTCAACATGACTTACTTCCCGTACTTTATATAAAACAACAATTGACGTCCGGAATTTTCGGACGATTAAATGACTACAATTTAGAATGTTTCAATTATGAGTCCTATTTCAGTGACCACAAACCACTTGTAGTTAGATTTAAGAGTAAATAATTTTGTTTTCAAATATAAAGAAACGTCCTTTTAATATCTTTTTTCAGATATATGCATTACACAATTGAATTTATAAACATTTCCAAAATTTACAAATATTTACTGAAAGATAACAAACGTACTGATACATAACATGAAAATGCACTAACACGTCCTGTGTCCAGAATGGAACAGGCTTAATTGCTTGTTTTAGTTCTATCCGTTCACTTGAATTGTGTGACAAATAAATGTAACTTACAATACAATATCATTAACTGCAGCATGATAGGTAACGAATGGAGTATAATCCGCTGTTGATTTATTTTATAATCACCCAAACACGGTGATTCTAATTAATGTAATACCATATGGTTATACCCATGTCACCCGATCGCCTTCCTATAAAAACCTTCATCTATCTGCTCTTGACCTGTAAGTTTGAAGTGTTCATTGTGGTCAGCAGCTCAAAAAGTTTGCCCAACCCTGAGCCAACTACTAATATTCAAAAGAAAATTAACATACCTTTGATCTGTGCGTCCTATTACTTACTTTGACTTCAGTCCCTTTGATGGTTCCAGGATTTACCCAGGACGTAATTTCCCGTTATTTAGATTGGATGTGAAAATATTTACTTTACTCGCTGGGTTACAAAACTAAACAACAGCCCACAGAATCCCATTAATTACTGTAAATATTTCACTGCCAATAAAGTCTGGCTCAACTTTGACCTCTAACTTCAATCAACTATCAATGTGTCAAGCCATTAAAAGCCTTGGAACCATTGTATCACCTGTTTTCAACGGCTACTGTAGTCAATAAGGGTCTGTTGACCGGCTGTTGTAGACTGTTGACGGGCCGGTGTAGACTGTTGACGGGCCGGTGTAGACTGTTGACCGGCTGTTGTAGACTGTTGACGGGCCGGTGTAGACTGTTGACGGGCCGGTGTAGACTGTTGACGGGCCGGT
The DNA here is from genome assembly GCA_021962125.1 of Bulinus truncatus. Lineage (NCBI taxonomy): Eukaryota > Metazoa > Mollusca > Gastropoda > Planorbidae > Bulinus > Bulinus truncatus. The sequence continues at coordinate 1,191,240 of JAGDYQ010000243.1, forward strand.
GTAGACTGTTGACGGTCTGTTGTAGACTGTTGGCTTGAAAGTCCCTGGTTCAATCCTAGTTCTAGCTGTAGTTTGGGACGTAGAGGCGACTGGGAAAGTCAACTACCTATGTCTTCCGTGGTGCATCTTAAACCATTTCACTATCGGCTTTGGTGAGGAATAAATAAGAGGACAACAAAAACCGTCCCCCCCCCCCACACACTTCACCTGGTGGTGAGTTTTAGCCATTTCAAAAATGTCCCTCCAGTGCCCCCCCCCCCCAAACTATTGTAGTGGCCCCGAGCCTTGACTTTCAAAATGTATTTCTTCACAACGAAGTTGACAATTTTCTGGGCAAAGACTGGAACAGATAGGCATCAACTGTCAGAGTGTGTCACATTTTTCCGGCGGTGGCCCTTGCCTGACCTTTCTGCGTCATCATGTGTACGGAATCATGACGAGCATTTAGCCTATAGCAGTGAATATGTGTCCCCGGACAAACCAGTGTGTATGGATGTGGACCATACGACAGCCATTCACTAAATTAAAATTTCAATTAGTGTGTCTTCCCCCAATTCAGTGTAGGAAACGCCGGGCCCTCTCCCCCCAAACCGTGGGTCAAGTGAAAAATGGTTCCATGCGGTTCGTGAAAGACGAAAATGAAATATCGTAATTGTTGACACATTTCCTCATTCCTGTCCCGGGCCCCACAAAAATCTCTTGACGGGGGATACTTCAACATCATAATATTATTTGAACCAAATGCTGCCCAACAGTTTTCGAAACCAAAATCTTCAGAACTAACCCAATGTGCCCTAAATATAACTATTTTATTTTCTAGCTCAGTGTTTATCTAAATGTTAGAAGCGACCCAATTGTGGGCCGCGAGCTGATTCGAAGTGGGTCACCAAAAATGTTTATATAGGGAAGGGGGGCGGGAGAGATGTGGAGTGTGTTGAAAAAGATGACAGTCGACATGGGGGAAGTGGGTGTGTGATGACAACCTGACGTCGAAGAAGTCAGTATTTTAGACAAAAATATCTAGCAATCTTTGATTATATCTATTTTTTTAACATTAACACTTAAGTAAGTAACAGATAACTTAGACACGATAAAGTAGCCTAATAAATAAATGTATAATACGTACGTAAGTAACATACAACTTTATAATTCATGTATCAGTAATAATAATAATATAATGTAATAGGGTTACAGTTTTTTTCTTTACCAGTAAATATATAGAACCAGGTTTCTTTTCTGAAAGTTAATTTTATGATGACAACATCAATGATGATGAGATTACATTTGATTTTATGATCAACAGATCATATTGTTTGACTACAAATCGTATACAGCATGTCGGTAATCTCGTATTATAGCATAATCAATTATTACGAAATTATAAATAACAAAAATTGATATATGACAGAACTGATTTATACTATTGATTATGATAAACACATTTAAAAAGAAAAAAAGCATAAATATTAGTAATAAGTTGCATTTATTTACAAAAGAAAGCCTCTCTATATTCTATATTTAAAAAAACCACCATATTTTTTCCCGACCTAAATTGATTACTGTTGCCAACTTAAAAATTCCTTTTCTTAGACAATAAGTAACAAATATTTACAAATGTAAAATAGGAAAAAAGCGTGTTTAATGAGAAACCAATAATTTGTCTTAAAAGGTCATCATAAATAATATCCAAACAATTTAACTAGTAGAGTAATGAGCTAACTTAAATTACTTGGGTCTATATTATTAATATAGATGCATTTTAAAATGTGCTAAGAAAGCCAATGCTCTGATTCAGGAAGGCATCATACATATAATGTTATCCACTGGACATATAGAGGGATAGGGGTTCTTAATGCCCCTATGCCCTTTGGATATTTTCAGCTCTGATATTGGGCCCAAAAAATTATCGGATTTTAAATATATGATATATAAGAAAAATAGTATCTACAGAAAACCAATGCACCCACTCAGTAGGGGATCATAAGCATTATATAACCAACCAAATAGTTAGAGTAAGAGGGATGGATGTACTTAAATCCTTAGGGGGCCTTTGAATTTTGGTAATAGCTGTAAATCTCTGATATGGGGCCCAAAACTTAACCATATTTTTAATATAGGTAATATAGGAAAAAACGGTGACTAAAGAAAACCAACGCCCTGACTCAATAGGGCGTCATACACATTATGTTGACCACTAAAAGGTTAGAAGGATGAATGTACTTTAGGCCTCTGGGGCTTTTGAATTTTCTTCATTGCTGTAAATGTCTGATATAGGGCCCCAAAAACAACCATATTTTTAATATAGGTAATATAGGAAAAAACGGTGACTAAAGAAAACCAACGCCCTGACTCAATAGGGCGTCATACACATTATGTTGACCACTAAAAGGTTAGAAGGATGAATGTACTTTAGGCCTCTGGGGCTTTTGAATTTTCTTCATTGCTGTAAATGTCTGATATAGGGCCCCAAAAACAACCATATTTTTAATATAGGTTATATAGGAAAAAACAGTGCCTAAAGAAAACCAACGCCCTGACTCAATAGGGCATCATACACATTATGTAACCCCCTGGAGAGCTAGAAGGATGAATGTACTTTAGGCCTATAGGGCCTTTGAATTTTCTTCATTGCTGTAAATGTCTGATATAGGGCCCCAAAAATAACCATATTTTTAATATAGGTTATATAGGAAAAAACGGTGCCTAAAGAAAACCAACGCCCTGACTCAATAGGGCATCATACACATTATGTTGACCCAAAATAGGTTAGAAGGATGGATATAATTTAGTTCTCTGGGGCCTTTGAATTTTCTTCATTGCTGTAAATGTCTGATATAAGGCCCCAAAAACAACCATATTTTTAATATAGGTTATATAGGAAAAAATGGTGCCTACAGAAAACCAACGCCCTGACACAATAGGGCATCATACACATTATGTTGACCCCAAATAGGTTAGAAGGATGGATATACTTTAGTCCTCTGGGGCCTTTGAATTTTCTTCATTGCTGTAAATGTCTGATATAGGGCCCCAAAAATAACCATATTTTTAATATAGGTTATATAGGAAAAAACGGTGCCTAAAGAAAACCAACGCCCTGACTCAATAGGGCATCATACACATTATGTAACCCCCTGGGGAGCTAGAAGGATGAATGTAATTTAGGCCTATAGGGCCTTTGAATTTTCTTCGTTGTTTTATATGTCTGATATAGAGCCCCAAAAACAACCATATTTTTAATATAGGTTATATAGGAAAAACGGTGCCTAAAGAAAACCAACGCCCTGACTCAATAGGGCATCATACACATTATGTAACCCCCTGGAGAGCTAGAAGGATGAATGTACTTTAGGCCTATAGGGCCTTTGAATTTTCTTCATTGCTGTAAATGTCTGATATAGGGCCCCAAAAACAACCATATTTTTAATATAGGTTATATAGGAAAAACGGTGCCTAAAGAAAACCAACGCCCTGACTCAATAGGGCATCGTACACATTATGTAACCCCCTGGAGAGCTAGAAGGATGAATGTACTTTAGGCCTATAGGGCCTTTGAATTTTCTTCATTGCTGTAAATGTCTGATATAGGGCCCCAAAAACAACCATATTTTTAATATAGGTTATATAGGAAAAACGGTGCCTAAAGAAAACCAACGCCCTGACTCAATAGGGCATCGTACACATTATGTAACCCCCTGGAGAGCTAGAAGGATGAATGTACTTTAGGCCTATAGGGCCTTTGAATTTTCTTCATTGTTGTAAATGCCTGATATAGGGCCCCAAAAACAACCATATTTTTAATATAGGTTATATAGGAAAAAACGGTGCCTAAAGAAAACCAACGCCCTGACTCAATAGGGCATCATACACATTATGTTGACCCCAAATAGGTTAGAAGGATGGATATACTTTAGTTCTCTGGGGCCTTTGAATTTTCTTCCTTGTGTAAATGTCTGATATAAGGCCCCAAAAACAACCATATTTTTTAATATAGGTTATATAGGAAAAAATGGTGCCTACAGAAAACCAACGCCCTGACACAATAGGGCATCATACACATTATGTTGACCCCAAATAGGTTAGAAGGATGGATATACTTTAGTTCTCTGGGGCCTTTGAATTTTCTTCCTTGCTGTAAAGGTCTGATATAGGGCCCCAAAAATAACAATATTTTTAATATAGGTTATATAGGAAAAAAACGGTGCCGAAAGAAAAACAATGCCCAGCCACATTAAGGTCTAACAAAAATTAATCAAATCCATTAAATGTTAAGGGTATATATGCCATTGATGCCTTATATGCCCCTTGATTTTTATCTCGACATTTTATGTATAAAATGTAGGCTCATAAATGAGATAACTGTCATTTAATTTTTTAATACATTCTACATAGGAAAAAAACTGTACAATAGAAACACTGATGCCCAACCCTTGTATGGTATGACAAGTTAATAAAACCAATTAACTGCTAGGGAGATATATTCTCTCGAGGCCCCATGTCCTTTTAAATTGTATTACTACGTTTAAGGTGTTAAATGTGGCCCTGAAAATGACATAACATTTGGATAATTAATATACGCAAAACCAGTGCCTAACGAAAACTAATGCCCTGCCTTAGAAGGACATCATAAGCATTATGTAATCCCCTGGAGAATTGGAAGAATGGGTGACTTTCCATTAGAGCCCCTAAAAACGACTTAAAGCAGAGGTTTTCAACCTGTGATCCGCGGACCCCTGGGGGTCCGTGGAGAGCTTCAAAGAGGTCCGTGGGCAAGTCAGGGAAAGTAGTGATTTTTCTTGTATAAAGTATTACTTCGTTTGGTTGATTGATTAGCTTTTAGATAAACAAAAAATACTAGCTATGTCAATGTTTCTCAGGCACAGACAACAATGTGTAGAATTGAAAACTTCGCTGGTTTTTCCTTATATTTTCATTTGAAGTCTGAACTAGACTGCATACTACATATACTTGTGCAGTGAGTTTTTGAGTCATGTCATCTTGGCAATATTTCTTACTTACTGAGCAATATGTAAATCTAAGCCTAGATTGGCCTAGAATTCTTAGACAAAAGTTTTTGATATCAAATTGCTGGTGTACACTTCGCATGTTAATTTTAAATGACACCCACAGATTGTTTTGGTTGGAAGTAGATTTTTCGTAAATTTTTAATACAAAAATAGGCCAGAACGATAATAGGGTCTCAACGCATCGATGAAACGGTCGAAATTCTAGTGGTGAACCTATTATGTTGTTCTGTTGTTATGTGACTTGCTTATGTGACAAATACTTTTTAAAATGTTGGTAAACAATTCAAAATATTTGATAATATTTGTATTTGTTTTATCATAGTAGTCGATTTAATTTTAAGATGTGAGTTTTCGTCATCAGAATGTGAAATATTTTTACAGATAGTTACCTCCTCTAACTCTCTCTACTCTGAAACTTTGTCTCTAATTTTTTTTTCCTTGTGAGATATGAGTCAACGGGACTAAACTGTTGTTGGTCATTTGTTTATCAATATTTGTCTAAATAAACTGTCCACGGCTAGTAGCATTGAGAAATTTGTGAAGAGGAAAACTGACTAGAAACTGGAAGATTCTGATGATCAAGCAGCCAAAGAATACGGCGCAAGTATAATCCAGAACATATACCATTCGACTTCACCGCAGTGGGGACCAAAGCTGAGTAACCTATTTTTTCACGTTTTTCCTGTAACTTTTAGGCTAAGCTTACCGTTTAGCAAAATTTAAGTAGATTGCATCCGCAAACTTAATAAAACATATTCTGGCCCAACGTGAGGTACGAAAAGTGGAGGCCAGGGCGTCTGGGGCAATGGGGTCCGCCACCCGAGCTTGGATTGTCTCAGGGGTCCGCAGCATAAAAAAGGTTGAAAACCTCTGACTTAAAGTATCAAAGTAGGATATATTTGAAAAACGTTTCCTAACGAAAAAATAGCTATGAGAAGAAAATATGTTTGATTCTAAAGAAGTGGACTGATCTAAACAACATATTGTTCAGATATGGTACAAAGAATGGCGGAGAAAATATTTTGGTTTGTGAATTGATCTCGAAACTCAAACTCACGCAGATACGACTCAAAGAGAGCTTCGCTTGTCCCAAATTGTTGTCTTAATTTTCGTTTTGCCCTCACCCAAAGATTTTCAATGTTCTGCGTATGAACTTCAGGGTCCTGAGGATGAACACAATTTTGTTCATGATGACAGAGTGTGAGTAAACTCCGCCACCAAGTCTCTCTATTCCTCTATAGGCGGCCCACCCATAGGAGATTATATGACTTCCTGGCAATACGTGTCCCATTATAAGGGGCTCTAAAGTATCTGCCCTTCTGTCGGCTACTGGAACTAAAAAACATTTCCCGGCCCCCCTCTCTATACCTCCAAATACCCAATGTCCTTCTCTCCACGTGCCCTTGTGATATTTTCCATGAAAATATTTACTTTCATCAATTTCTACTATAATAGGTTGACAGCTATTGTCTAAACCACCTATTTCTATTGGACGGCGGTTTAAAAAATTAGCCATAACTTCTTTCAAAAAATTAAACCAATCAACCAATGTGTTGCTTTCTAATATTTCTGCCTCAAGTTTAGTATATTCCTGGCTATAGTTCTTGGCAAAACAAAATATAATCTTTATAATTTGTTTAAGTGACAAATAGCTTCTTGTAAAAAATGAATTCTAATGCTCTTGGTAAAAGAACAAGTAGAACAAGCCCACCGATAACCATCAATACCTCTATTGTAGGTTGCAAGGAAGCAAAAAACATTGCACGTGGTGCACATCATGTTATTCTTCAACAAACGTCTTCTTGCTAGCCAATGCATGTCATCACGATTTTGTAACTCTAATACAAGCCTTTCAAGAGACCACACCTCTTGCATGACGGTTGCATTGTCCATTATAATTGCAGGATCTATAATGTTAAAACGAAGATTTCTGGGTCTATCTGACATATTAATTTATTCCTTGGTATTGAAATAATTTTGAAATAAAATTAAAAGTTCACTTCATGGGATAAAATCTTATATTATAGCGGCATGTAAATCTATCAATATTTTTTGTTTATAAAAAACGCAATGATAACAGAAATTAAGTGTACTTATATGTATAAACAGTGAACACAAATTAAGTGTACTTATCTGTATAAACAGTAAACACAAAACGAATCACAAAGTAGTCACAATTTTCAAATAGCCAGAATTGCAAAGAAGTTGCATGGTTGTCTTAGAATGAGAACCTTCTCCAATGTAGTATATAGATATACTGACAATGTTTAGTGAACTGCATTTAGTTTGAGCTGTCGTTTTAACAAATGTGATACCACTTTGACATCTTTAAGTGGCTTCTGCAGTAACAGTATCTTCTAATAGTGGACTTGAAGCAAAATTTTTTCCCAGAATAGTCATAAGACATTCTATTGACATTCCATTCTCACAGCTATATTTCTTTTTGTATAGGGCAGTTAGGGTTTAAACATATTCCGTTTTGTACTAGTGGGTTGGGATATTTGTAACTTTTTTTTGTAATATACAGAAAACATATTTTAAAAATATATACATTGCACACTTACTAAACAAAGGATCCTATTTAATAAAACAGTCTTTTACAGGGACATATTTCAGAGATTTACAGCAATGAAGAAAATTCAAAAACTCCAGAGGCCTAAAGTACATTCATCCTTCTAGCTCTCCAGGGGGTTACATAATGTGTATGATGCCCTATTGAGTCAGGGCATTGGTTTTCTTTAGGCACCGTTTTTTCCAATATAACCTATATTACAAATGTGGTTGTTTTTGGGGCCCTATAAAAGACATTTACAGCAATGAAGAATATTCAAAGGCCCCATAGGACTAAATTATATCCATCCTTCTAACCTATTTGGGGTCAAAATAATGTGTATGATGCCATAATTTGTCAGGGCGTTGGTTTTCTGTAGGCACCGTTTTTTTCCTATATAACCTATATTAAAAATATGGTTGTTTTTGGGGCCCTATATCAGACATTTACAACAATGAAGAAAATTCAAAGGCCCTATAGGCCTAAAGTACATTCATCCTTCTAGCTCTCCAGGGGGTTACATAATTTGCATGATGCCCTATTGAGTCAGGGTGTTGGTTTTCTTTAGATACCGTTTTTTCCTATATAACCTATATTAAAAATATGGTTGTTTTTGGGGCCCTATATCAGACATTTACAACAATGAAGAAAATTCAAAGGCCCTATAGGCCTAAAGTACATTCATCCTTCTAGCTCTCCAGGGGGTTACATAATGTGTATGATGCCCTATTGTGTCAGTGCGTTGGTTTTCTTTAGATACCGTTTTTTTCCTATATAACCTATATTAAAAATATGGTTGTTTTTGGGGCCCTATATCAGACATTTACAGCAGTGAAGAAAATTCAAAGGCCCCAGAGGACTAAAGTATATTCATCCTTCTAACCTATTTGGGGTCAACATAATGTGTATGATGCCCTATTGTGTCAGGGCGTTGGTTTTCTGTAGGCACCGTTTTTTCCTATATAACCTATATTAAAAATATGGCTGTTTTTGGGGCCCTAGATCAGAGCTTAGCAGCAATGGCAAAAATTCAAAGGCCCTAAAGGTCTTAAATACATTTATCCCACTATATGTCCATGATATTACATAGTGCTTATGATGCCCTTCTGAGGTATTGGGTTTATTGATGTTTTAATAATAGTAGGCTAATATTTTCCATTGAGTAATTTTTGGAACCCAAAACAATATCCTTAATTTGAAAATGAAGGGTCCCAGCTATATAAAGGTCATTTATCTGCCTGGTGCCTTTTTTTTCAAGGCCCCTTGTTTTGCTTTTTTTGAAAAATAAACAAACAATAAATGTTAAATTTTCTATTACAACTCTCAATCCTTGTTTAAAAAAACTCAATTGGCAGCACCTTAGCCAGAATTAGGTCATGTTGTTATAAAAGCTAAACCATAAAGAATCGAAACGAAAAAAAATGGCGGATAAAAGTCCATAAAACTTCACATTTCTCTCGTAATAACAATAATATCGTTGATATTGACGTCCAAAATGTCTTGAATGTGTGTATTATTATCAATAATATGATTCTAAACTGATATTAATCGATATTTATCTATAATACGCTCGTAATAATTGATTATGCTATAATACGAGATTACCCAGCATGTCTTTAGTGTGAAATTACGTAATAATTCGCTCTAAAGGGAAATTACATCAAATGAAATTAATCCGAGGTTTCTAAAATATTAATATTACGTATGATATATGACTTTTCTCCCTTGGTAAAAAAAAAACCACAGGTATCTATTTTTAGCCACTAAAATTTTCGAACAAGACGTGCTGACGAAGGACGACGTTACGAGCAACTGTAATTGGCTTGTCTGTCTGGGGGGTAAATACATTAGTAAAGGAAGTTAGATAAATTAAGTATAATGAAAAAAAAAACGTATAAAATGCAATTTATATGTGAAAAGTGGTACTGCCTTTAATCGAGGCAAAAGCCAATTCTTTAGAGCAGGCATGGGGTGGGGGGGGGGGGAGGGGGTACAGCCGGGCCACTGGATGGAGAACCACGACACGGGCTGGAATTTATTAAATTTGATTTGAAAATGAATTAAATATTTTCTCATTATTTCATTAAACCACGGGCAAAGTGTCAGTTTCAGTTGCAGACACTTGTTATGTTAATGAGCTAATGGGAGGTCAATGTATTGTAAACAAGCCAAAGATATTTTGATTGTTAAGTGACGACAGAGGCGTAGCTGGGGGGGGGGGCGGGGGTACATTATATCCCCGGGCGCTACTCACAGTGGGGCGCTAAATTTATATTTTACATATAATATTATATGATTTTCGAATGGGGGGGGCGCTAAAAATGTATTAAAAAGGTATTGTGCCCCGGGCGCGAGTTAAGCTCGTTACGGCACTGAGTGACGATGTGACCTCTGTGACCTAACAGACAGGGGTGTTGTTTTGGATGAAAAACCAGGCCTCTGGATGCCAGGATTTAATAAAACTAGGCCTCTGGATGCCAGGATTTAATAAAACTAGGCCTCTGGATGCCAGGATTTAATAAAACTAGGCCTCTGGATGCCAGGATTTAATAAAACTAAGCGCCTGGATGCCAGGATTTAATATTTCGAAGTTACTCAAATTAGAACTTGAATCTATTTTATTTCAAACTTTCTAACTATGGCGAATTTTACATTCTGTATAGAAGAGAACTTACCAGGGACCCCGGCTAGAATAACTCAAACGTTAGGTGAGGGGGGTAGGTAGAGGGACTCTTATTTACAAGTGGCTATCTGCTTCTAGGGCCCCGAAAAGTTAGGAACGGTCTGCCAATAGATATTAATAAAATAGAAATAATACATAAAATATCATTAGGCATTCGTTTAGGTTGTTCTAACTTGGTCTAGGCTCTGTGAAGTCCCTGTAAGGATGAGATCCTATAAAGCACTGATGGGACGATTTTTATGGCGCCCTTCTTTCACAGTGCAATGGTCATGGAGGCACCACGGGAGATATAGTGGGAACTTTCACTATGACCTGAAATATCCATTGGTCCTCACCGGAGATCGAACCAGGGACCCACATGTCGACAGTCGAGCGCTTTACCGATCGACCATCTGTCCCATGCCCTATAGGAGAATCACGCAGCTGATGGGAAACATTTGTTTAGTGAAGTTTATCATGTTGTTCACATTTTAATCAGAGAAATTAAACCGTATAGGATACAAAGTGATGCAAAACATAAAAGGAAGTTCCATGATCAAAAAGGTGGTTTGTCTTAATTGGAAAGACTGATTCCATTGAAGGAGCGTTTATATTAAATTCTGACTTCTGTCTTGTTTGGATGCTGTTAATGGCAGGCTTACAGATCGTTTCACTGTTCATTGAGCATTCTGAGAAGACAGACTTCCTATGGAAGTACATAACCCTTTGTGCAGATGAGCTGTAATAACGATAACTGTCAATTAAATAGCAGGCTGATATCACTATATCTGTGACAATTCTGTAATGTATAGAAGTCATATGCCAGATATTTATCTAACTTAATAATGAGTGGGCCAGTTTAGCTCATTACAGCAGCCGTAGAGCTAAATTATGATAACTGGAAGAATTCTGCATATTCTGTCAACTATTCTTGTCGGCAGAGCAGTCATTTAAATTTGTAATATATATTTTGGGATTTAAAATCCAACAACCGCTTGTTGTGGATTTGGCAAATCTTGGCAATTCCTTTTGATTCCTTTTAGAATTACATCTTTAGATGAATTTCGAAATATAACTTTAAAATAACAGGATTATTCTATTTTACTGGAAAGAAATTTTTGACAATCCGGCCTACTATTGCGCAATGTCATTTCCGATACTGCCAAAGCCGGATAGGCCGTAGATCTATAACTAATAATCATTTGCCTGACATACACTAATATTATT